>JAFEMH010003724.1:0-249441 GCA_022495995.1 Adenophora triphylla var. japonica
AACACTATGGAAATTTTCAAGCTCAACGTCCAAATGGATGAAAAAAAGTGCAAACTATCCGACAATTGGAAGTTACCGGTTGACACGACGAAGAATCCTCTCGATCAAGTGATCGACGACGACTTCGTCAACATCATCTATTCCAGATATCCCGATGACACCAAGGATCCCATTCTTATCGTCGATTCCCGCAACGCCAAAGTTACCCTCGACGATCGCCCGCTCACGGTAAACGAGGCCCCGGCTAACCGAGTTCGTGAGCTCACCATCACTTCCGAGTACTGCCCCAGCCTGCAACCGGCCCGTGCCGCGCCAAGCTTAAAGCCACAAGCGCCGCCAAGGCCAAGTGGCAACAGCCGAGGGAGACCAAGCTCCTCACCCCGTCACAAGTCGATCAACCTCGGAACGCTTCCTCAGCCCACCCCGAAAACATCTCGTAGGTCTTCCCTCAAGACAGAGTCGCCTTCCAACGCGGAAAATGACCACCTCAAGATCAACATGCTCCAGCTTGATTCTCCTCCCGTCACTGCCACGGATTCGTACATCCCGCCAACAGACTACTAGCTCGATAGACTTGGCGATCGAGCGAGATCACGAGACCGTCAACATTGCAGTTCAACACTCCCGTGTTCAATCAAGCGTATATGGGCGAATTTCTTGGTAACCGAGATCAAGGAAGGCCGCATGGAATGTCCTGGGCCCGACTTCCTTCGTCAACATCATCCAAGTGTTTCCGCCATTCGAGATTTGGATGTGATCACAGCTTCCGGACACTAGCCGACGGTGCGTACCTACGGAGACCGTTTAGCTCTCGCAAGGAAGGCCCTCATGGAACTAGCCGCTCAAGAAAACCGTCTCTCGGGACGAAAACCAAGCTCAAAAGACCGACAGGGACCGAGCCCTTAAAGTGTCACAAGCAAGCCTTCGCATGCAAAGCTAGAGGCCACTCTAGACCGGCCGACCTCGTGGTTTTGCTCACGGCAACTTCATCGACTACCGTCTGTTCTCATCCAACCCCTCTCGCCAAGCGAGGGTGGTCAACGGTCCCGATGACCTAGGAGATGGAATGGCACTGAAGAACAAATCTCGCCGCTTACCTCCCGAGGAAAGCAAGTTCTCCATGAAAGCGACGACGAAGACGATGAAACCATTCTCTTCCAAGCCGGGCACGAGGTCAACAAAACCGGACTCCCAAGGGTCCCGGGAGGATGGGGACGGATCATTTCCGCACTCAAACTTAAAGGCCAACTCGTGGAGGAAGGTCTATTCAAAAACAAGAGGGAAGATGGAAATTGCCTCGAGCAACTACTCAGTGGAAATTCCACAGCATCGCGGCATTCGCTTACGTAAACGATCAATCGGGACAAAGAACCGCCACATGGGCGTATGTTCGGGAAGCCGCGTACTCACCTTCCGACATACCCGCCACTCGTATAAAGAAGAAAGGGAAAACTCTCCCCGATGGAGGTTTACCTAGACCGCCGCACGCAGCTCAAAGAAGCACCGGCTATTCTCACATGGGAAGAAACGCAGCATTAACTCTCGACGCAGCTCGCCGCAAGAAAGTTGATTTGGGCCAAGAGCGGAGGAAAATTAGCAAACCACGAGTATCGCTGCACCCAACTCCGTAATGCCCCGAGTATGCTCAAGAAGAAGGAAAGGAACGCGATATACCGTGAAGAGATCAAGGAGACCGTTCGCTTGAGCCAGAACTCTCCAAACTCCCCGGAGGGTCAAGCAACGCACAGCTTCGGGCCAGTAACCACCGTTGCGCACACCGACGTTCGAACAACTGCGGCAATCCGTAAACTACCTCCCCGCGGAGGCACCCAAGCTGCATCCCGGGACGTAATCCGCAAGCCGCCGAAGCTCCCGGAATACGTCTACAGCCAATGAGTTGAGGGAAGACATACGGCCCTATGCTACGAGGAATCCTCCTCTAACTATGGCTCAACTCGTAGCGGCCTGCTCGTAAGGAACCAAACCCGATGTCGGGCCGTGCTAACCCGATCGGGTCAAATCCATGCATTACCACCTAAGGCCACTAAAAAGCCTGGCGGGAGCCGTAACCGCCACCCGCCCGCCCGAAGACACAAGTTCCGTGAAAGAGGACCCGATCCTCACTCGCCTCAAGCGCACTGTGCGAACATTTCCTCGTCCCCGCTCACATCCTCTTATCCTCACAAGCTCAAGCTAGAGGAAAGCCTCGGCCCGTACCATGGTCCCCGTGGACGCAACCCTGCACGAAGTCATTCGTATGATCGGCAACATCCACTACGGCAACATTATCACCTTCACGCATTTGGACCTTCCAAAATTTGGGGTCGATCACAATGAGCCGCTCTACATCACACCCAAAATGGACGAGCGTCGCCTTCCCGCGTGTTGGTAGACGGAGGTTCCGAATGAATGTCTTGCCCGCCAAGATGATGGACCTGCTTGACATCAAGCCCACAGATCCGAAGCCTTCACCCACACCGTCAAGGCCTATGACTCTACTTCCCGTACGGTTCTCGGGGTTGCTACTCTTAATATTTGGTTCGGCAAGCGGATGATCCCCACCGAATTCCAAGTGTTGGACATTCCAATCACCTTCACAGCCATCCCGGGCGTCCCCGGCCGCATCAAATCAATGGCGTGGCATCCACCCTTCATCGTGCCTCAAGTTCATGCAAGGCAACGAGCTAACCACGCCTACGGCGACGTCACCACCGAGGGGACCAAAGACCAACGACATTCCAAAGTGTTAGAAATCAAGCATAATGACGATACGGCATTAACTCGGATTCACTCGAGACCTCCAAGATCCAAATATGCAACGTGGACCTTCCACTGTCTCACGACAAGATCCCTCCCGCCATGAAGATGATGAAACTCATGAACTTCATCCTGTGACTGGGGCTCGGCAAAAGGTTACAGGGCCAACACCAAGTCATCGAAGTCAAGGACCACACCACGGTCCAGGGGCTTAGCTACGTGCCAACACCGGCTGACATCAAGGAAAACAAAAGGCTCGCCCGCACCAAGGCAGCAGCCCGCAAAAGAGGAACCTCCGACGGCGCACCCGACCTCCGACCCTACAGTTTCGACCTCGCTCATTACTTCACCAATGGAACCAACAACAGAACTGAGGGGACCGACAAGGGAACCAACAGCAGAACTAAGGGGACCGACAAGGGAACCGACAGCAGAACTAAGGGGACCGACAAGGGAACCGACAGCAGAATCCGAGGGGACCGACAAATGAACCGATGAAGATGAGAAAGAAGCAGTGGATAGTCGCACCGAGACTACGTAAAGGATGGAAAAGCTAGCACGAGACCTCAAGCGTTTCGTGAGGACTCAAGGCTAATCCGATTAGGGAGCGTTCCTCGACATCAAAGCTCTACCCGGACCAACCGCCACCACAACCCAAAGATGAGTACACATTCAAGGGAATCCTGCACTTGGAGGAGCAACTCAGTGGTACTCTCCATGGGAAACAGATTGTTCGGATCACCCGCCGAGGCCACATTCGAGACAAGAACTCCAAAGCGTAAGGAACCGTAATTCATAGAAGACGCTCTCAAAGGACCACTCTACGTAGTCTTTTTGAAGAAGTCATGGAGGTGCCGAACCCGATTGACTCCGGGCTCCGAAACAAAGCATGATCGCCATGATTGGGACAAGCAGGCTGCCTCTCGATCCCCGCACCCTCATCAAGCATCCAAAGAATGCCACTAAAGAATTGGGTAACTTTCACCGACCAAGGGCAAGCCAGCAGAACCGGAAGACAAGCCGGGGCCCGCACCCACATCTCCCTAAACCCGGTCTCAAACCCTCTCGAGCCGCCTTTGTAAAAGTCCAGCCTTCCGAGTCATCCAACGGCCTTACGCCGAAGACTATGATAATGTAGCCAACCATGTATTTCCGTTCTTGCTTAATGAAAAGTCCGACCTTTCTGAGTATCCTCTCATTGCCACTTTAACAACCGATAAGTTAACAAACAACTTAAAAGACGTTAATAACTCAATTGATAAAGAAGCGTACACATTAAACGAACAATACATTAGAGAAGTTCTCGAGCGTGTAGTTGACCAAGAGGACAACCGGCCCAAGCCGCCGAAGAGGTTATGACCAAAGTGAACCTGGGTCGTTGCAAGAGCCTAAAGAGACACAAGTGGCGCTTTCTTCGCCGATGCGTAAAAGAAGCCCCGATAGACCTCCTCCGGGAGTATGTTGACGTGTTCGCCCGGTCATACCAGACATGCCAGACTCGATCCTCGATCGTGGAGCACGTAATTCCCCCGGATCCCGAATCCAAGCCTGTCAAATGTAAGTTGCGCAAGATCAAGCCAGAGTGGTCCTTGCAAGTTAAAGAAGAAATTGAGAAAATGCTCCGAGTTGGTTTCATCGTAGTGATTGAGTACCCGACTTGGCTTTCCAACATCGTGACGGTCACCAAGGCCAATGGAAAGGTCGATGCCGTGTGGATTTCCGGGATCTTAACAAGGCCAGCCCTAAAGATGATTTCCCACGCCTAATATCGACATGCCGGTCGACACCACGGCAAATTTCGAAGTAAAGTCCTTCGTGGACGGGTTCGCCGGATACAACCGCATCAAGATGTCCGAGGAGGATCAAGCCAAGATCGCCTTCACCACTCCGTGGGGACATATCGCTACACGGTCATGCCGTTCGGTCCGAAGAACGCCGGGGCTACTTACCGGCCTGGCCGCAATGCCCTCTTCCATGACATGATTCACAAGGAAATCGAAGTATATGTCGACGACATGATCATCCACTCTGCAGGATCGACATGCAAAGACATGACAGATCTCGAGAAAGTTCTTCAACAGACTTAGAAAACACTCCATGAGATTGAACCTCGCGAAGTGCACCTTCAAGGCGTCAAGCGCGGCAAGGTACTGGGGTACATGGTTACGTAAAGAGGTATCGAAGCCGATCCCAAGAAAATCAAGGCCATCATCGACATGAAGCCGCCTCGAGACTCGACAGAAGTGAAAAGTTTTATGGGAAGACTTCAGTATATCAGTCGCTTCATCAACCAGTTGACATCTCTCTGCGAGCCAATGTTCAAACTGATGAAGAAGAATGCCGACATCAAATGGGACTCCGAGTGCCAAACAGCTTTTGAGAAGATCAAGACCTACTTGGTGAATCCCCCAATTCTGTGCCCGCCACATGAAGACAAGCCACTACTCCTGTATCTGATAGTAAGAGACACGTCGATCGGAGCAATGCTGGCACAAGAACAGAAGGATTCCAAAGTTGAGCATGCAATCTACTTCGTAAGCCGGAAGCTTCAAGGAAGTGAACTCAGCTACTCAGCATTAGAGAAAACTTGTACCGCCTTGGTATGGGTAGTCGGGAAACTGAAACACTACATGCAGTCACATTCAGTGCTCCTGGTCTCCAAAATGGACCCCGTCCGATATCTCTTTGACAAGCCATCCCTGTCAATGCGACTAGCCAAGTGGTCATTCTTCCTGGCTGAGTTCGACATCAAGTACATGGTCAGAAAATCAACAAAGGGCAGAGTCATGGAAGATCAGCTGGCAGACTTCCCAAGCAGTGAACCTAAGGGTCCTGATCCGCAATTTCTGAACGACGAAATCTTTTCACTCGACATCGCAAACCGCTGGCAACTCTTCTTTGATGGGGCAGCCAACAAGAAGGGTAATGGTATTGGAATGCTCCTTGTCGATCCCAAGGACGAGCATACTCCCATAGCCATCAAGCTGAATTTTGAAGCAACCAACAACGCCGCAGAATACGAAGCCTGTGCAGCAGGTCTGGAAGCCGCCCTCGAGCGCAACATCTCAGAACTGGATGTATAAAGAGACTCAACATTGATCATCAATCAAGTGTCCAACAAATGGAAGAAGGTAGATTCTGGCCTCCAGAAGTACCACACATACATGGAGGAGCTTATTGCTCAGTTCAAGGACATCTCTTTTCATTATTTGCCAAGAAACAGGAACCGCTTCGCAGACGCCCTGGCAACCCTTGCCTCTCTTGTCGAAATTCTCGATGGGAAAGCAGTAAAACCCCTCAAAATAGGAAGACGGGAAACACCCGCTTATTGCCGTGAGATCGAAATAAAAAAAGAAACGATTGACGAACCCTGGTACAATCAAGTTTACCAGTACCTCCAAAACGGAGAAGCTTCCTTCACAAATGAAGATGGAAAATACAAAGAAGGGATTAAAGCCAAAAACATGATGGCATTAAAACGCCTGGCATCCCATTTCGTCATTCTGGGGGGTATGTTGTACAAGAAGCGCCACCAAGGGCCACTCCTTCGGTGTGTAAACAAAGAAAAAGCCAGCGAGCTAATGAATGAAGTTCACAACGGAACCTGCGGTCCGTACATGAACGCCCGAGCATTGACACAGATCATTCTCTGTATGGGATACTATTGGATATCGATGGAAACAGACTGCATCCAGTTCGTCCGAAGCTGCGACAAATGTCAATGATTCTCCAACCTCAATCACATCCCTCCTCATGAACTCTATTGCATGACTACACCATGGCCCTTTGCCACATGGGGAATCGATGTCATCGGAAAGATCACTCCACCAGGGAGCAATGGTCACGAGTTCATTTTAGTCGCAGTCGACTACTTCACCAAATGGGTAAAAGCCAGATCGTACAAGGTACTGAATTCTAAGAAGGTGGCTGAGTTCATCCGAGAGAACATCATGTGCCGATACGGAGTGCCCAACGAGATCATATCCGACAATGGGACCCACTTCAAGGAGATTGTGACCAACTTCGACCGAATTCGTAGTCACACGTCACAAATCTTCTCCTTACGTACCACAAACCAACGGTGCAAGAGAGGCGCCCAACAAGACTCTCGCCATGATAATCGGGAAGATGACCACCAGAGGTTGGGACCGGCCCGAAAAGCTACATCTAGCCCTCTCGGGATACCGAACATCGCCGAACCGCCACCGGGAGACTCCGTTCGCACTTACCTACGGAATGGAAGCAATGTTACCCGTGGAATTGGAAATTCCATCCCTCCGAGTCCTCTTGGAAAACGGGATCAATGAAGTCGAATGGCTACAGAGCCGTCACGACGAACTTGCTCTACTCGACGAGCGCAGATTGAAAGCCATGGAACACACTCGAGCCTACCTAGAGCGTAATGGCCCGAGCATTCGACAAGAAAGTCAAGATCCGAGACATTAGAGAAGGAGACTTGGTGCTAAAGGAAAAGCCTCATACGCAGACCAATCCCCTCGGAAAGTGGGAGCCTACCTGGATAGGACCATTCGTGGTACAAAGAATCTTCTCCGGAGGAGCCATGAAGTTAGCAGACTTGGATGGAAACCCTTTCGTTAACCCCGTGAACGGAAGCAAGCTCCGCAGATACTTCGTTTGAGGAAGAGCACGAGTCAACTCTCCTTCCCCATACACTACCCCTCAGTAAAATTAAAGTGCTAAAAGAGTAATACCCAACTGGATACATTCCCGCTAATGATCCAGGTAAAAAACAGGGTCGCACTTCTTTTGTCTTCGTTTTTCTCAAATTCACCTAAAAGTGTCGAACTACGGTGACCTGAGCCCCTTAGTCCAATTGTAAAAGGGGAACGTATGCAGCCATCATTGGTTTGGTCTAAAAAAACAAAAAAAAATACAATAAGCATCAATTGCTTGTGTTTCGAAAAACTTTTTTCATTTAACCTACCAATTCATTACGGTTAAAACAATCTTTGATGAGTTCAAGCATGGTCAACTCTTGACTCGCTACACGCTAGCAAAACTACAATAAAACATTAATCAGTTAATGTGTCTGCAATGACAATGGGTGAATACTCTAGACAGCAAGGTCAACCTAGTTTCTCGTACTTGGTCCTTCATCCTTCTTCCCCTTCCTTTTCCCCCGGCGAGTGTTCTTCACCTTCACAGGAAATATTCTGGTAGTCCTTCTACCTGGCTCAGGGACCCTTCCCGACGCCTCAGTCAAGCGTGTAGCATCCAATGCAGCCCTTTCCCTAGCTCTGTCTCGAGCTGCCTCACTTCGAGCCATTATGACCATGCTTTGAATGGACTCCCGATCAACATTGGCCTCATAGTCAGCCATGTCATTCCCAGTACGATTCCCAGGGTTAGCTCCGGCTTCAGTCCTCCTCAAGGTCGAGCTGTCAAGGTGGCCAGCACCCAACAGCTCATCTCGTCTCCACAAGATAGACATCTGTGTCTCCCCTATACACTCTTCGTACATGTTCAGATAATGCATCGACAGAACAATGCCCCCTCTCCGGTGAAAGAGAACCCTGGTAGGAAAGGACGTGTATTGCCACCACCATGTGAGCAACAATAGCGTCGAAGGATCTTCCATCAGTAGAGATCCCACCTCAAAGGTAGCAGCATGAGCTAAACCCGTCAATGGCACCTGCTCCAGCCCGTACTGTCGCAGAACCAATGATGGAATGTAAAAGGACGTTTGAGACAGCCCCGGCACTCTGATAACCAAGTGACCCTCCCGAGCGGTCCGACAAGTCTCAGTAATCTCCAGCTGGGAACCCACCATCGCAAATGATGCGTGCGGAGTCTCGGCCATCCGTAGCTCCAGCCACTGACGCCCCCAATCACCAGAGGACGCCGAGAGAAGGACCAAGCATCACAAGACATTGGCACCTCGTGCATCATCTCAGCTCTCCCTTAACCACATGGTAAGCATAGCGGGACTCCTCCCCACATGTATCGGCTACCGGCCGCCATCCGACCTATGCCCTGTGAACGTCTCGCCCAAGACCAACGGCACAATGTCTCCCCGCTCCGGCATCAAGCCTCACCAGTCCAAGACATCGTGATGGCACACACCTGTGGACGTGAACGTGAACAGAGTAGCGATCGCGCAAAGACCAAATGCGTCCCACGCAAAGACGCTCCCCTCAGCTCCGGCAAATCTATCGGGCAGCCCCGAAATGTCAACATAATCAGTATTCAGTATTCAGTATCAGCATCCCGTATGCTTCTCCAGCCGAGATACCAAGCAAAGACACTAGCTTCTCAACAGTGGCCATGCTACCAGCATACGGAAGAACTAGCTGTTTCGTCTCAAGTCCTCCCAGAATGGCCCGGAAATCTTCGAAAGTAGGAGTGATTTTGTTGTACGAGAAGCTGTACACATTCCTCCGTACATCCCAGAAACGAGATGCGGCTCTCAAAAGATCCCAATCTGGCATGAGCTCCTTCAAAGCCCAAACAGATTTCATTCCGTAACAGCCTTCGAAAAACCCTTTGTTCTGCCTCGTGTGGTTCCGTAGCCACGACTGAAATTTTTCTAGGTATCGCTCTTGCATCCGAGACGATAGCTTAGGAAAGGGAGCCATGACAGAAAATGAGGAAAGCCTTAGAAATTTGAGAGAATTCAGCTAACTGATCAGAGGTGAATGCGCAGTTCTTAACAAATTGCAAAGCTGAAACTGCAATTTAAAAGACTCTGGAAATTCACTCACAGTCCGGCCGGACTCCCCTTGCAGTTGACTTGGTCAACTCTGCAGCCAGCTGCTCCTAAATTGGAAGCAATTCCAAACAGCACCCTATTCATGCCTTGTGAATCTGCGTACTGCCCCTAGTTTCATTCAACCAATGTCAATATCCCTTCCGCCCCGGGCTCGTGCAACAGTGCAATTAATTAATTATCAGTGCATATAGGCTTAAATTTTGACCCGTTCAATTTTTAATGCATGTTTCATATTATTTATTTTTGATTAACCTACTTCCTTATTCACCGAAAATAACAGAAGGTGATCACAGAATAAATGCGCGAAGAAGAGGTTCCGCCCCACGGGCGCCTTTTCAGATACAGTTCAAATCAAATCGTTCCAGACGATACATACATTCCAAAAAAAAAAAGAGAAAGCATGTAAAGAAGGACTACTCCGAGTCCTGCTCGTCATCCGAGCACTTGATGCACTGCTCGGCCGCTGCCGGATCCGTGTCAAACAGATAATCCGCGAATTCCTCCAGGCGGGAATATGCAAAAGGCCTCCTCGGCGTATGCGAACTCGAGGACTTTCCCCTCTCGTGCCCCGAGTGCGAAGAGGGAGGAGCTCCAAACCCAGCCGTTCCGCCTGCGAACTGGCCAAATCCCTGTACAAAGTCCTCCCCACCAGCCGTGGGAGCAGGCGAACCTTTCGGCCTAGGCGGCCTCGGCTCACGAACGTCCACGCTCCTTCGGGAACTGCACCTCATGAACACCACGAGCCTCCTAGCATATGCGGCCCCCCCGTCCACTAGTCTTATGCCTCGTTGTACGTACGGCCAGACACCTGCGAACCAGGAAAGTCATCAAAAGGACAAGCAGAAAGTACAGATGCAACATTTGCAAAATGCTACTATCAAATGCAGAAAATCAAAAAAGGCACTCACCGAAGTGTTGGGGTCAACCCTGTACCGTGATCTCGGCTCATCCGGGAGCGGACTCACCAGCCGCCTGCGTGAACCGTCCAGCACCTCGTATGCCAGCCCAGCGCGTGGGAGCGAGAGATCTCGGGGATATCCAGGGCCATCGCCCTCCCTATGCTGCACCTGTGGGCTCCTCAGCCTCATCCTCAAGAAAGTCTCATAGTCGGCTCCCGCTATGATGTACTCGGTATAGAACACGCCCTGTCTATACCTCTCTAACTCATCCATCGGCATCGACAGAGGATGTTGCATGCGTAGAGGCGGATCCACCGGCACCATCGGAAGTGACCCCGGGCCATGCTGATGGGTCACCCTCTCCCTCAGATACATAGCGTCGCAATGAAGTCCCACCAGGAGCTTCCTCCGCCGCGTCACCTCGCTAGCAACCTGAACCACGCCCATGTGGAACCGACTCCACCAGGTCAGCTGGATCCTCTCAGAGAACTCCCGGTCCAGTGCCTGGGACACCTCCTCGTACGTCAACCGAGTGCCCACTCTCGACGAGACCGCCTTCTTCGCCCTCTTCTGCCAAACCAGCATGGCAGGGAACAGGGGTCGATACGCCTCCCTAATGTCCCACTGCTGCGGACTAAACACCTCATAGCACCAGACCTGTCAAGCAAATGGAAAGTTATGTCAGCTACAGAGCAGATACATACGAGTACATAAAAGAGACAAGGAAGAGAAAAAGACGTGAACTTACGTCCAAAGCATGCGAGAAACAGCTCAAGGAACTCTCCTCTCCCCGCGAGAACCTGTCCAGGGAATGGTAGAGCTCGGCCAGTCCAGCTTCCCCCCATGCATACCCCCTCACAGCATCCAAGTCTGTCAGCGACCCGAGCAGAGGGAAGTGACAGGACGTGTCTGAAGTCGGGAACAAAGTCGCTGACAATGCGAACCAAATGAACCCTCAAGCCAGGCGCTCCGCGGTCATCCTCAAAGACCCAGCCAAATAATCTGCGATACCCGCCTCCAGATGCCTCTCCATCGGCCTGTACCTAATGCCTAAGCCCCTGGCATCGGTAATATCAAAACCAACTAGACGTATAACCAAGCTCCGGGGTATAACCATCCACCCACACCAGCGTGTTGCCCCAGAATGGCAACCTAGTGATAGCAGCAAAATCAGTGGGAGTCACCGGCACCTCCCCCATCTGAAATGGAAAGTGTGGGTCGTATCCCACCAGTACTCGCTCAGAGCTACGTACATGGACCTGGCACTCTGCGTCGCAGCTATCGCACTGATAAACCCAGCCAATCCGGAGTCAAGCACCAGCTGCCGTGGAATCCTCTCTCCCTCTCGAGCATCATCCGGGAATACCTCCCACAACGCTCTCACTGCCTCAAAGGCACCCCGATTCTTCTGGTTGTGGGTATCGACCGTCCCTCGCCCCTGCAGGTGAACAAATCAAGGATGTGTTAAGCACAGAAGCAACGTCAACAAAATGCACGAACGCATGTCAAAAGGATGCAATGCAGATACGGTTCTCATTCATTTCCTAACATATATTTCCATCCTTTCGAAAACTCCGTCGAATCCGGAACTTTCAAAGCATTTCGAAAACTCCGTCGAATCCGGAACTTTCAAAGCATTTTGAAAACTCCGTCGAATCCGGAACTTTCAAAGCATTTTGAAAACTCCGTCGAATCCAAAACTTTCAAAGCACTCCGAAAACTCCGTCGAAACCGAAACTTTCAAATTCTTTCGAACATTTTGAAAATTTACTCCGTCCCGAATTAAAGCTACTTTAATTTTGGAAAATGCATCTAGACATGGAATTTTGCAACCAAAATTTTTATGTCATCTACCTATAGTGTCAATTGAACTACATCCTAGTCAATTTCGACAAAGGTTCATAGCAAAGTCAAAAGCCCCAATCCGGGCACCAAAATCCCTAACTCATTCCTAATCAAATTTCTAACATTTAAAGAATGCACATTCTTAAAATTGATGGAATTTGAAGGGAGCTTACTTGTCTCTCGATCCCTCCTTTGGAGTTGTGTTTATCCCTAGCCTGGTAGAACTCCGTCGGATTCAATGGATGAATATTGGTTCGAATGGTCCGAACCAACCGCGTTCTTTCGTCATCGGTCCTTCCATGACGAGCCATTGGTTCCCAATCACCTTCCATAGCAATTTTCCTTCACAAATCTGAGCAAATCTCACAATTTGGTTGAGTTTTTCCCTCTCTTTTTCTCTCCTTCCTGTCGGAAATAATGGAAGAAATGGATGGGTTTGCATCGGACTTGGAGCTGATTTGAACCTGGTCAAACTCAGTCCAAGTCCGGCCGGACTCTTGCTGCAATTTAAAAAGATTCTTTCCAATTCAGCCCCTCAACTTTGGCAAGTTCCAATTTTACCCCTTTTGGCCTCCAAAAGTGTAGAATTTCCCCCTGTTAGACATTTCTAACACCCCATCCCCCGATGATAAATTCCCAGTTAGTTTTCACTAACGCTCGTCTCCAGACGTTAAATTCCCAGTTAGTTTTCACTAACGATCGTCTCCAGACGTTAAATACCCAGTTAGTTTTCACTAACGCTCGTCTCCAGACGTTAAATTTTATCCTCAGTTGACGTTTGACATTCAAACGCTCAATCATGTCTCCGGACATTCCAGTTACAATCCCGTCTCCAGACGTTAAATTTTATCCTCAGTTGACGTTTGACATTCAAACGCTCAATCATGTCTCCGGACATTCCAGTTACATTTTCGTCTCCAGACGTTAAATTCAATCCTCGGTTGGCGTTTGACATTCAAACGCTCAACCCTATCTCCGGACATTCCAGTTACATTTCCATCTCCAGACGTTAAATTCAATCCTCAGTTGACGTTTGACATTCAAACGCTCAACCCTGTCTCCGGACATTCCAGTTACATTCCCATCTCCAGACGTTAAATTTTATCCTCAGTTGACGTTTGACATTCAAACGCCCAATCATGTCTCCGGACATTCCAGTTACATTCCCGTCTCCAGACGTTAAATTTTATCCTCAGTTGACGTTTGACATTCAAACGCTCAATCATGTCTCCGGACATTCCAGTTACATTCCCGTCTCCAGACGTTAAATTCAATCCTCAGTTGACGTTTAACATTTAAACGCTCAACCCTGTCTCCGGACATCCCAGTTACATTCCCGTCTCCAGACGTTAAATTCAAACCTCAGTTGACATTTGACATTCAAACACTCAACCCTGTCTCCGGACATTCCAGTTACATTTATGTCTCCAGACGTAAAATTCAATCCTCAGTTGACGTTTGACATTCAAATGCTCGATCATGTCTCCGGACATTCCAGTTAAAATTCCGTCTCCCGACGTTAAAATTTCTAGTGATTTTCACCAATGTTCATCTCCCCGGCCGCCAGTCGTAAGCCCGATCGTTCCACCTCAGCGGCCATCAAGGTAAGCCCGCACAACAATCCCTCTTCGGCCATCAAGGTAAGCCCGAATGCTCATCCCCAGCAGGATTCTAAAGAAGAAACGTCGAT
The DNA here is from genome assembly GCA_022495995.1 of Adenophora triphylla var. japonica. Lineage (NCBI taxonomy): Eukaryota > Viridiplantae > Streptophyta > Magnoliopsida > Asterales > Campanulaceae > Adenophora > Adenophora triphylla. Next base: position 13,922 of record JAFEMH010003724.1, read on the forward strand.
CCATCCGAGTTGTTAATAACGCCAGTTTAACACAACCATTGCCATCATTGTCGCCCTATCCCCAGCAGGATAAACCTGGCCGTCATCGTAAGCCCAGCATCCAAGGCACGAACGCCTTTGTCTCAGGATAAATGTATCCTCGTAACTCCGGTTTGAGGCGCCATACGCCCTCATATCCTCGTAACTCCGGTTTGAGGCGCCACACGCCCTTGTCAATATTAGCAACTCCGGTCTGAGGCGCCACACGCCCTCGAAGGTTTCAGGAATGTCCCAGGTTCAGATGCCTCACAATAGTCTCCATTCAGGTTTTGGTACCTCGCAATGGTCTCCTCTCAGGTTCAGACGCCTCCCAACAGTCTCTCTCAGGTCAAGGTCCCCATGCGCGGTCTTTGCACCTACGAACTACAATAGGCTTGATTCCCACTCGGGATACGTAGGAATCCTTTCTCTAAGGATCCAGCTAGCTGACCGCCCAGGTCTCTTCCAGAGTAAGGCATCCCGATTTGGATCCTTATCTTTTTTCAATGACCCCACCTCCTTCGGAGGAGACGTCGCTGAGGGGTTGTAAGTACCCAAATCCGGATCGTCAAAATCCGTCAGAAAGTTAACCGAAATTCGTTAACTGGCCCGCTCCAGGTTAACCGGAACTCGTTAAGCTCCCCGTTGCCATGCCAACGAGATGTCTCGGGACTGCCCCGTGCATCCCGACGTCGAAGCGTACTTGACATACGTCATCGCACGTGAAAGTACGGCTTTTCCTGAAAAACGCACTTTTCGGCACTTTCCGGAGGCGTTTCGGATATTTTCCGGACTGTTATTTAAAAAACGGACAAAACCGGGACCCGAGAACGAACTCCCACACATCTGGTGACTCACAGGGCACGTGGCAAGCATGCCACCTCCCTCTAGTCACCCTTCAATCAGAAATCAAGGCCAAAAGACTAAATTACCCCTGGTATACAGTCCAAGTCCGGTCGGACTCCCTGTGCAGATTTCAGAAATTGCCAGCAAGTCCCTCAAATTCCCAAAGTTTCACAAAACCCCCTGGATTTCAGCCTAAGTCCGGCCGAACTCCTACTGAAATTTCACCTATAAATAGAGAGGCTGTCAAAGCCATTTGTAACACGAAAAATTACTCCCCTCCACCAAAACCTCACAGCCTAAACTGATCCTCACCCCTCCCGAGCCTCGGTTTTACCTCGTTTTGCGTGAAAACTCCGTATTTCGATCAAATACGCCCTCCTCCACTCCGAAACATCGTTCCAATCTACTTTCCGTATCCCGTATACACCTCTCGAGCCAAAGGAGTTGACCCTAGCCATAGGTATAACTCCCTCTCTCTAATCTCTTGTTTCGTCTCGGTTTACGCGCCAGTCGCTACAACCATTTCGAACAACATTATTGAAATGTAAACGCCTCCGTCTAACGGGGTCTGATACGTTTTAGCCCCTCAATCCTCTTCTCTTCCCGTAAGAGAAGTAATCACGGGTTAAAACGGCGTTCCGACCCCGTTCCGTTTACTTTTTTTGTCATTTAAAACTCTGGATCGATCGATCCGTCGATCGTCATTTACTTTTCTGTTATTTACAATTCCGGACCGTTTGATCCGTTGAACGTCCTTTACATTTCATGTAACTTTACCCCTCCGAGCCGTTTTGGCTCGTCGATCTTCATTTACAATTCTGAGCCGTTTGGCTCGTCGATCATCATTTATGATTTTGGATCGTTCGATTCCGTCGATACCGCATTTAAATACTGTCATTTACAAGTCCGAACCGTTTGGATCGTGATAGTATTTACTTTTCAAAGTCCGAGTCGCAACCCGATTCGTTGATCGCAAATCATTTAATACGCTTTTCCCGTAAAAATTGTTAACAATGTAATGCCCGGTTCAAAACCGGAGTTCGTCCTTCGAACTCTCTTTCAAAAAACGCGTGAAATGACGTTTGGCATTCAAACGCTCATCTTCAAACTAAATGCCGACTTTGGACATTCAAAATCATTTAATACGCTTTTTCTCGTAAAAATCGTTAACAATGTAATGCCCGGTTCAAAACCGGAGTTCGTCCTTCGAACTCTCTTTCAAAAAACGCGCGAAATGACGTTTGGCATCCAAACGCTCATCTTCAAACTAAAAGCCGACTTTTGACATTCAAAATCATTTAATACGCTTTTTCCCATAAAAATCGTTAACAATGACTCGCCCGGTTCAAAAAACCGGAGTTCGACCTTCGAACTCCTTTTCAAACCCAAAATCGACATTTGCCACGCAAACGCTCATTTCAAACTCAAAACCGACGTTTGTCATTCAAACACTCGTCTTTTCAAACAAAGTCACCTAATCAACGTTTGACATTCAAACCAAGATTAAGCTTGTCAATCAAGCCCCCATTTCAAAACACACACACACACACACATGATTTTCGAGAAAGGTAGAAAAACTCGTCATACGAGGCATTTCGGGTGATCTCGTAATACTCTTCCCGAAACGTAACGTGACCTCCGAACCTAACAATCTCTGGTACTCAAAAAGCTTTTTACTCGTTTTTGCTACCAATAAAAATGATCCCCTATTTTCAAAGCCTTTTCCTAAGTTTTTGCTACCAATAAAAACGACACCATTTTCACTAAAGCCGTTTCTCAACGTTTGGGCTCAAAATACAAAACCGCGTGGCGACTCCTCATTTTCCTTCTCATGAAGCGAGGTCTCAGACACCAACCCTCCAAAAGACAACCGCTTTCGCCGCGCGCGAAATCCGGGTAATTTCAGAGTCCCCACTCCATTTTTAAAGGAAAACTTCGAAAAACCTTTTGTAAAGAGACAACGGGTTCAGGGGTCAGGTTACGTTTTGGGAAGAACGAGAAGTTCACCCAAAATGCCTCATAACGAGTCTTTCTAATCTAACATCCATAATATTCAACAAGTGTGTGCCATGTGTGAGAAAAAAGAGAATAAATGCATTTTCTATTGATAATATGAAATAAATACAACTTGTGAAACACTTTGAGCAGGTGGCCACATCCCGAGATACAAGATTTAAGAACAGATTACAACTGAAAAGGCAATTTCTGCAAAATGGCGGGACACAGGATCTAGCCTGGCTAGGTGTTTCGCGGGACACAGGACCTAGGCTGGCTAGATGTGTCGCGGGACACAGGAAGCCAATCACAGAAGCTTTACAAACTTTACTTGCAGCACAAACAAGGGACCATCTTGATCAAATTACAGCAGATATGGATTCCATAGACCATAGAGATCAATAATAAACACTCAAGAGGGTGTGGATATGAGGGATCCACAATCATCTTGATGAACAATCAAAAACATATAAAATTGACTTAATAACAACCAATAACATGAAAACAACTACTGATTCACGGCTTCTGAGACTAGAGCAGAGATTTCATAATCATAATTCTCCAATACTCATCAAATTAAGCATGGATGCATGAATAAGAAAGGAAGAGAGAGAAGGAGGGAGGAAGAGTGTCACCTTTGTAGACCACAAATCCTATACCATTCCATAACCGGAAGGAGTAATGAAATTGTTGTCTTAGATTATAGGAGTTACACAGATTCTCTTCCTAAAAATAGGAAAAATGTGACATTTCAACATCAAAAATGTTAAGTAAATTGACTTTTTCAAATTAGTTATTGAGTTGAGGCTCATCCTTGCCCACAATTAGAAGGGAACCCAACTTGCGAAACGTGATGAAATCTTCAACTTTAACTTTTAAACTTTTGATGAGCAGCCCCGAGAAGGGGATGCGATTCCTAGCCCGAGGAATCCACGAAGGGGATGCGGTTCTACAAGTGGGAAGAGCCCCGAAGGGTAACTTCCCATATCAGGAAAAGCCCCGAAGGGGACCCTTTTCATATAGGCTAGCATACATGTTAGGTATTGAATCCTTTAGCTCTCAGCTCCAGAACCAGAATTGAACTCAAATAGAATTGGATGTAGAAGTAGATGTGTGTGATATAGAGAATTTTATGAGAGAGAGAGAGTGAGTTATGTGTGAGAGAGAGGAGAATTGTATGTGAATTTCTGGGATTACTGTGTGTACACTCTCATTTTGGCAGAGTAACACTAAGGTGGCGAAAAAGGATCCAGAAATGGGAAGAGGAGGCCTTATTTTATAGCTGCCTGGGAATGGCCTAAGATGTCGCACGACTTTGTGTGCTCATTTTCAATGGAATGCTTTATCGCGGGACATAAGAAGCCACAATGCCTTTTGGTACAAAATAACTGCCCTGGAACCTTCTTGAGTAATTCCCTATAGGTCCAAAAGCCTGGATTAATGCCCTATAGGTACTATCTCAGTAAAGAACTTACGAAAAGTCCTCGAAAGTCCCAGAATAAAATATAAATGTACCAAAATACCCCTAGTACACATTTATTGTATAAAAGGCACTGTACGGGTCGCGGGTTGGATTTGGGTACTCACAGTAGCCCCTCGGCAACGTCAGTTATAGAAGAAGTGGGGTTGTCGACAAGAAAGGATCCCAAGCCTAACGAGCGACTAGTGGGAAAAAGGAAAGAAAGACCAAAGTGGTCAAATGGCTGGACCTTTTCGGAAAGGATTCCTACATATCCCTAAAATATGACTATTATGGGAAAGTCGCCCGAAAGTTTGACTATTATGGGGAAGTCGCCCGAAAATTTGACTATTATGGGGAAGTAACCCGGAAGTTTGACTATTATGGGGAAGTCACCCGAAAGATTGACTTTTATGGGAAAGTCGCCCGAAAGATTGACATTATGGGGAAGTCGCCCGGAGGATTGACTATTATGGGGAAGTAGCCCGAAAATTTTACTATTATGGGGAAGTCACCCGGAAATTTGACTATTATGGGGAAGTCACCTGGAGATTTGACTATTATGGGGAAGTCGCCCGAAAGATTGACAATTATGGGAAAGTCGCCAGAAAATTTGACTATTATGGGGAAATCACCCGAAAATTTGCTCTTATGGGGAAGTCGCCCGAAAAATTGACTATTATGGGGAAGTCGCCCGGAAGATTGACCAATATGGGGAAGCACCCGGAAATTTGACTATTATGGGGAAGTCACCCGGAAATTTGACTATTATGGGGAAGTTGCCCAAAAGATTGACTATTATGGGAAAGTCGCCCGAAAGATTGACTATTATGGGGAAGTCGCCCGGGAGTTTGACTATTATGGGGAAGTCACCCGAAAAATTGACTATTATAGGGAAGTCGCCCGGGAGTTTGACTATTATGGGGAAGTCACCCGAAAATTGACTATTATGGGGAAGTCACCCGAAAGATTGACTATTATGGGGAAGTTGCCTGAAAATTTGACTATTATGGGAAAGTCACCCGAAAATTTGATTATTAATAAATAGACAGGAAAATGCCAGGGGCAAAATGGTAAAACAGGCCACAGGGGCAAAAAGAGGAAAAAACAAGCAACATATTGAGGAAAATGCCAGGGGCAAACCGGTAAAAAAGTGAGACGGACTCAAAAGAACAATGAACAATTTTGCGAAGAAAATGGGACGGACCCGTATCGAGCATGATTGATTTTGTAAAGAAAGTGGGACAGACCCAAAGAACTAACGATGATTTTGTGAAAAAAGTGGGACGGACCCAAAGAAAATATTGATGATTTTTGTGAAAAAGGTGGGACAGACCCGAAGAGAATAATAATGATATTTTTTTTTGTGAAAAAGTGGGACAGATCCGAAGAGAATAACAATGATGTTTTTTGTGAAAAAGTGGAACAGACCCGAAGAAAATGATAATGATGTTTTTTGTGAAAAAGTGGGACGGACCCGAAGAAGATAACAAAGATTTTTTTTTGTGAAAAAGTGGGACGGACATGAAGAAGATAACAAAGATTTTTTGGGAAAAAGTGGGACGGACCCGAAGAAGATAACAAAGATTTTTTTGTGATTGACTGAGATATGTTTTAATACCTGTGTTGTGTTTACCTGCAGGGATTGCGCACAAGAGGATCACCTGAGGTGATTGGCTGTCTTTGGAAGAGCTTTCCGGGTAGTGCAGATGTGCCACATTCACCCAAGGGCATGGTTTGTGAAGCTGGGTTTGGCCGGTTCTTTGAGATTATGACGAGAGTGATGATGACGAGACAGACCCATATGAGCTCGAGTCCACTGTTGTTGATGAGGCTGATGAGTATTATTGCATGGAGACTGAGTCATATCAGGCTCCTTCAGACGATTTAGATGAGTCCGAGGAGGATGAGGGCAGTGAGGATGAGGAGGGTGATGATGGTGATGAGGAGGAGTAGCCCCTATGATCAGATTGTGACCATTTGATTATTGTACCTTGTGGCTTGACTATCGCACTTTAGACACTTTATTTTTATTATGCACATCTTTGTACGAATTTGAACTTTTACTTATGTATTGTTAGTTTTTATTGCACGAGTCCATCCATTTGAAGATGAAAATGGGGTGATGATTTTATGAGGTGATTGGTTTTTTTTTGAAAATGAAAATGAGATGATGATTGTATGGGGTGATTGGTTTAGGGATTTGTGTATGTGTGTATGATGTATGGCCAAGTGAACCCTCTCTCTTGTGTTTGCGAAATGGATGGGTGATATGTTGCAGCATAAACAAATCGGGGACGTGTCCTGGTGAGTGCAGATTGCAGCAATTTTGTTGCTGTCTGATGGTGGCCAGAATTTCAGCAGCCCCAAGTGGAGTAGACATTAACTTCAATTTTAAAGCTAGCATCAAAGATCGAGACTGTAAAGCAAGCCTCACATTCTGTACAAAAGATCCTATGTATAATTAATCCCTTTCTGCCTGACAGAGCCCCGGTACGGAGAAGTTTTTGCGAACCCAGAATGCTAGCTAGAATCCTGATTGGATTCGGTCACCTAAAGAGATCCCGAACTGAATCTGGTATAGCCCCTGTTTTAACAAAATCCCTGGGGAGTATTTGTGAATCCAGGAAGCAGACTCCCTTTATAAGTAACAATCCAAATAAGCCGTGAACTAAGTCTGGTGCAGCTCCACTTTGACAGAGTGTCATGTTAGAGAACAAGGTTACCCATCCTTCTATTTGTACCCTAGTCAAATAGTTATTGGAAAAGACTCGGAAATATATACATGCAGGGGCACATTTTTTTGACAAGTAAGAATGAATCATGATTTTGTGTAAAATGTCGCTTTGGGTTTGACTCTTTTGAGAGAGTATAATCGTAGCAAGGTTTGTAAACAGTGTATGGAAGCCCCTACTGACAAAAAATCAGTGTTTAGCTCTATACTCCTATTTTGTAGAATAAAGAAGACTTAATGAGACATATGAAAACTTATTTTATTCACAATGATCACAAGACTGCTTAAACCCCTTTGTTAATGTTTGGGTTATTCAACCACTAATCCTTATATGAACAAATATTTTTATTAATTGAGAGGAGAAAACCAACCGATATCAAGGATCAAATTTGCTGGTGTGTCGCCGAGAGACACTGATGCGAAGCCCCAGTGAGGCATTCACGGAAAGTGTTTTTTTTTGGGAACAGAAAGGACGTGAATTTTCACAAGAGTAGGACAAGTTCCTAATCTTTGAGAGGAAAATGAAATATGCTCACATAAAACGACAAATGAAAGAATTGAATTTGCATAATCTCTAATTGATGTTCTTGAACCATGGTGCATTAGGTTCCAATTTAAGCAAGCAATGAAGTTTTAATTTGATTTAGACCTTGATTAAATTGGGACTAGACTGCTATACAGTAAGGACTGTAGCTGGGTTTTAGGGTTTCCATCGGCCATCGGGTGATTTGGATCTTTGTTTGCATCATGACCTCTTGAGGTGAGAGCCGACTGGGCTTTTTGCTGACTAAACCTCTGAAGATGAGAAGTTGGATTTCGAGGATGTGTTTGGGATTTCTATGGCGAGGAAATTGTGGTTGTATCTTCACTGCCTCTAAGAATGAGAGGTCAAATTTGGCTTCGGCGAGTTCAAGGGTAATGGGAGTATCCTCTGAAAGTAAGAGGATGGTTGGAATCGGTTGGCAGGTATTGGAGAGCAGAAATCCATGTTGTCTCTTTATTTGCTTTGAGATAATCACTAGGGACGAGGCTTTTTTTTGTGTGCTATTTTTTAGAACTTCCGCTAGCCCCTAGTGTAGATCGCTGCATTCCGCCATTCTTTGAGTTTGGAGGCGGTCAATTTTCCTGTGAGTCACGGGAGCCCCTATTATAGGCTTTATCTTCTGGAGGTGGCTAAACGAGGCTTCAAAGCATGCCGATCTTGAAATGAAGGATATTGTTTGGTGAGGGTAAGGTAATGACTTTCCTATGGTGAAAAGTTTCAGCTGCAATTTCTACCGAATGACCTAAATCAAATTAAGGCTTCACTGTTTGCTTAGAATTAATTGCTAGAGAATAGTGCAAATTCATTGACCAACAAAATGATGTGTGTGATGAAAGATATGTGAGCATATGAGCCAAAGAAAGAGCACAGGAGATGCGAGATATGTGATTGGTAAGCTCCAACTTGAAGAGGTCACTGGTTGATTTTCTCACGCGAATTAATCTAAATATTAGCTATTTCAAGAGATTATTTGTTGAGCAGCACAAGTGATCATATAGAATAAAACCATTTCATTTAAATGTAGTGTAGGTGTTCAAATGATGTCTCGAGTCTAGGAAGAAAAGAAATAAAGACTCTTATTACTGAAAGAACAATAACTAATCCAAAGTGGACTCAACAAACTCATGTCCAAAAGGGACATTCTAGAACCTACAAAAACTGAATGACTTCTTCAACTTTGGATGGGAGGAAGGGGATTGTTGATAGTGTTGGGGTGAGGAGTTTTCTCAATCTTCTTGTCATCTACTAGACCTTGAATGATCCTCTTCAAAGTGATGCAATTATTGGTAGTGTGACCGGGATACTGGTGAAAGCGACAATACTTGCTCATGTCCAGATTTGGGTTGGGGTTAGTAGGGCTATAGTTGTCAAGTGGTTTGATCATCCCAGTTCGAATCAACCCATTGAATGCTTCTTTGGTAGTCATTCCGAGATCATCAAATTTCTGTTGCTAATGGGCCTGAAACTTCTCATTGTTCTGAGTCTTTGGACATGCAGTCCCATCAAACTCCATCTTTGACATCTTAAACTTGTGAGGGAGAGCTTTCATTTGTCCTGAATCCATTACCTTGAGTCCACTCATTCCCACGATCAACTTATCAATCTGCTGCTGCATGATCTTCATATGCTCTAACAGAGCGATGACTTCGGGAGTTACATTAGAAGGCTGAAAAATTGTGGGAGACACGGTTGAGGAAGGCACGGAATTGGTTGACTGGAAGAAAGGATTCTCAAAAGGAAGCACTGTAGGCAAGGAAGCTGGTGGAAGACCAAAATTACTCGGGATGTTCAAATTGCTATCAAATAGACCAACTGAGTTTGGCACTTTATTCCCGTACTGATCATAACCATAAAACTGTACCACATTCTGATTACCCAATTGCTGAGAACCTCCTTGAGCTGATAGATGTCCAAACTGACTTGCGCCGGGCAACGGAGGAAAATGTGCATTATGGAATGAAGAATTCTGGTTCTGAAGCGGAGCACTAGCAGTCAAATAAGGAGCTGATCCTGGATATTGAGTTGATCCAAACTGACGCTGCGTAGGCGATGAACCGAAACCATGAGTTGACCCCATCAACGGCTGAGAAAACCCTCCCTGAGGCTGAGACTGATTAAAAGGAGGCTACAGAAATCCTTCCTGATTGAACTGATTGCCAGAGAACTGATACTGACTTTGGTATTAGGACCCATCTTGAAACTGAGGACCACGAAACTGACCGCCCGAGAAACCTTCCTGATACTGGGAACTCGAAAGCCAAAAACCCTGAAGACTTTGCTGAGGCTGAGACTGAGACTGATGAGTATGTTGAAACTGAAACCGAAACTGACTAGGAGGCATGGAAGCATTAAGGTTTGGTGACGACGTCAAATCATAGAAGCTTGGTTGTAGCCTTCCAACATTGTCAACACCACCTTGAGGATTCAACTGCATACCCTGATTCTGAGCTTGGTTTGGTTGAGGTGCCGGAGGAGGAGTCTTACCTTGTGCATTCATTCTTATCCCATGTGTTTGCATGCGGACGGGGCAAGAAGCATAAGTAAGGGGAGGAGGTGTAGCATTATAGGTGAGTTGAGGAGGGAGAGAAGCATTTCCGGCCCCAAGGTCAGTGTTATTGGCATCTGTGATCTCTTCGTATGACCCATCCTCACATCTTATCACGGAAATTCCTCGAATGTGCATCGATCCCACAAAGCGCTCATGCATTTCATATTCCCAAGCCTTAGCAGCCTTAGGCCTCACGCTCACGAGCAAGAGCGGCTTCAAGGGTAGCCCGCAACTCTTCAATAGATAAACCATTCGCACTCTGCTGACCCATGGAATGCGAACCTCCAGACTGGTTGGTCATAACATTCTCTGCACTTGACATTTCGGTCTCCGAATCAGATGAAGAATACCACTCGGATACTATGACTGCTTCCGTTGTCTCAGGAACACGGACTAAACGAGCACCAGGAACAGGAGCACGAAACCAACTTATCGTAGCTTCAGAGGTAAAGAGTTTTGATAAGGTGTGGGAGAGGGAAGAAAGGGAAAGGATATGGACTCGCGTAAGTTTGTTATTAATGTTCAAGTAGAAAACGATATCTTTTAGAAATCCTAGGAACGGTTGGAAAAGGAGAAGCCTTCTTTTTCGCAATCTAAACCTCAAATGGGAACCTAGGGATATACCATTCGAAATATACCAAATGCGTTGTATAAAAAATTAATAATAGTCAATAATACCAATACAAGACCAAAGCTTTATGGAGCGGACGAGTAGACCAAATTTCTGGAAAAAATTCGGCAGCATGACGGGTAGTTCCTGAAGAATTTCAAGAAAAAATCCGGCATGACCTCTCGTCGGTACATGTTGGCACTACGGCATGATCTCTTGTCGAAATCATGTTGCAATGGCAACATGCCCATACGTGCTAGGTCGTGTAGGTATTCTAGCCTATGATTAAAATTCATACAATTTATTTTAGTATATTTGAAAATGGTGTATCAAAAACCAACCGTTTAGGGTAGGCTGAAAAAGTGTGATCCAACCTAGGGGTGCATCTAGGGTGCCAGGATTGATATCAGGCGCTCAAACGTAGGCGACATACATCACCGTCCGCGATGCCGTCAATCGCTCCAAAATGGGATCTAGAACTAGTGAGGTAGTGTGCGGTTGACTATGTTACATTATTGAGAAAAAGATTTTTGTATTCCTTTTTTTTATTTTGAAAGAGATGACAAAGGAAAACACCACTCACACTAGAAACCACAGGGTACACTAATCAAAGATCACAATATGATCAAGGGGACTGCCCTTCAATCGAAACCTGAACAACCCTGCATAATGGCCAACTATGTCGCGGGACACAGGACAGAACTTGCACGACTTGTCGCATGACTTGGCAAGCCAGAAAATGAGAACTCAAAGCAGGAACAAGAACCAGCTCTCATCATGGCAAGAACTCATCTCATAGCCTCAGTACAACAGAATAGGAATACACAGAAGCATGGCAAGCATAGAAGATGCACACATAAAGTCACATACAAGTAACACACAAGTGAATAAATAAACGATGTTAGAAAGAACGAAAGCTTGACCCACTATTGAAAAACAAGTTTCAAATCCCCAGCAGAGTCGCCACTGAACATACGCCCCGTCCGCATGCAAACGCATAGGAAGTTTTGAAAATGAGACGGAACATACGAGCGCGATTTAGAAAAAACATGAGAGTCGCCACTCCATTTTAAAAGGAAACTTTGAAAAACCTTTTGTAAAGAGACAACGGGTTCGGGGGTCAGGTTACATTTTGGGAAGAACGAGAAGTTCACCCAAAATGCCTCATAACGAGTCTTTCTAATCTAACATCCATAATATTCAACAAGTGTGTGCCATGTGTGAGACAAAAGAGAATAAATGCATTTTCATATTGTGAACCACTTTGAGCGGGGGCGCACATCCCAAGATACAAGATTTAAGAACAGATTACAACTGAAAAGGCAACTTCTGCAAAATGGCTAAGTGTGTACTGAACATGCGCCGCGTCCACATGCAAACGCATGAGAAGTTTGAAAATGAGTTTAGTTAATGAGACGGAACATACGAGCGCGATTTTAGAAAATATGAGAGTCGCCACTCCATTTTTAAAGGAAAACTTTGAAAAACCTTTTGTAAAGAGACAACGGGTTCGGGGGTCAGGTTACGTTTTGGTAAGAACAAGAAGTTCACCCAGAATGCCTCATAACGAGTCTTTCTAATCTAACATCCATAATATTCAACAAGTGTGTGCCATGTATGAGACGAAAGAATTTAAATACATTTTCTATTGAAATATGAAATAAATACAACTTGTGAACCACTTTTAGCGGGGGGCCACATCCCGAGATACAAGATTTAAGAACAGATTACAATTGAAAGGGTAACTTCTGCAAAATGGCTAAGTGTGTCGCGGGACACAGGATCTAGCCTGGCTAGGTGTGTCACGGGACACAGGACCTAGTCTTGTAAGATATGTCGTGGGACACAGGAGGCCATTTGCAGAAGCTTTACAAACTTCACTTGCAACACAAACAAGGGACCATCTAGATCAAATTACAGCAGATATGGATTCCAGAGACCATAGAGATCAATAATAAACACTCAAGAGGGTGTGGATATGAGGGATCCACACTCATCTTGATGAACAAGCAAAAACATATAAAATTGACTTAATAACATGCAATAACATGAAAACAACTACTGACTCACAGCATCTGAGACTAGAGCAGAGATTTCATAATCATAATTCTCCAATACTCATCAAATTAAGCATGGATGCATGAATAAGAGTGGAAGAGAGAGAAGGAGGGAGAAAGAGTGTCACCTTTGTAGACCACAAATCCTATACCAAGTTAGGTATATAATCCTTCAGCTCTCAGCTCCAGAACCAGAATTGAACTCAAATAGAATTAGATGTAGAAGTATATGTGTGTGATATAGAAAATTGTATGAGAGAGAGAGAGAGAGAGTGAGTTGTGTGTGAGAGAGAGGAGAATTGTGTGTGAATTTCTGGGATACTGTGTGTACGCTCTCATTTTGGCAGAGTAACACTAAGGTGGCGAAAAAGGATCCAGAAATGAGAAGAGGAGGCCTTATTTTATAGCTGCCTAGGAATGGTCTAAGATGTCACACGACTTTGTATGCTCATTTTCCAATGGCACGCTTTGTCACAGGACATAAGAAGCCACAACGCCTTTTGGCGCCAAATAACTGTCCTGGAACTTTCTTGAGTAATTCCCTATAGGTCCAAAAGCCTGGATTAATGCCATATAGGTACTATCTCAGTAAAGAACTTACGAAAAGTCCTCGAAAGTCCCGGAATAAAATATAAATGTACCAAAATGCCCCTAGTGCACTTTTATTGTATAAAAGGCACTATACGGGTCGTGAGTTGAATTGGGATACTCACAGAAGCCTAGTACCGCAAATGTGTTAATGGTTAACAAAAAAAAAGGGGTTCAAAAGGAAGGCAAAGAAGGTAAAGAAAAGGTTGCTAAACCTAAGGCAAAAGTTGCCAATGCCAAGAGGCTAAACACAAAGTGTCTCAAAATGATGCAATTTGCTACCATTGCCAAGAGGTTGGTCATTGGAAGCAAATTGCAAGGCTTATAAGGAAGGCCTAAAAGCGAAAAAGGGCAATACGATTGCTACTGATTCAGGTATCTATATGATAGATATTTTCCTTTCTACATCTTGTTCTTGGGTATTGGATATCGGATGTGGATCCCACATTTGTTTAAATGCGCAAGGAATAAAGAATAGAAAGCTGCTCAAAGAAGGTAAAGTAGACCTACGTGTGAGGAATGGAGCAAGAGTTGATGCATTAGCCGTAGGGACTTATGAAGTCACTTTACCTAGTAGACTAGTACTTGTTTTGAACAATTGTTATTACGTTCCAGATTTGAGTAGGAATATTATTTCTGTTTCTTGTTTGGATAATGAAGGATATAGGTTTCTTATTGAGAATAAGAAGTTTTCTATTTATTTAAATGATATGCTTTATTGTATTGCAAATTCATTTAATGGCCTTTATATCCTTGATGTTGAGAAACAAAATGATGTTGAAGATATCTATAATGTAAATAAGAAATCTAAACCGAATGATGTGAACAACACATTCATGTGGCATTGCCGGCTTGGTCATATAAATGAGAAACGTATATCTAAACTCCATAAAGATGGACTTTTAGACTCACATGATTATGAATCATATGAGGTATGTGAATCTTGTTTATTGGGTAAAATGACCAAACCACCCGTCACTAAGAGTAGTGAAAGGGCTAGTGACTTATTGGTCCTAGTACGTACAAATGTATGTGGACCATTAAGTAGCATTGCTTGGGGAGGATTTCGGTATTTTATTACATTCACTGATGACTTATCTAGATATGGCTATGTCTATCTGATGAAGTCCAAAAGTGAATCATTTGAGATATTTAGAATATTTCAAAATGAAGTACAAAATCAACTTGGCAAAACTATTAAAGCACTTCGATCTGATCGAGGTAGTAAATATTTAAGCCAAGAGTTTGACAATCATCTCAAATATTGTGGAATAGTTTCAGAGTTGACTCCACCCGGAAAACTACAATGAAATGGTGTATCTGATAGGAGAATTAAAACCTTGTTGGACATGGTTCGTTCGATGATGAGTCAAGTTGACCTTCCTATTTCCTTTTAGGGACATGCATTAGAGACTACTGCATTCACACTAAACAGAGTCCTTACTAAATCGTCTCCTAAGACCCCACATGAGATGTGGCATGGAAGAAAACCAAATTTGTCTTTCATGAGGATTTGGGGTTGCGAAGCTTATGTGAAGAGACTTGTCTCCGATAAGTTAGCACCAAAATCTGACAAAGTTATTTTCGTTGGTTATCCAAAGGAAATTAAAGGATACTACTTTTACAACCCCAATGAGAACAAAGTGTTTGTTGCTGAATATGGTACTTTTCTTGAGAAACAGTTTCTGAATAAAGGATCTAGTGGGAGTAAAATTAATCTTGAAGAAGTTCAAGAGCCCGAAGATAACATGGAACCAAGAGTAGAGACTGAACCAAGTTCATAAGGAGTTATGGAACTGGTTCAAGATGTACAAGTCCATCGTAGATCGGATAGGTTATGATCCGAACCTGAGAGATATGGATTTCTCGTATCAGAAAGTAATGAAGTGGAAGTCATTGAGAATTACGAACCTACTTTCTATCAAGAGGCGATGTCCACTCCCGATTCGGATAAATGGCTAGGAGCCATGGAATCCAAATTACAATTCATGCATGATAATCAAGTTTGGAACTTGATTGATCCACCTGAAGGTGTAAAAACCATAGAATGCAAGTGGGTCTTCAAGAAGAAGACCGACATGAATGGGAAGGTGCATACTTACAAGGCAAGGCTTGTAGCAAAGGGATATAGGCAAATTCATGGTATTGACTATGATGAAACCTTTTCGCCAGTTGCAATGCTTAAGTCTGTTAGAATTTTAATTGCCATAGCCGCATATTACGACTATGAGATATGGCAAATGGATGTCAAAACAGCTTTCCTAAATGGGAAGCTACTTGAGGATGTGTACATGACACAGCCTGAAGGGTTTGTCGATCCAAGAAATTCTAATAAAGTATGCAAGTTGCAAAGATCCATATATGGGTTGAAGCAAGCTTCTAGGAGTTGGAATCTTCGTTTTGATGAATCGATCAAAGAGTTTGGCTTCATCAAGAATAAAGATGAACCATGTGTATACATGAAAATCAGTGGGAGTGTAGTACTATTTCTAATATTGTACGTCGATGATATCTTACTTATTGGAAATGACATTCCTGCACTTCAGACTGTCAAGTCTTGTTTAGGAAAGTGTTTTACAATGAAAGATATGGGTGAAGCTGCCTACATCCTTGGCATCAAGATCTATAGAGATAGATCTAAAAGGATGATTGGTTTGAGTCAAAGTACTTACATTGACAAAGTTCTTAGAAGATTAAAGATGGAAAATTCTAAGAGAGGAAACTTGCCAATGGGTCATGGTGTTATTCTTAGCAAGACTCAGTGTCCTAAGACAACTAGTGAGCGTAAGAGAATGAATGAGATTCCATACGCTTCGTCTATTGAATCTATCATGTATGACATGATTTGTACTAGACCTGATGTCTCGTATGCTCTAAGCATGACGAGTCGATACCAATATGATTGTGGTGAAAACCATTGGATGGCAGTTAAGACGATCCTTAAGTACTTAAGAAGGACTAAGGATGCATTCTTGGTCTTTGTGTTTATGCTTAACGGAGGTGCGATTTGTTGGAAGAGTTCCAAGCAGAGTACCATAGCCGATTCTACAACTAAGGCCGAATATATAGTGGCATCCGATGAAACTAAAGAGGCAGTTTGAATCAAGAAGTTTATTAGTGATTTGGAAGTCGTTCCAAGTATCACTAATTCGGTGGAACTTTATTGTGACAATAATGGTGCCATTGCCGAAGCAAAGGAACCAAGGTCACATCAATGATCCAAACACATACTTAGACGTTTCCACCTCATTCGAGAATTTACAGAAAGATGAGATGTTAAAATATGAAAAGTATCAACCGACGATAACATAGGGGATCCGCTTACGAAGCCCCTGGAGATGCCAGTTTTCTAAAACTCTACCTCAACATGGGACTTTTTCTTGATCCGATTAAGGGTTAGGTCGTCATTAGCCTCGTTGAGCTCCTTAACATCGAGCTCTAAATCAACCACCTTTTAGGGAGGAGCCTGCTCCGTGGATTCATGTAGTGGCTCAGAGGCTAACCCTTCCACGGTCTGCATGCTGGCCTTTCCATCCGACCTAAAACCTCAACATGAACCTGCTGCTCAACGGGCTCTACCTGCCCAGACCCATCAATGGGGACCATCCCCACTCCTTCTTTTGGGAGCAGGTTGTTCCTAGCAATGGCCTCACTTTCCTTGCTAGCCCGAGTATTGGCCTTCCCATGTTCTTGCCTTCTTCTCATGCGGTCACCCAAGTCGACAATTCTGTCCATTTGAGCCTCTTGTTAAAGGGTGAGAACTGCAAGAGTGAAAGGAAAAAGTCTGCATACAACCCAAGAATGACGAGTAAGAAGCAAAAAAACAAAGAAAATGGGACAAGTACTTAACCGCCATAATAGAAGAGACCCTTGCAGTGACCCAGTTTCTTTTTGCAACTGTGGCATTGGGTCTCGAACCTCTCCCTCTCATGGATAACCCAGTCTGGATACCTAAGGCTTCTAATTATGGGTAGCAGAGGGGCCACTTCACCATCTCCTTCCATCATCATCCCTGCCTGGATAAAGTAGTCCTTGTCAGACCCCAAGGTGGCCCAACTCACAGTGCTCCTCCAAGCCACCGGTGTCAACCTACGAGCAAGTTCATCACTCCACTCTGGGACCCAGTACTCCTCATTCTGAGTCTTCCTCGAGATAAGGGAATTCACATCCCTTCCTACTCTCTACCAAGATCTGATGGTTGTTCCACCCTGAGACCTTGTCAGTCAAATTCACAAATAGTTTTGGGGCTTTGGCTTTGGACGGGGTGCTAATTCCCCAAGTCTTATCATTCATAATGACCTTAATTCTAAAAACATGCATACAAGGCTCATACCCTACGAACCTGCAAATCATGGCAAAAGACATCAACTCTTTGACAGTATTAACCCCGATCTATAAGGGGACCACAGCCAAGTACTCGAGGAACTCAGAGATAAAAGGGTCTAAAGGAAGTCTCAAGCCGACCTCAAACTGGCCATAATAGAAGGCCACTTTGGTCGTGCTAAGGGCCCAAAGCGACCAAGACTGAGCCTTCCTCTGCCTCTCCGTAAAATGGGTCAGCTGGAAGTCTGCTCGAGATACCTCAAAATGGTTATGAAGTATTCGAATGCGGGACTCAAGATTCTTCTTTCCAATAGCAGGCTTGGGGGCCACATACCCCCTCTCATTTCGACCTGGTACCAACTTCAAACAAAACTTATCCACAATGTTGCATATGGAGGAGCTCGATAATGTAAAGCCCGCAGATTGTTGGTCGTTGGCCGCCATTTCTACAGAAGACACAAAAGCAGGGGAATCAGACCTAAAAGATGAAAATTCTGAGCTATCTAGAGACGACCTAGATTCCCCTGGGAAATCTAACCTCTCACGAGGAAAAGGTGGTTTATTGGTCTTGATATAGAATATGATTAGGTGGTCAATCAACTTGTTGAAAAGACGAAAATGAATAATTTGTAGATCGTCCGCCTCCAAATCTTCCATACCCTCAACTGCTGGGAAACCTATCTCACCATAAAACAAACTCCACCTATCTAGGATAGTGATACACTCAGCTAAGGTCAATTCCTTCCATGGACCCCCCCCCCCTCCAACCGTTTATAAATCCTAAGGTTTACACAGTTGTAACCATACCTAACCCCTAGCTCGAAGCCAAAGGTCCTAGCCATGACGAAAAAAGGGAATTTTAAAATTAATCCTAGAACAGTGAAATTGAAGGGTATCTTTGTGATTTTGGAGAGATGGAACGCAACTGTATCGCCGGAAAAGAGTTTGTTAACCACCAGAGACGATTTCCTTGCTGTTGATTCTTGCTGGGTTCTTAAGGATTTGAATATGGTAAAGTTTGAGAAGGAATTGAACTTCTCCTTTCATACTTCCTTCTCCTTACCTGAATTGAAAAGGCTTGGGGGACAAAATGGTTCAACTATCAGAACGTGGGCCTAATTTAAGGCAAACGCCGCATCCCAAGACAGACGTCCAATCGACAGAATCTGTACCATTATGGCAGATATTACGGTGCATTAAGGGCGACTTATCCAATCGTTAAAACTCAATCGTCGAGAATGACCTACAGTGACCAAGCCGGCCATCGACCGTCATCTCAAGTAAGTTATCACAAAATTTTTCTATAACTTCCTACTCGAAAAATCGACCCAGAAAGTTGGGGGTCACTGAACGTAATAAAAGTGATGGGCCAAGCCAAACGGGTTGGCCCCATGTCCAAATCAGCCCAAAGGTCTGTCAAACGAATTAGGCCTATCAAGCAACCCAATTTCTACCAACCCATCAATGAATATCAGTTGACCAAGCTCATTGTCTTACATTCCTTTGTCCCGACCTAGCTTCGTCCCACATACGATCCATTCCTTGTGCAATCTCTGCTTAAACAAGGCGCGAATTCAAGTCGACCTCGACCATTCAGGCAACCTCGACCAAGGAACACGTGCGTCTACCCACGTCATTATTTGTAATCGCCTCCTACATTATCGGAGACAGTTACGCCACGTTACATCCGTAATCTTAGGGATTCGTCTTCATCCCATGCCACCACTATATATACAAAAGCACATCCTACGTGAAAATGTAATGTTATCTTGACTATTTTGAGATTACGTCGTTCAATACAGTTTTATAAACTTATAACACCCCATCTCATCATCATACCAAAGGGTTTTAGCCGGATAACATCCCGGCAAGTCGTTTGTTCGTGGTTTCAGGTTATAATAGCTGGATTTTAACCTATTGCTGAAATAAGGCTAATCCGAAACGATTTATGCATCATCACAAATGATTTTAGAAAACAAAATAATTTGAATGAAACTTTATAAATTTACAATAAAGTGCAAACAAATAAATCAAAATTTTAAGAAATTTTGACAAGTCCAAACATTTATTTGGGAACGGGTGAAAAAACTAAGGTCAACTGTATCTGTATTCCAACTTTCAAACAAAGACCATCCAACAAGGCCAGCCAGAGGGAGAAGAGGCTGCCCATAGTTGGTCCCCGTTCCGCATGCACTTAATTTCTGAATTCCAGAGTGCATGATATGAAATCCACATGGTAATAGGTACTAATGATGACAAGTTGATTGCATACACTTTGTCATATATATCCACTATAATATTCAATTTCCTCCACTCCAAAATAGTTGCTGTTTTTTTATTTTTCACCAATTCAAAAAAACAATCGCGGAGTATATTCATAAAAAAGTACAAAATTTATATATAATTTATATTATTGTCTCACAGTAAACCATTTAATAAAATAAAACAAGTTTCGATACAAAGGTAAAAGTGACATTTTTATGTCCAAAGTGACAAAAAGTTTGAATAAAAAAATTGGCCAAAAAAGGACAGTCATTTTATTATAACAACATTAATTCATTCATCTCTCCAAATGTATGCAAATGAAACAAATAAAGGAGATAACAAAATTTTTACCTACGACCAACTGTTCAGTCACACTCACTGCGTTTTGCTCATTGTTCGACATGTCCTCTTCAGAGTGGCCAGTCGTGACAATTTCACACCATAGCTAAAGCTGCAAATGAGGACTACAGTTAGGTCACTTTCAATATCCAAAACAGAAACTGAGAGCAAGTTCATGCTAGTACCCAGAAACAAAAAAATAATTTGATGACGCCAAGCTTTTCAGGGTCAGGAGCGGTTCAAGGATATCTGGCTTGATATATTTGGTGGTTTATTGTACCTAGAACACAACACAAACAAGCACCGTTAAGGTCAAAGTTGGATGTTACTCCAACTCAGGCCCTCGGGTGTGAGAGTAAGAATACTGAGATATATAAGACGTTTGAATGTCTTGGAGTGTGTGTATGTGTTTAGGGTTTTAGAGTAATATGGCGTACTCAATATATTTGGAACTTACCTTGCCCAAGGGGACAAAGGTCTTCTATTTATAGGCAATGGAGAGGTGCTTGGTGATGTAAGCAATGAGATCAGCAATGAGATCAGCCCTAGAGGGCACTTTGGTATTTGACTACCTACACGTGTCCGCAGCTAATTGGCCCTGTCAGGGAGGGAACATTGACTGTAAAGGGGACATGGCTGAAAGGGACATGAGCCGTGTATATGGCTTGGCGCATTAAATGAAATAGTAGGCGCCTGTCTGAGTCGCATTGAATGCGTGATGGGGGGAGCCGGCAACTTGCATGTCAGAGCCAGTAAGCTAACTTGCTCAGTAAGACTTGACATTAATCGGGAGGCAGGTGAGGCAACCGGGAGGCAGGTATGAGCCCGCGGTCAACATCTTGGACGCGGTTAAAGGTATTTGACGCGGACACAGATGGAGCGGTAATACCTCATGCGGGCACGAATCCAGCGGTCATAGATCGTGCGGGCACAAATTCAGCGGTCAGGATCCCTCCGGTCTTTGAGAAGGATGATGCGGGGAGTGACGCGGTCTTGACCTCAAGGGCCTATCTGTCCGCGGTCTTCCCCCCAGCGGTCTAGAAAATGCCACGTCACAGGTTCTTTGGACCAGACCGAGCGTGGGCCCGGTCCAGCAGGTACGGGCTCATCAATGGCCCCTAGCTCCAAGTGTGATTATTTATGGTCTGAGCGAGGAGCTACTAGAAGCTCGGTTGGATCAGACCACTATATTGGCGAGCACCAGTGTTAGCGTTTTTGTTGGTTGTTGCTTTGCCTCCTGGGCTTATAGGCAAATTCGGGAGGCACCAGTGGGAGACACGTGGCCCCTTGTATGCTCTGCCTCCCGGTTTGCAAGTGAGCCCCTTGGTATATGAAAAGACAGCGCGTGCCAGGCATGGAGTGCACGTGTCTGTCATCCAAGGGGTACCATAAATGTAAAATGGGGAATTTTTTGAATTTTCAAACGTTTGGAGACGGTTCATGGTTCGAGAAACGATTTGTGGGCAAATTAATACGGGTCAAACGGGTTAACCCGTATAGGTAGGCCTTATAAATACCAAACCCTTAAACCTCAAACCCTTTTTACCGTCTTCAAATCTCCAAAGAGCTAGATAGAGAATTTTGCTGCGATTTTGCGTTTTCTTGCTTCGAATCCATCCCTCAAGTTTTTCCTTCGTAAGTAATTTGGGTGTTTCTACTTCATCTCTTTCTATTTCTTTTTCTGGGATTAAATGACAACTCGTGAATTTGGACCCCGCTGTCCTAGAGAACTAGGGGATGGAACCACCCCAGATTACTTTGCCGTTTGTAAACGGACAGGGGAGATATTTAGGAAGGTAGCCCTGGGGTGGCTAAGGCTGTCCCTGTCTTGCTTTTTGTATTTTTGTGAGAAGTCTCAATGGGGGCCGTTTGTCCCACCCCGGTTGTGGGAGGCCAAGAGAGAATATTTGTTGAACCGTGATGTACTGGTGTTGGGGGATACGAGTAGGCTAAGAAATTTTGTTATGGGGGTTTTGTGCAGGTTTCCCCACGAGAGAGATTCGGCTCTGAACGCCGTTGAACTAGTGAGGAGAGCGATCTGTATCCCCGACGAGGTAACTGATTGGGAGAAGTGTAAACTGATGGACCTTAATCAAATTAATGAGACGCGGGCACAGGATTCCGGGGATCTGTCTAATGCCTTGGACGTTCTCCCCTTGAGGACAATTTTTCCCAATGTTGTGCCCGCGGCCCCTGAGCCGGAGAGAATTGAACTAAGTAGCAGTGAGGAGCTTGAACCTCTCAACTTTGAGGTGACCGGAGGCGGGGATAATGAACCTGAGGTGGCCCACTCCAGGGGTTCCTCCACTGGTATCTTTGGCTCCGTGAGCTCGGAGACCGAGGAGGATAACCCCGAGCAGGCAGATCGAATGGCTGCGGGCACCGCCCAGAGGGCCACGGAAATCGTTGATGCATTTGAGGACTCTGACTCCGAGGAGGAGATTGTTGTGGCCTCTGCCCAAAATAAAGGCAAGAGGCCAGCTGCTGAGGTAAATCCTGGCCGTGGCCTCAAGAAAAAAGCCAAGGAAGTGGCTACCATTGACTGGGAGGAGGAGATATACGAGCTGTACAATGTTGACCGCAATGCCTTCCGTGTCCGCACCTTGGGCCATGTTCAGATAAAGGGGAAGGACAAGTTGAGGCCAGAAACCATAGCTGATGTCCGCGAGGACAATAGGGCCTGTGTTTTTTACGGTGCCCAATTTGAGAATGGTCTGAGGCTGCCCATAGATCCCTTCTTCTACTTTTTCCTGGAGTTCAACACTTGCCTCCCCATGCACCTGACTCCTAACGTCATTAGGGCTCTTGTTTCCTTCATAACGGTTTGCAGATTCCTGGGCTATGAACCTACCCTTGCTGGGCTTTATGCTTATTATCAGAACCAGATCAGCCATGGTAATCTGAGCTTGAAGGCTAAGAATTACTCTGTCCGGACTTTCTCTCCTCCCTCGAATAAATTTGACCAGTGGAACCAGAGGGACATCCTGGTCATAGAGTCTAGGCTTGGATGGCCCTTCTCAAAACCTTCGAATCCAGTCCCGATGAAGGTGACCGCCAAAAATTATCAGGACCCAGCGCCCTCTGATAACCTGCGCATTGCATTGGAGACCCACCTGGCCAACTATTTAGATAGTGGGGAGGAGCCCGTGTACGACGTGGGTGCCATTGTTGAGTCTGAGCCCCTATTAATCTACTCGGGGGTGGCTCCTCGCAGGGAGGGCGCCCCACCTGCCCAGTAGAAATGGAGCCCATGCCTCGTGACCTGATTGGAGGGTGCACGAGCATTATCAGTTTGAGGCCGATTGTAAGACCTGCATGCTGGGCGCCGAATGCGAGCCTCCAGAACTAATTGGTCTCTGACTCCTTATAAAACTGTTGTAAATTTATCTTGCCTTCGATTTTTTCGAACTGCTTTCTAACCATTTTTCTTTCCCTCCAGAGTAGATCCAGAAGAGTACAATTTTTGATGGCCCCTCTAAGTGCCGCTCAGATGAAGGCCAAGAACCTGAAGGCCAATATAGAAGCTGCCGCGAGGAGGCAAGCTGAAATGGGAGCGATCCCGAACAAGGATAAAAGTGTGCCCGTAGTAAGCAGGAAGACCGGGGAACCTCTGACCAGCTCAAAAGCTATCCCCACAACCGGGGAACTGCCACCACCCCTAAGGGGTCCTCCTCCTGCTCATGCTGTCCGGGCATCCTCTCCTGGCCGCACAATTCCTTCGGGGCATAACAAAGAGCCCAGGAAGAGGAACGAAAGAGACGGGGAGTTGGGGCATGGACATAGAGGGTCCAAGCTTCAGAAAATCGGGGATGCTCCCCTCCGGGCTACCACTGCCTCCGCCGCTATCTCCTCCAATGCTCCCCCCGTAGGGGTCACCCTTTGCTCTGTCTCTTACCAGGTGGCCCCCCTGACTACCTGCGAGGAGACTCTGGCCGTCAGGAAGAATTTGTCTGATGTGCCTGCTGTGACCGGGGTGGACATATATGCCCGGAATGCCAACAACTCCTCTGTTGGGATTGGCCTAGTCAACCGCCTCTACTCTCCGGAATTCTACCAGAACGTAGTTGTCAAGGAGAATGCCTCTGCCCTCGTTGGGGATATAGGCCTTGCCCTTACTGAGGTTTGCACTTTTATCACTTTTTCTTTTAACCATTGTGAGCTTCTGAATTTTCTTAACTCTCGATCTCTCTCCTCGCAGGCGGGCAACAAGGCAATGAGGTTGCGGGAGTGCTGCGACGATCTGTCCGCCGAGGTGGATGAGAAAGTCAAGATCCTGGAGGTCAAACTCCGCGAGCAGGGAGAGCTGGAGGAGAAGGTCCAGACCCTGAACTCCCTTCTTGAAGACAAGGTGAAAACCCTCTCCACTAAGGAGGCTGATTTGAAGGGTTTTCAGGAGCGGTTGACGGAGGTGGAGGATAGCTTGAGAAAAGCTAAGGGGGAGAGGGATGAGCTCCGGGGCAAGAGCGCGGAGTGGGAGCCAAGGAATGCCGAGCTGTGCAAAAGGCTGGAGGCATTCAAGGTCACTATCTCCACTCTTGAGGCCAAAGTTGATGAAATCTCCGAGCACCTGCTCCCACTTAAGCAGTTTCAGTTGGAGAGGGAGGCTATGCTGCTCGCTGCTCGGAAGGAAGCGGTGGAGGAGTATAAAAACTCTGAGGAATTCAAGACATGGCTCAATGCTGAGAATCTGGCTCAGAATGAGGCTGGTGTCCGGACACAGATCTGGAACTTCGCGGCCACGGGCCAGTTCTCCGTGCAGCAGTTGGCCGTGATCGGCTCACTGGTTGCTACTGACACGGAGTGCCTGCCCGGGCATGCGTTAGTTCCTTTATCCGCGGACGAGGTCGAGGGTTTGGAGCTGGCCGCCGCGGCCTCCTTGCCTCCTGTGGCCGAAGTAACTGCCCTTGGCCTGATTGCTGAGGT
The DNA here is from genome assembly GCA_022495995.1 of Adenophora triphylla var. japonica. NCBI lineage: Eukaryota > Viridiplantae > Streptophyta > Magnoliopsida > Asterales > Campanulaceae > Adenophora > Adenophora triphylla. Next base: position 39,171 of record JAFEMH010003724.1, read on the forward strand.
GGATGCCCTGAGGTTCGGGGACGAGGAGCTACCTTTGGGGGATGCCCTTGCTCGCGTTCTTCCCAATGGGCCTGCCCTAGGTGATCTTTTTCCTCCGCGGGCAGCCCCAACTCCGGTCTTCGCTGAGCGCTCCTCCGTATTACAGATATTCTTGTGACCAGCCTTCCTTCACCCACCCCAACTTCAGAAGCGGGTACAGGGGGTGCGGCCACAGATATGGTCACTGAAGACCCCAAGGACCAAGCTCCTTTAGTTTAGGATTTTTGCTTTTTCTTTTTATGTAATAGATGGTAGGACCTTGTAATTATTTTTTCCTCATTAATAGAAGCATTTTTCGTAACTATTCTCTTAATTGCTTGTCTTGTAGGCTGTTTTGAGTGTTTGCAATTTTTGAGTACCTTGATACTTGCATTTTTGCTCTTACTTTTTCCAGCTTTTTTTGACTAACAATTAAATTTTATACTCTCCTTCCGCAGTAAAAAGCTTAGTAGGACCTTTGCCCGTATTTTTTGAGTTTTTCTAACTCTTTATTCAAAACCCCTTGGGTTTTTTGTGAGAGTCAGCCCTATTTCTCTGTGACCGCGTTTGTTTAGCCTTGTGGCAAACTTTGAGGCCTTAACCGCGGTTTGTCTATTTGGCTTTGTTAAACTTGTTTGATCACTCCCATCCATTTACACTTATTCCCAGCCTTGCGAGCTGTGGTGTAAGTCAAAAGCAGCCAAGGCAAGATACTTTCATAGGGCATGTAGAGGGTGGCCGTGAGGCTATATTCTACGCAACAGTAGGTAGGAGCATATTTAGCTTAGAGGCCCTTTAACCCACCGGCATCTGTATCCCCTTATTGGAGGTTCACGCTTTTTGACCCTTTACTCAAAACCCCTTGGAGTTTTTTGTGAGGGTCTTGTGGCGATCAGGTAAACGGGATTATATGTAGGCCTTTGTTACATACAGTCATGCGAGTAACGGCCCTAACGAGGTCCTTCGCGCAATTAGTGGGTCCGGACTTAGGGTCTTTGTCCCCACTAGAATCCGTAGGTACGGGCATCATGGCCTTTGTACCCACGTTCATCTATATCCACTTTTTCTTGGTGGTGTCACGCGGGCATGACGAAGTATCCTCCCCGCGATCGAGTACGGGCTTAAAGGCCTTTGTACCCATATAGGCTTGCGGGTCTTAATGGATCTTTGCGCATCAGTAGGTAGGAGCTCATATGTTGGCTCTTGAACCCACTGGCATCCGCTCGCGGGCATCCACCCTAGCTCTTGAGGCTAGTGGGAATGGAGTTTATAACAGTTTTGCACAAAAAATTGAATTTGATAGCAACCTCTCTCTTTATATATATATATATATATATATATATATATATATATATATAGTGGTCCATACTCCCTCAAAAATTTACAAAAATATCAAAAGAAGTACTTTCTGAGGTGATCGTTATTCCAAGCGTGCTTGAGATCTTTTCCTTCCTTTGATCGCAATATGTAGGTGCTCTCTTTGATTATTTTGGTGACCTCATATGGACCCTCCCATTTCGGGGACAGCTTGTTGAAACCAGGTTGGGTCCCTTGGACCTCCACCTTTCTAAGTACACAATCTCCAACTGAAAAACTCCTCCTATTTACTCTTTTATCGTGGTGCTTTTTCGCTTTCTGTTTGTAGTTCACCATTTTTTCATTTGCCCGCATTCTCCTTCCTTCGAGATTAACCAGGTCACACCTTCTGTTTGCCTCGTTTTGAGACTCATCGAAGTATGTGACTCTGTACGAGGGTAGGGCAACTTCAACTGGAGCCATTGCCTCTGACCCATACGTGAGCGAGAAAGGAGTTTCTCATGTAGAATTTCTTATAGTGGTGCGGACAACCCATAATGCAGTCTGTAGTTCGTCCAACCATCGTCCTCCTCGTCCCTCCAAGTTTTTCTTTAGGGCGGTCAGGACTAGTTTGTTCGCGGCCTCAGCTTGGCCGTTTCCCTGAGGATAAGCAACTGCGGACTGACGGTGTTGCACCTTCATTCTCACACATTCAGCGGTGAATTTTGCGGAGAATTGGGTGCCATTGTCTGAAATTATTGCTCGCGGAACCCCAAATCGGCAATAGATGTGATCGTGGACAAAATTGATGGTATTCTCCTCGGAGATAGTGGCTAAGCCCTTGGCTTCTGTCCACTTGGTAAAATAATCCACGACCACAACGGCATACTTAACGTTTCCTCGAGCAGTTGGGAATGGTCCAATGAGATCAATCTCCCATGTATCAAACGGCCACGATGGTACAACCAAAGTTTGCTCTGTTGATGGTAGTCTAGGGATGTCTGCAAATCTCTGGCACTTATCACATTTTCTCACATACTCCTGCGCATCTCTTCTCATTGTAGGCCAGAAGAATCCTTGGAATTTGATCTTGTCTGAGAGAGTGCGAGCACCTGGATGTCTGTCACAAACTCCTTCATGGACCTCATAGAGTAAGTTGGTGACCATGTGAGTTTTGACACATCTCAGCAAAGGCTTGGTGAATGATCGCCGGAAAAGTACCCCATCGAGGATGAGGTATTTCGCGGACACCGTTCTAATGGTTCTAGCCCTTGTTGGATCTTCGGGGAGGGTCTGCTTCTCGATGTAATCCTTGATTTCATCTACCCAATCCCTTACTTGATCCTCAATATTGCTTATTTGAATCCGATCTATAGCAGGTCTCTTCGTGAACTCTATTTGGCAATCCGTCTCTAAGTCAACAATCTCTTGATCGGTTATTCTGGAGAGGAGGTCTGCTTCCACATTATCCTCTCTCATGACTTGGTTCAGCTCATAGTAGGTGAAATTTTTGATGAGGGTTTTTGCAAGACCGCAGTACTGAGTTAGCACTGGGTTGATAGTATCATACTCCCCACTAATTTGATTTACTATGAGCTGAGAGTCACTGTTGATCTCAATATTCTGAACTCCCAAGTCTCTTGCCAATTCCATGCCCGCAATAATCGCCTCATACTCAGCCTGATTGTTTGATGCCTCGAATTTGAACCTCAAAGCCCTCTTGAATTTCTCCCCGCAGGGTGCGATCAGAAGTATGCCCGCTCCACTAATCAACTTGCTCGCAGAGCCGTCCACGAATAGAGTCCACACTTCTTCTGGACGCTCCTTTGGCTGTATAGCTTCAGTGCTCGAGCTACTTGGGGCTTCCTCCGATTCTGCCCGCTTTTTTTTCCAAGGTCGCTGTCCGCTAATTTAAATGATGATTCTACCACAAAATCAACTAAGGCCTGCGCTTTGATTGTCTTTCTCGGGGAGTAGGTGATCTGGAACTCAGTGAGCTCGATAGACCAAGCTAGCATTCTCCCCGAGGACTCTGGTTTGTGTAAAACCTTTCTAAGCGGGGCCTCAGTGAGTACAGTAATAGGGTGTGGAGAAAACTAAGCTCTTAATTTTCGAGCAGATACAAGCAAGGCGTAAGCTAATTTCTCTATATTAAGATAACGCCCTTCTACGGCGGACAATGCCTTAGATACATAATAAACTGGCTTTTGAGAGTTATTCTCCTCCCTTACAAGAACAGCAGCTACTGCCAGATCAGTGACTGCTAAAAACAGAAAAAGTTCTTCCCCGAACACCGGGCTGCTGAGAAGAGGTGGCTGCCCGAGGTATGTTTTGACTTCTTCAAAAGCTTGATGGCACTCATTGCTCCATGCAAATTCATCAGGCTTCTTCCCCCTTTTAGAGTTTTGAAGAAGGGGAGGCATCTCTCTGCTGACCGCGAGATGAAGCGGCCAAGAGCGGTGATGCGATCATTGAGTTTTTGTACATCCTTCACGCAAGCAGGAGGTTTCATGTCTAACAGCGCTTGGATTTTTTCGGGATTAGCCTCTATTCCTCACTGGTTGACCATGAATCCAAGGAACTTGCCCGCCTTTACCCCAAAGGCACATTTTAGGGGATTTAGATTCATGTTGTTGCGGCGCAAGTTTTTGAAGGTTTCCTCCACGTCGAGTTCGTGAGAGTTTTCTTTTGTCTTTATAACCATGTCATCAATATAGGCCTCAAGGTTCCTGCCTAGTTGGTTCTTGAAGACAAGATTGACCATTCTTTGATAGGTGGCTCCTGCATTTTTTAGCCCGAAGGGCATCATTGTGTAACAATAAGTCTTGCCCGCAGCGATGAAAGTTACGGAGTGGACATCTTCAGGAGCCATCTGGATCTGATGGTAGCCGGAGTATGCATCAATGAAGCTCAATACTCTGTGGCCAGCTATTGAATCCACCAATCTGTCTATGCGAGGAAGAGGAAAGCAGTCTTTGGGGCATACCTTGTTGAGATCCGTGAAATCAACACACATTCTCCACTTGCCGTTGGATTTTTTGACCATTACCACATTGGCCAGCCATTTTGGGTAGGTAATTTCCTTTATTATCCCCGCTTTGAGCAATTTTTCCACCTCTTCCTTGATCGCGATCTCTTTTTCCGGGGAGAAATATCTTGACTTTTGATGAATGTTCTTAAAGGATGGGTCATCATTGATTTTATGGAGGATCACGTCCTCGCTGATTCCTTGCATATCCTCCACCCTCCAAGCGAACAAATCACAATTTACTCTAAGGAACTCGATGAGGATCCTTCTCTCTGGGGAGAGTGGAGTGGTTAAAGCGGTATTTTTTATATTGGCCTGGGGAGTTTTGGGGCTGTTGTCTAGGAGGGCTTGGGCTTTCTCCGCACGTATCTCATCGGTTAGCTTGTGTATAGCCCTCTGACCAGGGAAGAGGCTGTGTTGTGGCTGAGAACGTGCCCCCATTCTGTTAAAAACGGAGGTCGTAGCCTTACCCTTATTGGCATTGGAAGGTGAGGCCTGGTTATCCTCCCTCATGGTCAAATGACCAGCGTTTTGCAAGGTTTTAGACATGCTCTAAAAATTAGAAAATGACTAAAAAAGAAGTGTCTTTTGACAGTCAGCTGTTTAGGACACAAAGTGTGCCTGAAAACAAATATTTTTAAACGGGAAAACAAATGAAAGTCGATTATTCCCGGCAATGGAATCACTGATGACGCCAAGCTTTTCAGGGTCAGGAGCGGTTCAAGGATATATGGCTTGATATATTTGGTGGTTTATTGTACCTAGAACACAACACAAACAAGCACCGTTAAGGTCAAAGTTGGATGTTACTCCAACTCAGGCCCTCGGGTGTGAGAGTAAGAATACTGAGATATATAAGACGTTTGAATGTCTTGGAGTGTGTGTATGTGTTTAGGGTTTTAGAGTAATATGGCTTACTCAATATATTTGGAACTTACCTTGCTCAAGGGGACAAAGGTCTTCTATTTATAGGCAATGGAGAGGTGCTTGGTGATGTAAGCAATGAGATCAGCAATGAGATTAGCCCTAGAGGGCACTTTGATATTTGACCACCTACACGTGTCCGCAGCTAATTGGCCCTGTCAGGAAGGGAACATTGACTGTAAAGGGGACATGGCTGAAAGGGACATGAGCCGTGTATATGGCTTGACGCATTAAATGAAATAGTAGGCGCCTGTCTGAGCCGCTTTGAATGCGTGATGGGGGAGCCGGCAACTTGCATGTCAGAGCCAGTAAGCTAACTTGCTCAGTATGGCTTGACATTAACCGGGAAGCAGGTGAGGCAATCGGGAGGCAGGTATGAGCCCGCGGTCAACATCTTGGACGCGGTCAAAGGTATTTGACGCGGGCACAGATGGAGCGGTCATACCTCATGTGGGCACGAATCCAGCGGTCATAGATCGTACGGGCACAAATCCAGCAGTCAGGATCCCTCCGGTCTTTGAGAAGGATGATGCGGGGAGTGACGCGGTCTTGACCTCAAGGGCCTATCTGTCCGCGGTCTTCCCCCCAGCGGTTTAGGAAATGCCACGTCACAGGTTCCTTGGATCAGACCGAGCGTGGGTCCGGTCCAGCAGGTCCGGACTCATCATAATTACCTCTATATACCAAAATACAATTAAGGATAGGATTTAATATGATGGCAAAAATCAATTTGTTTAAAAATTCAAACTCCAATATGTACTAAATTTGTTGGGTTTTTTCTGTTACTACTCAGGCCCGGCCCTATAGTAAAGAGACCAAGGCACCACTAGCAGGGTCACAGTAAAACAATCTCAATTTACCATGATCATGAAATCGACCTTGCAAAGTATGAAGTGGTCTCGTACGTATATAATCAATTAGTTTATACTCCTTCTGTCCCATAATAAATGTCTCACTTTCCTCTTTTGTCTACCCCAACACAAATGTTGTATTCTAAATACAGAAATTGTCCTAGTGCAATTTACTACTGCACAAGCAATGTGCAAACAAGTATAACACGTTATTTAAAAAGATTGACAAGTCAAATGTGATATTTATTAGGGGACAGAGGGAGTACCCTGTTTTGCATTTACAAGTGAAAACACCAAAGCATCAACTGCAAATAATGAATATGAAATGTTAGCTGTCCGACTGAAACAAGAAACAGAACTCTTACATTTGAATTTAATTTATGATGAAAATAGTGCATTATTGATGACAAACTGACGCAGAATGCAAAGGATTGAAGGAAAAGCAAATATCGTAGCATAAGACGATATTTTGGTATTTACTATAGTAAGGGTGATCTAATCTTTTTGTAGTAATTGCTGGAAAATTCTAATTTCTTATTAAATTACGATTCCAGTTAGTTATTTATTTTATGAGTCTGAATCCTTAAAGGATTCATATGTCAGTGGTATTTTATTATTTTAATTCTAGAATTTAGTTTCCTTTATTATTAAGGTATTATTTTCCTATTTGATTTAGGAATTAGTTTACTTCAGCAGGAATAAGAAATTACTTTCCTTATTTGTTTAGGTTTTATTAATAGCATATATAAAGGCTCGTAATACTTCAAATTTTCGGAGTTTAAGAATAAAAAATTTTCCAGCAAGTGATTGCTTTCTTGGGTTGAAGCGGCAGTGATTCAAATCCTTGAGTGCGGTCAATAAACCTTGGTGCGCCTACGTTGCCGGTGTGAAGCCAAGCCTTTTTTCTTTTTATTTTAGGCCAATCGATATTTTAACCATTTGTGCTATGCTTTAGATTCGGTTTTAGCCCAACATATTTTATTTTAGTAGTTTTAACCACTTTATTCCAAATACGCACATCTTTTTACCCCATACACTAACTCCGTCCGAAAATGTTACAAAACTTAACGAAATCTAACAAAACTTAACGAAATATAAGTTTTTCTTACAAAAATGGTTTCCAATTCCCCATCATACACGGTTAAAATCTCTCTCCTCTCAATAACCCACTATATATCATTAATTTTGTTTTAAAATAAGCACTTATCATTCATGCTCATGACCACTTATAAAAGTACATGCTCATGAGAAAAAATGGACACTAATTTTTAAGGTGAAGATGATATAAAATCTCTTATTATTCTAGATAAAATGGATGTTTTCATGTTCCTTATAATAGTATGAATTACTTCAAACCATACGCCCAATGACTAGTGTTAGGCCCAATTGATAGGAAAACAGGTTAGAGGGGGGTGAATAGCCTGATTAAAATTCTTTTCTAAAATCTTTGTAAAATGTTCAAGTAACTTATCTGAGGCTAACTGATGGAAACCAGTTGCACAGCGGATAAAATACTACTGGTTTAACTCACACAAAAGTGATCGGTTAAGTGAATAGGTTTCAAATAAAGACAAGTTAAAATATCATGCAAGTTGTATTCCAATGAAAGACAAATAAGCAGTTAAAGGAATCAAAGGGTTGTAACCGGTGATAGAGTTCAACGGGTTATAAGGACAAGTAATAATGAGCAAGCAAACAAACAAGGAGACATGGTTATTTGGAGAGGTTCACATTGTTAAATAACTGCTACGTTATCTACCAAGTTTGGTCAAAACTTGGATTTGTAAAAGGTGCACTATTAATGTCACTAGTCTATTACAAGTTGCAAGCTTTATAATTGAAAGCTGTCTAAAAGAAAGTGATCACTAATGGATCGTGCTACAAGATTGACCAAGTATTTTCAAGAGATATGTTCACAAATTGAACTAATTTCTCTTGGGAGTGTAGTGTGATCAATCATTATGTTTCAGACATAGTCTTGTTGGAGAACACTTACAATAATTGATTGGGTGTGCACAGTGTATGTCCTAATAAATAATCTAGTGAATATATGGACTTGAATACCTTAAACTTCAATGCTTGATTGCACTTGCAGTTCTTGATAATCACTACTAGAAATTGGGTCTTTAGCGACGAAATTACCAGCGGCGAAATTATTCCGTCACTATATAGCGGCGCAAATGATGCTTTAGCGACGGAATAAATTTGGCGCCGAAATTACCGACGAAATTTAATTCCGCCGCTGGATTCCGTCGCTAAAAACGAATATTCGTCGAATATTCGTTTCAATACCGCCGCTAATGTGTGTTTGACTGGTCTTGACTTTACCGATGGAATTTTTCGTCACTATTTCTTTCATTAGCGGTGAAATTAATCCGTCGGTGTTAATTTAATATTTTTTAATTTTTTTAATGTATCAGCGGCGGAATAATTCCGTCGGTGTTAATTTAATTTTTTTTTAATTTTTCAGCCACGGAATCAATCTGTTGGTAATAATATAATTTTGTTTTTAATTTCTTTTAATTTATCAGCGACAGAATTATTCCGTCGGTGATAATTTAATTTTTTTTTAATTTTTTTTAAATTTATCAGCGACGAAATAATTCCGTCGGTGATAATTTAAGTTTTAATTTTTTTTAATTATTCAGCGACGGAATAATTTCGTCGGTGATAATTTAATTTTATTTTTTTTTAATTTATCAGCGACAGAATAATTCCGTCAGTGATAATTTAATTTAATTTTTAATTTTTTTTAAAAAAAAATCACTAATTAACAAAGTATAAAATATTATTTCCTAGTTAATAAAAATTTTTTAAAAAAATAAATATAGGGTATTCCGTCCCTCTTTTCTTCTATATATATACTTTCATTTATTTAGTTTTTTTCTATCTTTTTTTATATACCTATTTGTAAAAAAAAAAAAACCACTAATTAACAAAGTCTAAAATATTATTTCCTAGTGAATAAAAAAAAATAATAAATATAGGATAGTCCGTCTCTCTTTTCTTCTATATACTATCATTCATATCATTCATATAGGGGAAAATTACCTTTTATATACCTTTTTGTAAAAAAAAACCACTAATTAACAAAGTCTAAAATATTATTTCTTAGTGAATAAAAATTTAAAAAAATATAGGGTAGTCTGTCCTTCTTTTCTTCTATATACTATCATTTATATAGGGGAAAATTACCGTTGGGTCCTTCATCCTAAGTCAATTTATCAATTAGGCTACTGAAATTTCAAATTTAACCAACTAATCCACTTTTGGAATCAATATTTCACCAGATCCCTCGCCTAATTTTATTGAGTTTTTATAATTACGAAACTACCCTTGTATATGTTAGTCAAATATATGTTTAGCTTAGAATTGCTTAATCCCAATCACAATAAGCATTATTGAGGACCCCAAATTTTAACTAGACCAAATAGAATTTTTCTATGTATGCTAGGTTCCCTTAGTGCTAGTGCCCAGTGTTTTTGATTTGTAATTTTCTCAAGATTTAAAGACTTGAAGACCTGAAGACTTTCCTATCAGCAAATGTGTTTACTTGGTAAAGAAGCTTCTCTAACTGGTTGACCACTCAACCGGTAAGACATGCCTAACTGGTCATCTACCTGGCCGATGTAATCTCTCACCGGTCATATCCTTCATTCTTTAACCGGCCCTGGCTTATCCTACAAGCTTCCTTCAGCTAGCCGAAGCATTTATTGCTCCCAACTACTCAGCCCCCAACTTTAGCTGAAGTTGGTAAAGTAGCATGCTGAAAAGACATTCCTGCTACTGTCAGAATCTCAAAGTGGAATGTCAAAGTTACCAGTACTCACATCCCCTCAACTACTCAATGGAAATCCTCTCTATCAAATCTCAGGCATTAAATGAAAAGATACTCCCATTTAATGCCTGCCAGTCCAAGTCATCATTACAACCTCTTCAAAGATAACGGCTCCTTTTTTAAGCTCACTATAAATAGCTTCCCCTGAGCATTGAAGATGGTTGGTGCATTTAAGATCCTTGAGAGTGAGCAGCCAAGAACTACCAACCTTCAAACACTCAAGTTCAAGGCATTCAATTCAAATCCTCACATTCCCTAGACATCTCTGTTAGGACAAACACTGAGCACCTTCAATCAATTCATGTTGTGTTCCTCAACAAGACTATTAATGGAACACATTGATTGAATCACACACACACCCTAGAGAAATCAGCTCAACTTGTGAGCACATCTCTAGAAAACACTTGGTCTTTATTGTAGCACGATCCATTAGTGGTCACTTTACTTTTAGCAGCCTTCAATCATTGGGCTTGCAATTTGTAATAGTTAGAAATCATTAATAGCAGTGCACCTTCACAAATCCAAGTTCTGACAAAACTTGGTAGAGGATGTAGCAGTTACTTAACACTGTGAACCTCTTCAAACAACGTGTCATTTCTTATTGTGTTTGTTTATTATTTGTGTTGTTGTAATCGGTTGACAATCTCTCAACCTGTTGATTCCAGTTACTGCATACTTGTTTGTTTTTATTGGAATATAAACCATGGCATGAGATTTTACTTTACTTCTTGAAAATCATTTATCTAACCGATTTGTCTAGCTGTTTTGAGTGAGTTTCCTAACCGACACAATTTCCGCTGTGCAATCCTTTTCATCGGTTAGTCATTGCAAATTGAGACTTAACATTTTCAAAGGTTTTAAAGTGTCTCTTAAAACCGTTTTAACAGGCTATTCACCCCTCCCCCTCTAGCCTGATTCCTACCATTTGGGACCTAACAATTGGTATCAAAGCTAGCAATTTTCGAAAACTATTTTTCCAAGCTTAACCGCTTGAATTGCCAATTTCAAGATGGCAGGAAAACTCATGCAAACATTGAACATGGTAACTATTCCCATGTTGAACGAAAATGAATTTCCAGTATGGAAAAAACAGAATCATGCGGTACATGGATTCAATAGATGATAGGTTAATGACTGTAGTCAGAGATGGTCCCATGGCACCAATCAAAATCAACACCACACCCAGAGCACCCAAAACTCCTCTCATGGATCATGTCGATAGATCGTCTGAACAAGAATTCGAGGTTTATGAAACATATGTTCCAAAACCCAGTGAAGAGTGGACTGAGGATGACAAGATTTTTGCTTCCATGGACAGAAAAGCTATGCACATTCTAACCTTAGGCCTTGATGATAGACTGTACAAACAACAATGCTATGAGACTGCTCAACAAGTGTTGCAAAGTCTGCTCAAATATTTTGAAGGAGATCAAGTGGCTAAGGACAACAGACTCTACAAAAGTGTTGCTGAGTTCGAGTCCTTAAAAAAGAACCCAAGTGAAACGTTAAAGGAAACGTACGACCGTTTCTGTGAGGTGAGTAATTCTTGTGCTTCTTTAGGTAGAGTTTACACTATGAAAGACCTGAACATGAGATTCTTCAATTCTCTTGGAGATTTGTGGCATGTCAAGGTCGCTATTTTGAAAGAATGCTGAGATTTGAACACTACTCATATTCAGAATATTGTGTCAACTTTGTTTTTATATGAGGAAGAGCTCAACCGGCTGAGTGGAGTTCAAAAACAATTTCAAAATTTATCTCTGCCAGCTCAGACCGAGATCTTCCCTGGTTCTTCTATGCTTAACAGCCAACCTACCAACGACTCTCCCTCAATCTCTCAGCCTCAACCAGTTCAAACCAATACCACATCTAGTATGCCTTTTGAGGAAGAGGATGAATTTGCCGCCTTCGCTAGAAACTATAGAAAGTTTAAGGATTTCAAGAGATCCCAACAATCCCACAGCAAATATTTCCAACCCAAATCCTCATCATTCCAAAGATCTGGGAACTTTCAAAGGAAAGGCCAAACCTCAACCGATGGAAAGAATGCCCAAGGTGAGCTTGTGTGTTACAATTGTAGGAAACCCGGCTATTTTGCTTCCAAATGTCCTCAAACTAAGTATGAATTTCTTAGGAAGAAACCGTTTTAGAAAAACCCAAGATCTAAGAGCTTAGTAGCCGAGGAAGGAACCGAAAAGGCTATGCCAGTCTGGTTTGAGACTGATTCTGAAAATGAGGATGCTAACTCAGATGAAGATGTTGATGTCAGTTTTGTTGCTATTGATGGAACCAATGATGAACCCATCTCCTTGCAGTCACCTATCTTTAGACACCCTAACTCCAATGAACAATCATCTTACAATGACCAGACCCTACCTATGAGATCTCCTTTGACATACTTTGATGAACCCATTCCTAAGGCAGATAATCCTTACAACTTCAAAATTCAGAACATAAGTGGAGCTCTTTACGGTCAGTGTAAAACCATTCCCACTCTCAGGCCTCTGATGCAACCAATTCAACAGACCTACCAAGCCCAAGCTTTACCGATTTCTTCCCATCAACCGATACTTGAGCCTCGACCGATTCAATTTTTGAAGACCTTATCTGAGCCAAGCCCCCAACCGATATCATCCCTACCTAATTTTGATCCTAACTTTGAACCATCATCCTCAACCTCTCAGCCTACCATTGATCCTATGCCCAATATGTCAAAGTCTGAAATGGCAGAGGTGATGAATGAGCTCTTCACTGACTTTGAAAAATTAAATGATGCTCACAAAGTTATGGCTGTTAATCTCAAGAAAGTCACAACTGAGAATGACTCTTTAAAAGCTAAAATAAAAGTTTTGAAAGAAAGTAAGCTAGAGTCTGATCAGTTGAAAAATGAAAATCAAAGACTCACTGAGAGACTTAAAGTCTATGATTGTCAAATTGCTGATATTGTGTCAAGAAACAACTCTCTTTCCAAAACAATTGACACCTTTTCAAAACCCCGAGCTGATGTGGAGACTATCATACAAGACCAGATGTCTCCTAATCGAGATCTATCAGGTATAGTCTTTGGCTCCAGCAACAATGACAACAAAGACAAGCCAGTCATTGAGTCTGTTACTGAGAACTTGATGGACAAATTTGATGATACTCAATCTAACCTGCTTAAGAAAGGTTCACCTAGGCCTTTTGGTGCTGTCCTACACACCTATCCCACAAAGGTGAAGGAACAGATCAAGTTCAATAGTGACAAGAACAAATCCCAATGGACCGAGGTAGCTGATCCTGAGCTAGGACAATATGTCCCGCTTGGTGATGGTGACAGCAAAGTTGGAATTAAACTTGCTGGCCATGTTGCAGGCCCGAAAAACTTAACCGGTAAAGCAGCCTCAACCGTTCAAGGAGCGAGCGGTCAGACAACCGTCACCGGTCATACAGCTTCAACTGGTAAGGGCTCCTCAACCGATAAGAGAATTTTCAAGCCTATGCAACCGGCCAACAGGGGTAAAGCCAACACCTTTACTCCAATGGTTTTTGTTCCTGTCAAATCATCTGATCCTTCTGAATTATTGGCCAAATTGAATATTAACTCATCCAAGTCCTTACATCCATCTTCTAATAAATGTACAAATTGTGGTTTTATCGGTCACAAGACTTATGAATGCCTCTTGAAGCACCTATCTGGATCCACTGAGTCTAAAAGCTCAGGTGGTGGCTAGGTATGGCTTGCAAAGAGAAACTAACTCTTTGGACCCAAACGAATAAGGGGGACCATAAGCTTATTGTTTCATTTCAGGAATGCTTTATGGCCTCAACCGATGTCGGTAAGGATGTTTGGACTATGGACAGTGGATGCTCTAGGCATATGACTGGCCATGCTGATCTCCTAAGCGATCTTGAAGAAGCATCTGGTCCTCCAGTTGTCTTTGGTGACAACGCAAAGGGTAAAATTATTAGTCGTGGATCCATCAAAAGAGGTACAGTTACTGTACAGAAGGTATCTTTGGTGGATGGTCTGAAACACAACCTTCTTTCCATATCACAATTTTGTGATAAAGGTATGCACTGTATATTCAATTCTTCCAATTGTTATGTGAAAGACATTGCTACAGGAGAAAGCCTTCTCACTGGATATCGAAAAGGTAACGTTTATGCTATAGACTTAAATACTGTTTCGAGTGTTACTAACGTTTGTTTTGTAGCAAAGAACATCAGTGAGATTTCCTGGCTATGGCACAAGAGACTCAGTCACTTGAATTTCAAATACCTATCCAAGCTGGCTAATAAAAATCTAGTTGCCGGCCTACCTCAAGTGTCTGCTGATCATGGAAGGAAATGCAGAGCCTGTCAGTTAGGAAAGCAACATAAAGAATCATTCCATAGCAAGCCCTGCATGTCCACTTCTATGTGCCTCCAGCTTCTACATATGGATCTGTTTGGCCCCACAACAACTGCCAGTTTAGGGGGTAGCAGATATGCCTTGGTTGTTATAGACGATTTTTCAAGATATACCTGGGTGGAAACCTTTGCCTCAAAAGATGATACCTATAAATTGCCACCAAATTATTCCGTCCACTTCAAATCCAAAAAGAGTGTGACATCATAAGTATGAGATCAGATAATGGAACGAAGTTCAAGAAAAATGGAATTGCTCAGTACTGTAATGATCACAGAATTGATCATAATTTCTCAGTTGCTGGAACACCTCAACAGAATGGTGTTGTTGAGAGAAAGAACAGAACCTTGATCAAAGCCGGAAAAACAATGATATCCGAAGCTAGGCTACCCAAGTATTTTTGGGCTGAAGCTATCCATACAGCATGCTTCACTTAGAATCGATCCTTGGTCAACAAATTTCGAAACAAGACTCCTTATGAGCTTTGGCATGGCAGAATTCCCAACATTGGTTTCTTCAAGATTTTTGGCTGCAAGTGTTATGTTCTTTACAACGGTAAAGAGCGTCTAGGTAAATTTGATGAAAAAGCCGATGAAGGCATCTTTGTTGGTTATGCCAAGCACAGTAAGGCATTTAGAGTTTTTAATAAACTTCTATTGAAAAATTGTTGAATCTGTTCATGTTACATTTGATGAATTTGATTTGCTAGAGTCTGACAAGGCTCCAAATAGTACTGATAATTCTGGTGTTTTTGAGACAGGTGAATCCAGCAATCAAAACTCCAATCAAACAACCAGTATCAATGCAAAGCAATCTCCAGCTCAGCCTTCAGTCTCAAGTGGTGTAACCTATAGAGACCTAGTTGATGACTCCTTCTTTCCTCAATCGGTTAGACAACCTAATGTCCAAATTCCTTTAATCGATCCAATACCAGCTAGCCCCTCTACTACTGTTCCTAATGCACCACCTGAAACTGAACCAATTTCAAACATTAACTTACCATTTCCCTCTCCACTAACCGATCACCATCAGTCAGCCTCACCTTTTCCTAACCGATCTCCTCAACCGGTCACACCTCCCTCAGCTGATTCTACTCCTCCATTAGAAACCTTAAGACAAGAATCGGTCAGGCAAGATCATCCTAGGGAAGTGAGAACAGTTAGAGATCATCCATTGGAAAATGTGATTGGTGACGTCTTTGGTCCAAGAATGACTAGAGGCCAGTTGAGAAGCATGGAGGAATAACATGGATTATTTTCCTCTGCTATGGTCTTAAATATAGAACCAAAGAAGACTGAAGAAGCACTTAATGACCCCTCCTGGGTAGAAGCTATGCAACAAGAGCTTAACCAGTTTGATGGATGCAAAGTATGGGAGTTAGTGCCTAGACCTAGTGATCAAATAGTGATTGGAACTAAATGGGTGTATAGAAATAAATTAGATGAGTCTGGAAAGATTACAAGGAACAAGGCAAGATTAGTGGCAAAAGGGTATAGATAGGAAGAAGGCATAGATTATGATGAGACTTTTGCCCCCGTAGCTAGACTAGAAGCCATTAGGTTATTTCTTGCCTATGCAGCCTACAAAGAATTTAAGTTGTATCAAATGGACGTGAAAAGTGCATTTCTTAATGGAGAACTTCAAGAGCTTGTATATGTAGATCAACCTCCAGGATTTGAAGATTTCAAGAAGTCTGATCATGTCTACAAGTTAAACAAGGCGTTGTATGGCCTCAAGCAAGCACCCCGAGCATGGTATGAAACTCTCTCCAAATTCCTACTTAGTGAGAAGTTCGAACGAGGTAAAATCGATACCACCTTATTTATTGCAAAGCATAATGGACATTCATTGTTAGTTCAAATATATGTTGATGACATTATTTTTGGATCTACTAACGAAAAATTATGCAAGAGATTTGAGAAACTTATGCAAAGCAAGTTTGAGATGAGCATGATGGGTGAGCTAACATTTTTCCTTTGACTTCAAGTCAAGCAAACCCAAGAAGATATATTCATCAATCAAGCCAAATACACCAAAGATCTCATCAAGAAATTTGGTCTTGATTCTGCTCATCCTCAAAGCACTCCAATGGCCACAAATGCACACCATGACAAAGATGAGTACGGTAAGAAAGTAGATATGACACTCTATCGAGGTATGATAGGATCTCTACTTTACTAAACCGCTAGTAGGCCAGATATCATGTTTGCCGTATGTGTATGTGCTAGATTTCAAGCTGATCCTAGAGAATCTCATTTACAATCTGTTAAAAGAATTATTAGATATCTTGTGGGAACTGCTAACTTAGGTTTGTGGTACCTAAAAGATTCATCCTTTACACTGATTGGCTATTCAGATGCTGATTTTATAGCTTGTAGGGTCACCAAGAAAAGTACTATTGGAACTTGTCAATTCCTAGGTAACCGATTGGTTTCCGGTCGTGCAAGAAGCAAGCTTCAATTTCCACTTCTACAACTGAGGCTGAGTACATAGCTGCTGGGAGTTGCTGCTCACAAATCCTATGGATGAAGCAACAACTGGTGGACTATGGAATTCCCTAAGAAGTGTGTCCCATCTACTGTGACAACGCCTCAGCCATTTCAGTCTCCAATAATCCTGTGATGCATTCAAAGACTAAGCACATAGACATCAAATATCACTTCCTCAAGGATCATGTTAAAAAGGGTAATATCGTTCTTTTAAAAGTACATACTGATTATCAGTTAGCTGACATTTTGACAAAACCCTTAGATATTAAAAGATTTGAATTCCTTAGAGGAGAATTAGGCATGATTAATATTCGTTGATATTTGTGCTAACTTTGTTGCTTGTGTAAGCTCTCAACAGATCAAGGTGATCCCTCATGTACTATTGCTAAATGGTTCCCCTAACCGATCCATCTGACCGGTGTGGCAATATTTCCTAACCGACAGCTCTAACCGGCATACCTAACTTGTATCCCTAACCGGTAAGAGATGTCTCTAACCGATGGCCTTTAATCGATGCTAAGTTGTTCTCTCTAACCGGTCATTGCACCTGACCGGTTAGCCATAAAACCTGTCTAATCACCTAACCGACGAACTGCGGTCAAAACGTAACTCCCAATCCGTTTTAACCGGCTCGTTATCATCATACCTTCTGTCACATCAGTTCTTCTCAGCCGCTTCAGACTGACAACTCCTTGACCTGTCCCCCATCCTTCCTTTTCGAGGTAGATCAATTTTAAATTTTGATCAAAAAGGTAATCTATGTATCATTCTTATTTATCCAAAAAGTTATCTTTTTGTTCATTATAACATTTTAGTATAACTGCTGTATACACGTTCTCTATTTTCATGTCTCATATATAAAATCGTGAATTAAAATCATTAATATATATGCATGCCAGTTAAAAACGTTTGAAATGCCTTTGATTTTTCCAACACACCTTTTCGTCTTCCCTCTCTCTCTCTTACCCTATAAAATATTTTCAAAAGCAACATTTCAAAACTTTTGATCCTAGATTTTCTCTCTCTCTGCAAATCAAATAGCAACCGGCAAAGAACTCCTTGTCTTCAGATTCATATGTGTTCTCAAATCCATTTATCCATTCTCAAGGATTTCTGGTAACTCTTCGAAAACATAAAATCTTTTCAAAAAACCTTGAAGATGACTGGATTTTTCAAACTCTAAGTTATGAACCTATAATGTTTATTTTCTTCGATTCTAACTTAAAATGTTGGTTTGATGTTTGATTGTTTCACAGATGGCTCCTAAACCTTCATCTATCAAGAAAGACATTTATGGAGGTTCCATTCTTCCAAATTTCTTTGACTCCGAAGAAGGAAAGCTTCTTCAAGCTCTATTCGTTGCTGCCGAAGTTCTCCCGTTCTTGATGTCGGAGGGTAATGAAGATATCTTTTATGAGTTGGTCAATGAGCTTTTCGATAATGGAGTTCTAGATGATGATGTGAAAGATGGAGATCTGTCAAATATTGTCTCAACCGTTGCCGGCGTTCCAGTAACCTTCAGCCCTGCAACTATTGCTTCTGCCTTCCCTGATCTCCCTTCTACTGGTTCGTCTTCTGTGTTGACGAAAGATATGATGCTCGCTTGGTCTAGAGTCAGAGGATCTGACCCCTTCGTTACCGGTGAGGGTAACAAGAAAGCTGATTTGGATGCCGTTCACTATGCCCTAGCCGAGGTGGTTGACCGGTGCATCATCTGTCGGTCTGGCTCCCATCATTGTATCACTATGATACAGTGGGAAGCTATTGCAGCCTTTATTGTTCAGAGTGAGTTCAATTGGTGTTCATTTCTATATCGGATTATCCTGATAGCCTTCAAGAAGTATCAAAAGGAGAATCCTACTTCCAAGACCAATAAAGCCAAACCGTGCCATTATTTGTTGATCAGCCGTGCTCTGAGGAAAATTCCAGCCATGCTTAATGCCTCAGCCAGTCAACAAAAATACCCTCAGTCATTCTGCAAATCGTTTGATAAGTTTGATTTTTCAAGAATCCTCAAAGAAGCCAAACCTTCAACCGTTGTTGCTTCTACAACCGGTAAGCCAACCGGTAAACAAACCGGTAAGTCAGCTGCTCAACCCAAGAAGATATCTAGCCGACCGAAGGTAAGACAATCAACCGATGCTGCTCCTAAACTGAGCACTACCTTATCGGTCAAGCGAAAGCTAACCGATGAACCCTCAGCATATCCCATACCGGTTAGTGCTCCTCAACCTACCTCTTCTTATGATCATCCGATTGCATCTATTCTCTCCCCTAGCCGACAAAAGAAAACAGCCAAAAAGTCTGCTCCTCCACCTTCCCATTCACCTAAGCCTACCCCTAAATCATCCTATCAATTGGCCAGAGAGAAAGCTGAGAGAAAAAGGAGGATTGAGACCGATTTGGGCACTTTCATTCCTTTTATCCCAAAACGGTTATTTTATCATAATTTCCTTACCGATAATGTTCCCTTTTCCGGTCAGTCTTCTTCCCGACCGGTAAGCCGTTGCCAACCCATCAGAAACCCATCTTTTCATATCTATCACTATAATCCTTGGTCGATTAACCCCAGGTCTGCTCCCTCTCCAAATTGGGTTTATCTCATAGATCATTTGCCTCCATTTATCAGGAGACTATTGCAATTCCATGAAATCAACAAGAACTCAGTCCCAGTCGGTGACATGATGGACTATGTGGACTTTGATAATTTTCATGAAGAAAAGGGGATTTATTACATCAAGACTTGTCTGTTGAATGATTATGACATCTCTTTATCTAGAGACAGCCTTGTCAAGCTATACTACAGGTATTTCGATCTTTTGCCTCCTATGTGGAATGCTATCTACTTGGCTCAAGACAGGCTAAGGCAGGATTGATGGTCCACGTTGTATGGGCTAATTTTGCTCTTCTGTTCAATGCCCAAGATACCCTTCAAGAGTCTGATCCGTACCAGCTAGGGAGGTATGAGTTACCTGAGGATGATCTTCCCTCTTTTCACCCTGATATTGTCAATCTAGGCCCTCGTCGAATCCAATTTATTAAGAATGTGATAGATCTAGTTCAGAATTTGGTGGATATGAATAGAGACTTTCAAGCCATGGGAGACATTTCTCTATCTGATTTCTTATCTTCTGTTCAATCTAATAAGAATATGTGGGCCTCTGTAACCGATGAGGAGATTGAAGACATGTTCAAAGACAGTGGTTCTGATGATAAAGGAAAAGATGATAAGGATGATCGGTCAGCCTCCAGCTCCAGTTCTTCTGGTGATTCTGATGATGATTCTGATAATGATAATGCCCAATCTGAGGCTGCCATTGACCAATCAGAGAAAGTTGATTTTTCAACTCCCAAACCGATGGAAATAGTTAGACATGTGGGAGGAGGCTTAACTGATACTTCACCGATTACAGCCTTAGGAGGAGGTGGAAATGCATTTTTGGATGCCTTATCGATTACTCAACCGATGCCTCTGGCCAGTGAATCCCTTGAACCGGTTAGAGATGACTTACCGGTGACTGAGCCCCTAACCGATGGTCCCCTTACCAACTCTTCTGCTCAACCAGTTAATGTCGTCTTACCGGTTATCCAGCATGCTACCGATGTGCCCCTTACCGATGTATCTACTGAACCAGTTAAGGAGAGCAAACCTGTTGATGCTGATGATCTTGAATTGCAAAAAGCCTTGGCTGCCAGCCTATTTGAAGCTGACTTAAAGCAGCAAATATTATCAGTTGAAGATTTGGCCACTCAACAAGCTATTCAAGCTTCTTTATCGGTTAGCCAAGCTACTCCCCCTTCTGTTTCCAAAGATAAGTCACCAGCTAAGGAGGAGGTTGACCCAGTTTTTGAGGAGGATTCTTCATCATATTTTCTTGAAGAGGAAGAGGTTTCAGATGATGAATTAGTTGATTATGATCGACTTGAACCTACTGTTCCACCGGTTTATCTTGACTGTTATCTTTATCAGAAGGATTTTCTCTCTCCTCTGAACTACCACACTTCAAAGGCCTCTATTCCTCGGTCAGCCCATGGGATACCACTTTTTGATGTTCATGAGAAAATTTCTAGCCGATCAAGAATTGAAGCTATTCCTTTGCCTCCACCGATTGCCGATGAGCTTCAGAAGAAAAGAGAGAGGTTAGAATGGAAACTTTTGTTGATGTTGCTGAAATTATGGGTCATGGTTCACCCCCAGTTGATACACCTCCTAACTTGACCAAAACCAATGGCCCAGGTGAAACCAGTTACCGATGCCAAAAACTCAAAGTTCTAAAACTCCGAAAATGGCCTGTACCTCCCAAGGGTCACCAGATCAAGCCTAGCAAAGCTAACCAGCAACTTGTTACCGAATTCCCTCCCAAAAAGAAACCTAAATACTCTCCCCTTCTCTCTCAATGGCTACCCAACATTCAGATTCAAGGAGAGATCGTTCATAGAGCCCCCAGACCGGTTGAAAGCACTTTGTCAACCGGTAACCTATTTATCCGATATCTCTCAATCAACAATAGAATAACCCAAGTGATGGAAATGAGGATTATCAGGTGGTCTTCTGATGTCACTCGCATAGTTGGTTTGATGCCATCAGTGCCTAGGCTGCCTATAATGAGAAATGGTCATGCTCAGCCATGGAGAAACATTAGACATGCCTCTTTACTCATGCTTGCTTTAAGGGTGATCCCTTTGATTCGATTACGGCAAGCTTCCTTACCGATGGCTCCAGCTGCTGCTGAACTCTTGGAACTCTCTTTTGCAGTGATGATGAGTCTAGAGCCAAATGATTTTCTTGCACCAGCCATTGATCAACCTGATTCCTCATCTGAATCAGTGGATGAAGCTATTGAGATCTCTCCAACCGGTCTTGTGACTAGAACCGGTCGGGCACCAATTATTCCTCTTACCGACTCGCTTATCGATGCCCCCATCAGTTCTCCAGTTGTCCCTCTCACCGGTCGCCCAACCGATGCTCCTGCTCATTTAACCGATGAGCCTCTCACCAACCAGCCTCTAACCGTTCAGATCTTCACTCCTCGAACCATTTAGCCCCTTACCGATGCTATCTTACCGGTCCCTCAGTCTGCTCCTCAACCAGCTCCTCAACCGGCCCCCTCAACCGATGATGATCTTCCAAGGCCTGTTGTTGCCCAAGACCTTGTTGAACTTCATGATGCTATGCTTCAGAGTGTCACTGCTGTCAATGCTGAGTTGGTTTCCTCCGTTGTTAAGTCCAATCAGGAGGAGGATGAGAGAAAGTTTGAAAGGTTGGAAACTGGGATTGCTATGTCCCTTGGAAAATTCATGGAAGAATTGAACGTCAGATATGCTACTATCAGAGATCTTCTATTGCAACTTGATGAGGCTCTCTATACAAACAAAGCATTATGTGAGCAAGAAATTTCTGGCCAAGCCATTCTAAATCAATCAACCGAAGCCCTTAGCCAATCTGAGAAGAAGAATTTGGAGTTGCAAACCGAGCTGACCAAAGTCAAAGCCCAAAATGAAATTTTATTAAAGATGTTCGCTGATGGTCAGTTAGGAAAGAAGAAGAAGAAAAGAGATGAGAAGAAAGAGAAGAAAGCAAAGAAGAAAGCCAAGAGATCCAAATCATCAGACCCTCCCTCCTCAACTGCTCCACCGGTCAAAGATCCTCCAACCGATCCTCCAGCCGACCCTGCCGCTGAAGAATAGAATGTAACCAATTATATGAATGTCTTTCTTTTGGACCGGTCTGCTGATTATAATGAGAATCTCTGAACCCTAAACTTGTGTTTTGCTTTCTTGAATTCCTTTTTAATTTTTGAATGATAGAACTGCTACTAACTGTTTCATTTTGCAGGTCATCTCATTCAAAAATTCCTCTCTTTTCCTTGTCTTTTTCCTTAATCTTTCATTTCATGTAAGCTTTACTTAGGTAACATCAAGTTGTCAATTGACTTAAGGAATGACAAACTTAAAAGATAAATTTTTAGTCATTCTTTTACTGAGTCAAGAAGATGTTAGCCTAGGGTGATTGGACTTAAGTAATTAGGAGGAGATTGTTAGTCAAATATATGTTTAGCTTAGAATTGCTTAATCCCAATCACAATAAGCATTATTGAGGACCCCTAATTTTAACTAGACCAAATAGAATTTTTCTATGTATGCTAGGTTCCCTTAGTGCTAGTGCCCAGTGTTTTTGATTTGTAATTTTCTCAAGATTTGAAGACTTGAAGACCTGAAGACTTTCCTATCAGCAAATGTGCTTACTTGGTAAAGAAGCTTCTCTAACCGGTTGACCACTCAACCGGTAAGACATGCCTAATCGGTCATCTACCTTGCCGATGTAATCTCTCAACGGTCATGTCCTTCATTCTCTAACCGGCCCTGGCTTATCCTACAAGCTTCCTTCAGCTAGCCGAAGCATTTATTGCTCCCAACTACTCAGCCCCCAACTTTAGCTAAAGTTGGTGAAGCAGCATGCTGAAAAGACATTCCTGCTACTGCCAGAATCTCAAAGTGGAATGTCAAAGTTACCAGTACTCACATCCCCTCAACTACTCAATGGAAATCCTCTCTATCAAATCTCAGGCATTAAATGAAAAGATACTCCCATTTAATGCCTGCTAGTCCAAGTTATCATTACAACCTCTTCAAAGACAACGTCTCCTTTTTGAATCTCACTATAAATAGCTTCCCCTAAGCATTGAAGATGGTTGGTGCATTTAAGATACTTGAGAGTGAGCAGCCAAGAACTACCAACCTTCAAACACTCAAGTTCAAAGCATTCAATTCAAGTCCTCACATTCCCTAGACATCTCAGTTAGGACAAACACTAAGCACCTTCAATCAATTCATGTTGTGTTCCTCAACAAGACTATTAATGGAACACATTGATTGAATCACACACACACCCTAGAGAAATCAGCTCAACTTGTGAGCACATCTCTAGAAACCACTTGGTCTTTATTGTAGCACGATCCATTAGTGGTCACTATACTTTTAGTAGCCTTCAATCATTGGGCTTGCAATTTGTAATAGTTAGAATCATTAATAGCAGTACACCTTCACAAATCCAAGTTTTGACCAAACTTGGTAGAGGACGTAGCAGTTATTTAATACTGTGAACCTCTTCAAACAACTCATCATTTCTTATTGTGTTTGTTTATTATTTGTGTTGTTGTAACCGGTTGACAATCTCTCAACTGGTCACAACCTGTTGATTCCAGTTACTGCATACTTGTTTGTTTTTATTGGAATATAAACCATGGCATGAGATTTTACTTTACTTCTTGAAAATCATTTATCTAACCGATTTGTCTAACTATTTTGAGTGAGTCTCCTAACCGACACAATTTCTGCTGTGCAATCCTTTTCATCGGTTAGTCATTGCAAATTGAGACTTAACATTTTCAAAGGTTTTAAAGTGTCTCTTAAAAAGGTTTTAACAGGCTATTCACCCCCCCTCTATCCTGATTCCTACCATTTGGGACCTAACAGTATAAATATCTTTTTTCTCTCACCTAGGGCTTTGACATGTCACTTTTCACGTCGGGAGCAGCGGAGAGAGAGAGAGAGAGAGAGAGCGATAAGGCAATTTTGAAACACGTTCAATTCGATGAGTTCAATTTTGTTTAATTGTTTGATTGTGATCGATTTAGAAGTCGATTGCTTTGTGATTTGCAATATTGTTGATCAATTGATTTTGGATTTTGATTTTTTTTTATAGATTTGAGAATTTTAGATGATTGGTGAACAGAATTGCTTTATACGATCATCGTTGATGATTCGTGAATATGATTTCAATTCAAATTTTCTGTTAGTTGTACTAGAACATGATTCGACCTATTTTTACAGTTGTCTGTTAGTTGTATATTTTAAGTTCACAGTTGTCTGTTAGTTCACACTTTGTATTACTTATGTTGACAGTTATTTTGATTTTGTTTTATTTTTTCTTATATGTTGCAGATTAATCAATCTTCAAAATATGAATCCTTGTATGATGGTTTTGTTGAAATATGGGGATTTTACAGCAGTTGAAAGATTTAGTAAGCTTTCATCTTTCAATGCATTGGTTGATTTTGCTTGCAATAGATGGGAGGGTTTGAAGAAGGAATTTATGCATTTTTCGTATCCTTTACCTGGGAATTCTACTTGCCTATTACATAATGAGGATGATTTTACGAATATGGGAATTATTTTAGGTCATAGTTCTATTGATTGTATTGAAATTCATTTGACACAAATTCTTACATTAGATTACAATGAATCGTCCTCATCTAATGTCTCAAAGTATATATAATAGTCATGAATTGCCTGTTAGTTTTTTCCGTCATCCAAATAAGGAATTGAAAAGTGCAAAGTGGGTTAACGGTATAGAGGGTATTGGACAAGGATTTGAAGGTGGAATTAGTGAGTTCAGAAACAAGTTGTGTAAGTATGCTATAGCCGTTGGCTTTGACTTTGTTTATTTGAAAAATGATAGTGAGCGTATTACTGCCAAATGTGTACATAAAGATTTGAGAGGTCGTCCGTGGAGGATTCATGCATCTATTGAAGCTTCCAATGGCTTTGCTTATATACGGACTTTTGATCGGAATCATACCTGTGTGTAGACACCCCATTCTGAACCTATCGGAGCACATTTATACCGCTCTAAGTCTCGCCTTGAGTCAAGAAGTAGAAATCCACCATTTTGTCATGTTTCGTTAAGTTTTGACTAACGACCGTTAGTTTGGGACTAAACTGCATACGAAATAACGAGGGAAGGGAATAATTGTCCACAGACTGCCTTATCTCACGCGGAATAGCGTGTCTCGCGCGAGATAAAGGAGTTCTGCAGACTGCAGATAACAGTTTCCTCGTCGATTTCAACCTCTTTTTGGGATAAAACTTTATCCATCCGGCCATCCAATGAAGTTTGGATTCTGGAACCTTCCCAAGGTGTTTGATCTAATCTTCAACACCTCTCCAACACCTATAAATACCTGAAGACTTTCAGTATTTAGGATCCCAGACTTTTCAAGTCAAAACCCCCACATTTACTGGTTTCTCTCCCTGAAAGATTCCTCTAAATTACCCCTAAAATCTCCTAAAGTTTGTTTCTCAACCTTGTTGATAAACAAACATGGAAGCACGAATCAAGGACTGAGGCGAAGCTCTGTCCGCGTTAAGGTTCGACTCTAAACTTGAGTCGAAACTCTGCCCGAATTACTTCACGCAAGGTAATCTTCCTTTCCCTTTCTAATTGATTATTAGAGTGGTATAAATACATTGAACCTAGGATCAGCCTAGAGCCTCCCCAAATCATGGGGATGGTCTCGAAGCAATCGATCCTATATTCCGTTTAACCTCGTTAAATGGATCTTTATTTTATTTATTATTTAAATATTTTCCTTCTTTGAAAACCTCTCTCTTTTTTAGCAAGACCGATATCTGGATTGGGCGGAATGGGTGCTCCTTGACCTTCCCATTCCATAACCTAAGCCCCGAACCCAAAATCTATTTTCAAAATGGTTTTTCTATGTTTTCAAACGAATAATATAGGTGGCGACTCAAAAAAATGTTAAAAAATGCGCGCATCGCTACAGTGGCAACTCTGCTGGGGACTGTAAATATAAAGAGGCTTAAACTTGCGTCAAAAATAAAAGAGAGGTTTTCAAAAAAAAATAAAAAATAAATTCGATTTTTACTTATCCAGACCAGGCATATCTCGCACGAGATATCCTATCCCGCGCGAGATATTACTTCGGCAATCAGGTGTATTCTGGTTTTCCCTGTTCGTCTCAAGGTCTAAGACGAGAGTCGAACACGCAAGGGGGATCCCAGAATTCGTTATCTGCAGAGTTCCTTCATCTTAAGGCCTCCCTTAAGATGTAAAACTCGAATCCGTATTTAGTTTAAATAATTGAATGTTATTTATAAACTGCGTGTGATTTGGTTTTATTTTATTAAAGTCTGGTCCATTGGGGATTCGGGAGTTGTAATTAAATTATTCTTCTCTCTCTCTCTCTCTCATTAATTGGAACTACGATGACCTGAGTCTTCCTAATTTGGGGGAAACGTAGGCAACCACTTGGTGTGGCCACTATCTGTTTTTCTTTTATTTTTCAAAAAAAAATCTCTATTTTTTCTATCACCTAGATTGACTATCACACACGCGCACTCATATTATATATGTCATTGCACTATATACCCCGATTAACCTGGGACCCACACTAAGGACGGATGACGGTAACCACCTAGTCGCTGGTCTCTCCGAGGTTGGATCATCCCACTCCGCGTATTCAATCCATATAGATTGTCATATCGCGGGGAGCCTAGCCTTCCAGCCCTGCATCGCCACATATCATATAGATTGTCTTTTTAGGATCACTCCGTGACCGGTCGGTTTGACTTGGTGATCTTTTCTTGTTTTTGACCAAAATAAAGCCATGTAAAATTGATAATAAAGAAGGACTCAGAATAGTCCCTTCGGAATGACCCTTTCGGAAGACCATTTAAAGAAGAAAAAAAAATCCTTCAAAACAATCTTACATGGCTTTGTTTTACAAAAATCGGACTGGGTACTTAGTCATTAGGTTCTGGTAAAGACCTTAGAAACCCCTCAAAACGGATTCTCCGTTCCGACCAAAAATTTAGGTTTAATAAAAATCGACTTTCCGTGTGATTGTCTCGTGCGTGACTACCTGTCTCGCGCGAGATAATGTCTCTGTTTACTGTGTGTGAGCCTGAACCATTTAAGCCTGCTTCCTACTCGTTGGGGCTAGATTTGATCCTGACACCATCTCTGCATCTCTTCCACAAGTTTTCCGAAGCTACTCAACCTCAAGACTCCCAACACAATGTCTACAGAAAAGTACTTCGTCACTGAGAAAGACCTTAAAGAGGAAGACTTGAAGAGCATGACCAAGTCCCTTGTCGCTGAGTTTGAGCACGTAGAAGGTTGGAGAGAAGCTTTTGATATGCCTACCACTCGCATTGCTAGAGATTTCCGGAAGATGGAGAGTGACTCCGATAGCGGGCGATCCTCTGTGCAAGAAGAGCTAAGTGACATCAAAGCTCAACTTGCCAAAGCCCTGCAGCAAATTGACAACAATGATGCATGGCACAACCTGGAAGAATCCATCCAAGCTGACAAGACAAAGTTGCTAATTGAAGAACTTGAGGAGGTCAAAAGCGAACTCGAGGCTATAACCCATAAGTGTATCACCCTCGAAGCCCACATTGAAGATGACATTGATGAGAGGGTCAAGTATTGCCTCAATACTCTTTACCGTGACCTCAAGGAGCAAATGGAAGCAGAATATCAGTCTCGCCACAACGTCTTTGTGCAACACTACGAGAACTATATTCGAGACCTCCATAATCAAATGGCTAAACGAAGGAAGGGTAGGATTTTCACTGACATTGGAAGGTCTCCCTCGGTCATCTCTTCAGATGTCTTCACAAGGACGGAAAGATGAGCCCAATGGAAGGTTACATACCCAAGAGAGAAGGACGAGCTCCACACCTCTACTGCTACTACCATCAATGCTATGGCCACCATACAAATGATTGTTTCAACCTGAAGAATGCAATTCAAGATTTAATTGACAGCGACCTCGTCAAAATTGCTCCTAGCGGAGGCACCATAAGTTGGAAGAGTTAGAGAAATGAGATCTTTTTTTTTCCTTTCAGTCATTTTACTTTTATTTGCAAAAGAAATGATTGGTAGTCTAGTCTAGTTTGGGTACTACTTGCCTGAAATCCTCATCTGTGGGAAAGAGTATCAAGTTTGCTTTTCAATAATAGTTAGTCAGTATTTTTCCTTTCAACTTTGATTACTTATTTCAATCAAGAAAGCACCGTGAATGTCATAGAAACTTGCAACGAAAACGATTACTCCAAAGAACTTTGGTTTTCTGGAAACCTTCCTGTTTGGAGGATGATGCAAGCAAAAGGATACTTTCCTCACTTGGGACTTGGAAAACACTTGCAAGGGATAACAGAACCACCACCGGTTCCCCCACCACACACGAAGCATGGCCTAGGATACATCATTTCCATCCGCGATGGAGATGACAAAGAAGAATGGGGCTTCGCTCAAGTCAAGTGGGAAGGAACCACGTACAAAGGCCATAATGACCCAAAGGTCAAAAATTGCAACCTGGAGTCGTATCGAAAGACACTCAATGGCTACTTCATCTGGGAAGGGGAAAGCATCCCATACTTTATCTTTTCAGAACCATGGACTGACGATAAAGGAAAGCACCAACCGGGCTTTGAAATCTTCAGCGACTGCGACTCTTCGCCAGACAAAACAGAACCCGTCCCACTAATCCCTAAAGATCTGTGGGGCAAGAAGGCAGAAATAACCAGCAAATGGGACTTTGTGTTGGGAGAAGATATGCTACGACAGTTTGAAGACCTGTGCCGGTTAGAAGACAGCCAGATCCATGCAATCTCCAAGGGGGACGCTCCAACTACCGATTACACGAAACTGATACAGAAATGTGATGAGCCAATTCTAAAATGGCACGTCACCGGAGGACCAGTTGTTGATGAAGACTTCATGATCAAAGAGCTTGGTTGTACTCCCCATCCCTGCAAGAAGATGGGCCCTGTAACTTCACTTTAGAAGCAGGCTCCACCTCTGATGAACTCACTCAAGAGGAAATCGAGGCGGTGGCCGAACATGTATTCCCTTACTTAATGAAAACTTTGATCTTTCCGAGTACCCTGAGATTTCTAACATCGTGAATGATGAATTAACTAATAATAATCAATATAACGAACAAGTTAATAATGAATCAAACGATGAGATAGACCAAGAAAACGAACAAATTTTAAAAGAATTAGCAAAGAAAGTAGGTCGTGGTGGAAAGAATGGCCCCGTTGACAACGAGGAAATGCAAACGGTTAATCTCGGGACAACAGAAGACCCCAATGAAACAAAGTTTGGCAGCTTCTTCAAGGGGGAAGACAGAGAAACCTTGACGCAGCTCCTCAGAGAATATGTTGACATCTTCGCTTGGTCCTACAAAGATATGCATGGGTTAAATCAGTCGATTGTAGAACACAAAATACCGATGCTACCCAATGCCAAGCTTGTCAAACAGAAACTGCGCAGAATCAAGCCGGAATGGTCAATGCAAGTGAAAGAAGAGATCATGAAACTCTTGAACGTAGGGTTTATCAAAGTGATCGAGTATTCAGAATGGCTGGCAAACACAGTACAAGTAGCCAAGTCGAACGGGAAAATACGAGTCTGTGTAGATTTCAGAGACTTGAACAAGGCATCCCCTAAAGATGACTTTCCACTACCAAACATAGACATGTTGGTCGACGCCACTGCAACATACGAAGTCCGCTCATTCGTCGATGGCTTCACAGGGTATAACCAAATCCTCATGGCAGAGGAGGATCAGCACAAAACAGCATTCACCACACCTTGGGGGACGTTCTGTTATACGGTTATGCCGTTTGGTCTCAAGAACGCTGGGGCTACATACCAAAGGGCAGTCATGACACTATTCCATGACATGATCCACAATGAAATAGAGGTATACATGGACGACATGATTATCCACTCAAAAGGGACGGATGGTCAGCACTTCAGAGATCTCAAAAAATTCTTCAATCGATTGAGACAACACAAGATGAGGCTCAACCCCACAAAATGCTCATTTGGAGTGGTCAAAGGGAATGTCTTTAGGTACATGGTCACCGAGCGTGGCATAGAAGCAGACCCCGCCAAGATAAAGGCCATCATTGACATGCCTCCACCCAGAACGCAGAAAGAAGTAAAGGGATTCATGGGCAGACTCCAATACATCAGTCGATTCATCAATCAACTGACTACAATTTGCGATCCTATCTTCAAGCTACAAACGCACCTCAAGAGTGGACTGAGGAATGTCAAGAAGCATTCAAGGAAGTTAAGCACTACTTAACTTCCCCACCCATCCTGGTTCCACCGCACAAGGAAAAGCCCTTAAAGCTATACCTCACGGTTACAGACAATGTGCTAGGGGCTATGCTCGCTCAAGAACAGCCTGCTTCACACACAGAGAATGCCATCTACTTTGTCAGCCGCAGATTCCAAGGTAGCAAAATTAACTACTCTCCACTTGACAAATCTTGCGCTGCTCTTGTCTGGGTATCACAAAGACAAAAGCACTATATGGAAGCCTTCCCGGTTCATCTCATCGCAAGAATGGATCCTTTAAAGTACATCCTAGACAAATCAAATTTGTATTCGAGATTGGCTAAATGGTACTTCATGCTCGGGGGATATGATATCACTTACGTCACTCAGAAATCCGTCAGGGGGAGTGTATTCGCACATCAGTTAGCCAAATTTCCTTGCGATGAAGTGAAGGGGGAAGACCCGCGATTCCCTGATGAAGACATCATGAGTATAGAAGAAGAAAATAAGTGGCAATTATTTTTCGATGGCGCGGCCAACAAGAAAGGATTCGGCATCGGAATGTTGTTAGTAGATCCCGACGACATCTATACTCCACTAGCAATACGTCTTGACTTTGACGCCACCAATAACACCGCAGAATATGAAGCTTGCATAGAGGGGCTTGAGGCAACCTTAAAGTGCAACGTGATTGAACTTGAGGTATTTGGGGACTCCCAGTTAATCATCAATCAGACACTGAAGAAGTGGAGGATCCAAGATCCAACCCTTCAAAGATACAATGCCCACCTCCAAGAGTTGGTACAACAATTTCAGGATATCTCATTCCACTATCTTCCTAGAGACAAAAATCGGTTTACTGATACATTGGCTACACTCGCCTCCTTGGTCGAAATCCCTGCAGGAAAGGCAGTCAAACCCTTCAAAATAACTCGGCGCGCCACTCCTGCCTACTGCGCCGTCATAGATCTCCATGACTGCAAAGACAAATGGTCATCCGAATGTGCCACCGTTGAGGACTCTGAAACAAAACCATGGTACCATGACATTTGGCATTTCATCCTAGATGGAACCATTCCGCCTGAGATCGACCAGAAGACTCAGATCACCCTTAAAAGGCTGGCAGCTAACTACGTCATCATTGTTGGCCGTCTATTCAAGAAACACTCCCAAGGAAACCTCCTTGGTTCCACCGAAGAGGAGGCCCAAGAAATAATGGACCATGTTCATTAAGGTATATGTGGAACCCACATGAGCGGAAACATGCTCGCCAAAAAGATCATCAGACAAGGGTACTTTTGGCTAACCATGGAAGCCGACTGTACCATAATGGTCAAGAAATGCCATAAGTGTCAGAAACATGCCAACCTTCAGCACGCACCGCCTTCCTTACTATACCCTATGACGTCCCCTTGGCCGTTCTCAACATGGGGGATAGATGTGATCGGAAAGGTCACGCCCGCAGGAGCCAATGGACACTGCTTCGTCCTAGTAGCCATCGACTATTTCACTAAATGGATCGAGGCTGCCTCCTACAAAGTTTTGAATGCCACAAAGGTAGCAGAATTCATCAAGCACAACATCATCTGCCGATACGGGGTCCCGCAATAGATGGTATCCGATAATGGCTCGCACTTCGAGAAAGAAACCGATCGCCTCCTAACAGAGTACAAAATCATAAGGCATAAGTCATCTCCTTACAGGCCTCAGACAAATGGAGCAGTTGAAGCCGCAAACAAGACAATCAAAACCATCATCAGAAAAATGGCAATCACTGGGAAAGACTGGCCCGACAAGCTACCCTTCGCACTTTGGGGATACCGCACCTCAGTCTGAACAGCTACAGGGGAGACTCCATACGCCCTCACATTCGGGATGGAGGCCGTCCTACCGATAGAATTGGAAATACCATCATTAAGAGTTCTCCTAGAAAATCAAGTGAATGAAGTCGACTGGCTAGAAAGCAGATACGAAGAGTTAGCCTTGCTAGATGAAAGGAGGATGAAAGCAGCTGAGCACACTCAATCTTACCAAAGAAGAATGACAAGAGCTTTCAACAAAAAGGTCAAGATGAGGAATATCAGAGTAGGAGACCTGGTTCTCCATGAACATCATCCTGGACCTTTCAACCCGCTAGGCAAGTGGGGACACAGATGGATAGGAATCTACATCGTGAAGAAGATATTCTCTGGGGGAGCCCTTCAGCTGGTGGACCTAGACGGAGATCAGCTACCGAAGCCAGTCAACATGGACAAACTCAAGAAATACTTCGCGTGACTTGGCCTCTTAAAAAGAAAAAAATGCTCGCTAGGTTGAAAATCCCGAAGGGGACGGCCTGGGCAAAAATTAGAGCTTGAACAAGAAAAGAAGCCCGCTAGATTGAAAACCTGAAAGGGCGGTCTAGGGAAAAGCAAGGGTGTGCATTAAAAAAAATAAAAAAAAGGGAGGCATTGTCCATCGCGAGATTACCCCTCGGCCTGAAACCATATTTCGTCATTTTTCCCTCAAAAATGAACTACGTTAGACCTGAGCCTCTTATTTAATTGCTGTAAAAGAGGAACATAGGCAGCCTTCGGGTTCGGTCTAATCAAATAAATAAATCTAATTTTGTCCTCTTATTAATCAAATGCATTTTATTAATGACAAAAGGGAAATCCTAACCACAACGACTAATTTGCTAAGCTAACAATCTTGAAAAAAAATAAATATAATAAAACTATTGATATATCAAAGCAATCTCTTGGTACTCTTTAAGATCTAGCCTTTCATTGACTTGGTAGACCGACGGACATGATCACCACCGTCATCGCGATCTCTCTTACGTTTTGAGCCCTTCAAAGCAGAACATCCCTCAAGGCGAGGTAAAACGGACTCCGAAAGCCTCTTGAAGACATTGGGCCTATCTAAAGCTTGCATCTATTCGGGCATACCCTTGCCTCGCCTCTCATACCAATCCCCATCAAGAAAATCATGGGTTGGATCAGTCCGTACATTAGCAGGTTCAGACTGAGCCTCGCTCCTTCGCAAAAAACTGCTAGCTACAAAGGAATCCCCTAATAGTGAAAGCCGCAGATCATCAATCTTCTCCACATTGGGGTGACCAGTATGAAGGAACCAATCCAAATACTTATCAGATAAGAAGATGCTTGCACCGAAAGTTCGAAGGTTCGATAAACGGCCCGATTAGTTCCTTCACCCCATGCTTGAACTAACACCTTCGCAAACTCTACACTGATATAAGACACCTCACGAGTGACCCCTTCGAAAAGATAAGTGTCATGCTGCTGTCCAAACTGACGGAGCTCCCGCTTGGGAAAATAAAAGGAGGAATCTTGCAAACCCGGGAGAACAACCCTGTTAAAGCCCTTGGTATTAGCAACATACTTGTTCAGTCTCCAATAAGGTGGATACCAAATGATATCAGCAGTCGCAGTCTTTGCAATCAGCTTGGCCCACTCATCCGCCGAGAGATCCTTGATCAACAACTTCCTCATATGGTACGTAAAGGGAGAATAATCCAACGGAGGAGCTACCAACTTGAGATGTTCCCTAAGCCAAATAGTCAACAAAAGAGGACTCCCTTGAGTCATGGCACCGGTCTTATGCAACTCATCAAGACCATGAAGGGTCTCACCCAAGATTAGCGGAATAATGTTCCTAGAACGTTTCCTAGCCTGCAGAACAATTTCCACCAATTGGGAGTCAACCAAGCCATCCCTGCATACGAACAAAACATCTCCGAAAAGAGAAAGGGCCAGAAAGTTCCGTTTGTAAACATGGAATGCCTCGTCATCTGAATCTCTGCCGAAGCGTTCAGGAAAAGAAAACAATCTACCCATCTGCGATGGACCAACTCATAGCAAGTATCAAGGGGGATCCCTAGCAATTCATTCAAAGCCTCTGAATGATTCCTATTATACTTAGGAACAGCAATCCCACCAGTCAATGGCATATCCAAGATAATGGCAAATTCCTCAACAGTAGGCACCATCTTATTAAGAGAAAAATTGAAGAGATGAACGGAAAGATCCCAAAATCGAGCAACACCCTGCAAAAGATTCCATCCGGTTGGAGGTTCTTCAAAGTGAAAAGGATTCTAAATACGAATTCTGCTATAAACTTATTGCGAGATCGATTGCGAAACGACCTCACGAAATCCATTGATGCTTGTTTGAATGCTTCAACTACGTCGGACGGCAAAGAAAAATCATCAACAATCATGGACGTTGGGACGATCTCCTTGAAAGCCATGGATTATAGGGTTGAAAAAGAAGACAAGAATTCGACCTTAACAGAATATCTCTAGAGTTCGAAGGGCTGGGATGAGTTATCTGGCCGGACTATGGGGTGTTTTTATAGGGAAAACTGACGAAATTGTGTTCGAAGAAGGAAAGGAATTATACCTGGGTAGCGTGTCTTGCGTGAGATGCCTTGTCCCGCGCGATACATCGCTTCGGCAAATTCAGCAGCAGTCCTGCACCAACAAATGATCTAGCCCCGACTTGACGAAGCAAGTCTCGAAAACCTGCACATACAGTTCCCAATATGCAGTGCAACACCAAAATCAAGCTCAAAACTGTGACCCGAATGGTCATTTCATTTCGAATCACGGAAGTCGAGAAAGTTAAAAAATTAATTAATTAGACCTAGGACTAGGAATTAAGTAAACTTTGTTTTTGTGCTACCTACGTGCTAACAGGTACCAAAAAGAAAAAAAATTATCTGGGCCCACACGGCCAATATTTACAAGTTTTCAAGAAGTAAATGGGGAGAAGAGGGGGGATCACGCCATCAAGTCGCTCGAGCCACCAGCACCTCCGCCTTCACCACCATTGGGGCTGCCATCCCTCCTCGACCACTTAGCCCCACAAGTCAGGGTCACCGAAGAGGCTACCGTCGAAGCTGCCAAAGCTGCCTTCTGAAATAACTGCTCAGACAGGTCTGACACCAAGGACATCAATCCCGCCATCCTGCTCGCCCCACGGTTGTAATCAGCCACAAACATGGTAATCTGACAACAAAAGGGATGCTCAGACGAAGTCGGACATATACATATACATGGACGAATACGGGAAATAGTATGAACAGAAACGTACCGAGGAGACATTGGATGGAAGGCGGTAACCCTCAGGAATATGGTCCGGGATCGGGATGTGGCCCACCATCAGCATGCTCCCCATCATATATGTATAGCTCGGAGGACCATAATCTGGCGCGAAAGACAGAGGACCTGCATACTGGGAAGAAGTGCTGGGGGCTGACGAGCCTGAGGCGGAGGCAGAGGTGGAAGCCCGAGCAAATGACCGCCTAGCACCTACCAAGAGGGGACCCATCAGACGAGGCAAGAACTCTGCATATGAAGCTCCTCGGACAACGCAATATGCCACCGCGCAACCCTCCACAAGGTCAGCATAATCATCATCAGGAATGAAGTGGGTAGGGTACATCGCCCTCGGCGGATCCGCTGGCACCATGTATGGCAGTGAACCCCGATCATGCTGAGGGAAGACTCGCTCGCCCAAATACATGGTATCCCCCTCCAGAGATACCAAGATCCTCTGCATCGCAGTAGCATCCCAGGCCCGGTGAACCTCTCGTTCCACCAAGGTCCACGGATAAAGACCCAGCCGCTCAAACTCAAAAGTGTCCAGCATGGCCCGCGCCTCCGCAACCGTCAGAGTCCAGTCCTGATCTCCCTCCTCCTCATCCACATTCCGATTGAGGTGGCTTGACCTCCAGATATCTGGAAACAAAGGGGTCCGGCTATCCAGCTCAAACTTGTACAGACCAAAGGCGGCATATCCCCATATCTGTACATGAAAACAAAACAGATTCAATACAAAACTCAGACGAAAAGTAAAGATAAAAGACAGAGACAGAATTAAGAGCATACCTCCCAGGCATAAGAATACCCGGACATAGCATCCTTGGTATGCCTACACACCTCATCCATAGCGTGATAGGAGAAGGCCAGCCCGGCTGAGCCCAGTCATATGTCCTCACAACATCCAAATCAACCAACAAACCCAAGAGAGAGAGACGGGCCGTAGAGGAATGGTTCGCAAAGATAGTCTCTGACAGAATGTACCAGGGAGCACCCCTTACCAACCAATCGATGTTCGGATTTGGCTTAATCGCATAAGCCTCAAGCTGAGCCCGGAGAGGTGACAACTCAGCAGCAAACCCCTTAACCTTGTTAGGGGAAAAACCAATCAGTTTCCTCCACACGGCTGGGCTCACAGGCTTGTAACCCGCAGTCTTCGGGAGGGCCTCACCGGTGAACTCCAGCCCCGTAATAGCAAGAAAATCTGTTGGGATCATGGTAGCTTCCCCAAATCGAAGATGCACTGTGTGGGTAGTGTCCCACCTTCTCTCTCGGATTGCCTGAAGGATTTGGGGAGTCCGCCTCATCCCCTGGTTGTTGTCAATGAAAGTTAGAAGCCCCGTTTGAGCCATTCTAGCTCGAACGCCATTTAAGCCCTTGATTTTATCCCATAATGCTTTGGCAAGCTTTGGACTCCCACGACAATTCTTGGTCAGCCTGTACGACTGCAAAACAGAGGAAAAGTAAAAGGGCAACGTTAGAAATTATCCCATGGCAAAAATTCAAATAAATAGAAGAAAATTCTCATTGAGGCATTTCATCGAACACTTGGCGTGCGCACAAGAAAAGCATGCTCAAAGAGACATTCGACTACCCGAATCAACCCTCCTACAATCCATGATATGTAGGGGACTCATACGCACACAATGCAACGTCAAACAAGCAACAAATTCAACAAAATCGATGCATGCAAGATAGAACCAAGTTCTAGGCAAAAACAAGAAAAGCTGCCAATTTGATTCAAAATAAAATGGATTCAAATGCAATGCAATACATGAAATGAGAGTTGAGGGGGAAGCTCTTACCAAACCCTCACGAACGGCGTGAGAAATGTGTATATCCCTATCAAAAGTGAGGTCGTCGCAGGGGTAATCCTTGCCAAGCAAATGACTCCC
This sequence comes from Adenophora triphylla var. japonica, assembly GCA_022495995.1. Classification (NCBI taxonomy): domain Eukaryota; kingdom Viridiplantae; phylum Streptophyta; class Magnoliopsida; order Asterales; family Campanulaceae; genus Adenophora; species Adenophora triphylla. The sequence continues at coordinate 76,889 of JAFEMH010003724.1, forward strand.
CAAAATCGGGTTCTTCCTTTCTTGTGCCATCGTTATTGGAAGGAGAAGGGATTGAAGGTTGATTGAAGAAGGAATCAACGAAAAAAGAGCAAGAAGTTGCAGAGAAAAATTGCCTTGGCTCGAGCTGGGAAAGAAAATTTGAAAATAAGTGTTTTCAAAATAAACAGCAGCTGCTGTTATATTTCCCCGACAGTGGATGTATCGCACGAGACAAGCTATCTCGCGCGAGATATACCTTCTGGAAATGTACGAAATTGTCCTCGATAATAAGCGTCTACGCAGCGTCAAAATTCAAAATTTTGACACATTTACCCTTGAAAGTAACACACTAGCAAGGAAACGTGGAAAAATTGGCACCGCAAGTCACAGAACGAGCCGATTCAGAGCCTAGACAGGTGGATCGTCAAATCAAAAACCCGATTCAGAGCCGGGGCAGGTGGATCGTCAAATCAAAGGCCCGATTCAATGCCCAGACAGGTGGATCGTCAAAACAAAAGCCCGATTCGGAGCCCTGACAGGTGGATCGTCAAATCAAAAGCCCGATTCAGAGCCCAAGCAGGTGGATCGTCAAATCAAAGGCCCGATTCAATGCCCAGACAGGTGGATCATCAAATCAAAGGCCCGATTCAATGCCCAGACAGGTGGATCGTCAAATCAAAAGCCCGATTCAACGCCCAGACAGGTGGATCGTCAAATCAAAAAAATCCCGGTTCAACGCCCAGACAGGTGAACCGTCATCACAAAAGCCCGATTCAACGCTCAAACAGGTGAATCGTCATCCTCAATAAAAAGCCCGATTCGGAGCCCAGACAGGCGAATCGTCACAAAACCAACAGGAATCAAAGGACCGGATAGGTAAGCCTTTGTTTTTTAACATATTTCCCCGTAGGTTCGGAGCCCAGACAGGCGAATCTTCAGATAGACAGGTATATTCAGAATTGGGTCTTGATTTGATTCCTCAGTATGAATTTACCTTTTCAAAAACAAAATCTCCTTGATTTTCAAAATTCCTAAAGCAGCCTTTTTTTGGTTTGGAGTTGAACTACGTTATGGTCTGATTCTCCGATAGAGATACGTAGGAAGCCTTGCGGCCCGACCATCCCGATGTTAAGAATGATGTCTTTTCTATCATCGACATGACTTCTTCCATAATACTTGTCGATGAGGGGCTCTGTAGACACCCCATTCTGAACCCATCGGAGCACATTTATATCGCTCTAAGTCTCGCCTTGAGTCAAGAAGTAGAAATCCACCATTTCGTCATGTTTCGTTAAGTTTTGACTAACGATCGTTAGTTTGGGACTAAAATGCATATGAAATAACGAGGGAAGGGCAGAATTGTCCACAGACTGCCTTATCTCGTGCAAAATAGCGCGTCACGTGCGAGATAAAGGAGTTCTGCAGACTGTAGATAACAGTTTCCTCGTCGATTTCAACCTCTTTTCGGGATAAAACTTTATCCATCCGGCCATCCAATGAAGTTTGGATTCTGGAACCTTCCCAAGGTGTTTGATCTCATCTTCAAAACCTCTCCAACACCTATAAATACCTGAAGACTTTCAGTATTTAGGATCCCAGACTTTTCAAGTCAAAACTCCAACATTTACTGGTTTCTCTCCCTGAAAGATTCTTGTAAATTACCCCTAAAATCACCAAAAGTTTGTTTGTCAACCTTTTTGATAAACAAACATCAAAGAATCAAGGACTGAGGCGAAGCTCTGTCCGCGTTAAGGTTCGACTCTAAACTTGAGTCTAAACTCTGCCCGAATTACTTCACGCAAGGTAATCTTCCTTTCCCTTTTTAATTGATTATTAGAGTGGTATAAATACATTGAATCTAGGATCAGCCTAGAGCCTCCCCAAATTATGGGGATGGTCTCAAAGCAATCGATCCTATATTCCGTTTAACCTCGTTAATTGGATCTTTATTTTATTTATTATTTAAATATTTTCCTTCTTTGAAAACCTCTCTCTTTTTTAGCAAGACCGATCTCCGGATTGGGTGGAATGGGTGCTCCTTGACCTTCCCATTCCATAACCTAAGCCCCGAACCCAAAATCTATTTTCAAAATGGTTTTTCTATGTTTCCAAATGAATAATATAGGTGGCAACTCAAAAAAAATTTTAAAAATGTGCGCATCGCTACACTATACTGTGGGCATATCTTCAGTTCTGGACATTGTTCTAAGATTACCTCTGATGTTCTTTGTGATATTATTGTTGATGATATTCGTTCTAAACATTCGTTAGGTCCTTCTGATGTTGTGAAGTTGTTGAAGGTAGATTATGGATTTGACATCACTTATAAAATTGCTTGGAGGGCTGTTGAAAAGGCAAAAAACATTGTGTTTGGTGAAGCAGAATTGTCTTATGATAAGCTTAAACCATACTATTTAAAGATGAAACAGTTGGATCCTACTAGCCACTTTGTTCTTGATGTTGACCCATCGTCCTTTCACTTCAAGAGGTGTTTTGTGTCGTTTGGGGCTTGTGTAAAAGGTTTTTGTTCATGTCAGCCTGTGTTGTTTCTCGATGGGACTCATTTGCACGAAAAGTACAAGGGTAGAATGTTGGCAGCAACAGCCAAAGATGGAAACTCTGGTAACAATTTACCCGACATGCGCTAGCTTTACTCAAAATTGCTTTCAGTTCACTGTTATTTACAAAAGTTCATAGTTGTTTAATATTACTTATATTATTGTCTGCATTCTTGTCATTTATAGGTCTTTTCAATGTCACTTTTGCTATTGTTTCTTCGGAAGATATTGCTAATTGGACATGGTTTCTTCAACAATTGGAATCTCTTATAAGAGGTATTAGAAATACGTTTGTTTCCTATCGTCACCAAGGGATTATTTCTTCAGTGAAGGCTGTTATGCCTCAGAGCCTTCATTCATTTTGCCTATGTCATTTGAGGAATAATTTGAGGGGTAAAATGAAGGGATGTTTGGTAAATTTGCGGCAAAAAATGGTTCAAAAACTCTTTCCGTCTGCAGTAGCTCCAACAAAGGAAATTTTTCATACTTTGATTGAAGAAATGAGGAACGAAGGTGGCCCCAAGGTCCGTGAATTTCTTGCTAACCTTCCACCAGCTAATTATGCAAATGCATACTTTGAAGGCAAACATTATAGTGAGATGTCTTCAAATGCAGTGGAATCATTCAATTCACGTACAGTTTAGAGAAGCTCGTGGACTCCTTGTTAAAGAATTAATTAATCAAATCAGGCTTAAGTTGATGATGCAGATGTCCAAGCGTAAAGAAGATTCATTAAAGTTGAATACTGTTTTATGTCCAATCATGGAGAAAAGGTATAGGGATAATCTGGAGATGTGTAGGTCATAAATAATACATTCTTCAACTGACAAGATATTTGAAGTCCATTCAGTTCCATCCATGGTTGTGAACATTGAAAAATTCACATGTTCTTGTGGAAAGTGGCAGCATGAAGGGTTCCCATGTGTTCATGTCGTTGCTGTCCTGTCCAATTGCACAGAAACTCCTTATCGTTACATTGAAACATATTTTCATAGAAGCGCCTATAAGAATTGTTATGCTCATGCTATTCAGCCTTATGATTCATTTGGAGATGAATCAATGGCAGTGGTTGATAAAGAAGATCCTCTAATACTTCCTCCAATAGCAAAGCATCCACCAGGAAGACCAAAGAAGCTTCGAATCACTTCAAGAGGAGAGTGCTTTAAACGCAAAATGAAATGTGGCCGTTGTGGTAACATAAGAAATCATAATAGAAAATCTTGCAAGGAGCCTATATAATAATTTGATGGTATTTTTAGATTCTTAAACATTGATCATTGTTTTGACGATTCATATTTGGTTTTTACAATTTAATATGAGAACATTTAATGCAGTTTTAAACATTAGTGAACTTAAGTTCACAGCTGTTTACTTAAGTTCACAGTTGTTTTTAGAACTTACGATTCAGAAATGCTTATTTTTTATTAAGTTCACAGTTGTTTTTACTAAGTTCACAGTTGTTTTCTGAACTTATGATTCAGAGATGCTCATTTTTTATTAAGTTCACAGTTTTTTTTGTTAAGTTCACAGTTGTTCTCTGAAATTACGCTTTAGAAATGCTCATTTTTTTCTTAAGTTCACAGTTGTTTTTCTTAAGTTCACAGTTGTTTTCTGAACTTACGATTCAGAAATGCTCATTTTTTATTAAGTTCACAGTTGTTTTTGTCATATATTGGTTCACATTGCAAAACATTCAGAAAACACAAAAACATAGAAAAACAATACATTCAGAATACATGATATCTTCATTAACAGGATAATACCAAAATAAGAAAGTACTTGTACTATATATAATTTTACCCTGAAACTAATTTGTACCTGTTCAGAAATCTAAAATGTTTACCACAATAATACATATACTTCCCATGAATTAAACTAAGACCTAAATATTTGATACCTACTTTAAATGACTAATTGGAAATCTGTTCAGAAAGCTAAAATGTTTACCACAATAATACATGTACTTTCCAGGAATTAAACTGAGACCCAAATATTTGATACCTACTTTAAAGAACTAATTGGAACATCACCTATCATCTGGTATGTCATCCAGATCCCCCAAATCTATACTTGTTGTGTAAACATCATTCAGAAAGTCTTTAAACATTTGAGCCCTATATTGTTGGACTTCTGTCTTGGAAATCATATTTTCAATTGTTCCTTTCTTCAACATTTTTTCAACCATCATCAAAACCATAACTCCACAATCAACACTTGACGCAGGCTTCTGAGGACATTCTTTAACGACAACAAAATATTCATATTCAGGACTATCTTTATTTGATATGATCAGTGCCTTAGTATGTTCAAATTGAAAAAAAAAACATTAAAGTATAGTTAGTCTAGTATTTATGTTGATGAAAAAAAATAAAAAATAATACTTGAAATAATATTGTAGTAATCCATATACCATTTATCTAGCAGCAAATTCATATTTTTCAGGGCGACCTTTCTTAGGGCGCAATATGTTTTAGAACCTATAATCTGCGTCTTCTGTATCAAACACTAACAATGTCCAATGCTCTGCACGATTTTCAGCCTGATCTATGTGAATTGGAATTAAGATAAACCTCTTTCTGTCTTTGCAATATTGCTTGAAAGGCCCATCAATTTGTTCTTTGACAACGTCTTTGGACCATTCATTTCTCAGATAGGTCTGCAAAGTAGAATATAACTCTTAATATATTTCACTAGACTAAAAGAAAGGAAAAAAATCATATCTAAAAAAATAATGCTCATGCATTTGTCTATACCGATGCATTTGCTGTAATTACTCCTACTGATTTGTTTGATGGTGAGGAATTATCCATAATTGCTTTGTTCTTCTCAACCAATATCGACAAATATCCATCAATAACCTATCAAAAAAATTAGTTATTGTTAAACAACTGAGAACTTAACAAAAACAATTGTGAACTTAAAAACAAACAAATAATCAACATAATGCATCCTCGGTTGACTTCTCATGTGCTATCTCATATAAATGCTCAGCACTCACATAAACAAATTCTTTGGCCCATGCACTCCCTCTGCACCATAATTATTTTGTATATAAATATATGAGTCTCAACATAATTATTACGTAAATTGTTACTAAAAATGATAAATGACTACTTACTTAAAACCTTGAAATGCCAACATCGTATTGAATTGTTGGATAGTTTCTTTAGCAATATTTTTGGTTGTCAAACTGAAAAGTCTATTGAAAGAAGAGTGAGCTTCCTTAGCCTCAACAATTTTTTCTTCTTATTTTTCTTCTATTTTCATGCCTTTATCTTCAAATCTTAACCTCTTTGATTGACGAGTTGGTATCTGAAATTCAAAAGCATCATCAACAACCTTTTTTCTTGTTCTGTCTTTCACATTTTTTATCATCGAACGCATCTTCTCAGTTTGAGTTTCTGCATTAACCTTCTCCTTTCTCAAATTCTCCATCATTTCTTCAAGCTTCTTCTTCTCAGTAACATGTGAAATTTCCATTTCATTCAACTTATTTTCATAATCAATTTTTAAACAAATGATTTCATTTTCTCTTTCTTCCTCTTTCAGTTTGTTTTCTTTCATCAATTCCTCCAATTCTTCAACTCTCACATTAGCTTCCTTCAATTCCCTAAGAAGCTCCTCATTATCAACAATCAGCTTCTCCTTTTCACTTTTGAGATCATTGATCTCACATTGGTATCTTTTATCGGTGCTTGATGGTTCATTTTGATTCTTTTCAGCCACCTTGGGTCCAGAGGTCTGGCGTTTGCAAAAAATTCAAATCAGTCAAAACCACATCTTATGAAAAAACCTATTTAAAAAAGGTTCAAAATCAGTTAAAATCAGTTAAAGTATTATTCGTGTCATTAAATTAAATTCACAATTGTGAACTTAATAAAAACAACAATGAACTCAAGAAAAAAACTTTGATCTTAACATAAACAACTATGATCTTAACATAAACAACTGTAAACTTTATAAAAACAACAGTGAACTTAAGGAAACAACAGTGAACTTAGGGAAACAACTGTGAACTTAAGGAAACAACTGTGTGCTTAAGAAAACAACTGTGAACTTAAGAAAACAACTGTGAACATAAGAAAACAACTGTGAACTTAAGAATAAAATGGGAACATAAGGAAATTGAAGACATTCACTGATTAGAATTGATTCTAAAATTTAATATTCTTAAAACAACTGATGAACTTAAGAGCACTGTTGTGTAAAAAACTTTGTAAAAGCAATGTAATGAAAAAATTAAATCACTCACAGTTCTTGCTGACTCTTGAGATGGAATGGTTTGGTTTGGCAGACCTTCTTCATTTCTACTCCCTTCCTTATTCACATTCTCTTCTTCAATCAATTCACAACTTGTAAACATTTGCTTTTCTTCATTGGTTAAAACCAATTCTTTCTCAAGAATCTATTTATCAAAAAAGAAAAATCAGATGAGTATACTTAATATGATGCTGAAAAAAACTGTAAACTTAACAACAACAATTGTAACATTAATGCAAACAACTTAGATCATTACCAACCAATCGATCAATACGCTTTGCCTTGAAATTGTCAAGCTTTAAGGGCAATTCCCACTTCATAAATCTAGGAACAACCCTCCTATCTGGAAGTCCTCTGGTATGCTCATAGAACCAATACTAGAAAACAAATAAATAACATAATTTTTTTTTTAATATATGATATATTATATAAATATAACTATGTGAATAGCAAAACAAAAACAGACACACTTACAGATAGTACAGCAACACATCCAGACACTAGATGGGGAGTCCTGAAATTTTCCCTGATTGAATTCATCAATTTTTCATGAATAGCTCTAGCCCAATTGTAGCTCTTCATGTTTTCAATATCATCCACACATTGAAAAAAAGAGTGTGGTATAATATCACCCGATGAAGCAAAAAATAACGTTGCCATGGAATAAATTGTAATCAACTTTACAAAATCCTCAACACATTCATCTTCCTCACTGTTTCCTATTCTTCTGATTACATCCTTGAGCTTGGATGTTTTTATTCTACTTTCACATCTGGAAATCTTTTTGCTGTTAGGGAACATGCGGCCAAACTCCCTCTTGATCTTGATTTAATATCCAACTCTGTTTTTCCTAAAACTATCCCAAATATAATCATCACATCATTTGGTGTGAATTTAACAAATTTATCACCAATCTTGAATTTATCCTCTCCTTTAACATAGCAGCTGATCAAATCTAAAGTATTAAGATCTGATTTCCTATGGTAGATATTCTTGTGGGTAATCAATGCATTAAACATGTTGAAAAATGGTGATATTTTCAACATGTTCAACTGTTTTTGTTTCAATTCAAAGGACTGTAGAATCTTTGCAGTTGCTTCTACATTTGATCTGAAAGAAACGGCTAGTTTCTTTGCTGTGTTCTTTTTTTCTTGTTCTTGTTTCTCATCCTTTTTCCTCAAAATTTCCTCCTTTTTCTTGTTCTTCATAATTTTCTCTTTCTTTAAAATTTCCTCCCTTTTCTTTTTCTTCAAAATTTCCTCCTTGTTCTTGTTCTTCAAAATTTCCTTCTTGTTCTTCTTCACAATCTATAAAAACAAATTCAGAAAAAAAACTTATTATAAACAATTGTGAACTTAAGAAAACAACAGTGAACTTATCAAAATTGAAGGCACTAAATGCATGCAAAATTTACCTTGGGCTGTTGTTTAGGGGTTTCCATTTCCTTCCTCTTCGATTTTCTTACAGGAGTTACATTTGACTGTTCTTCAACAGATTTATGTTGTCCAGGGGTTTCCATTTCCTTCCTCTTCGATCTTCTTACAGGTGTTACATTTGACTATTCTTCAACTGATTTATGTTGTCCAGGGGTTTCCATTTCCTTCCTCGTCGATCTTCTTACAGGTGTTACATTTGATTGTTCTTCAACCGATTTATGGTGACAAAATATAAGTTGATGTTCGACAGAAGGAGGTGAAGCGGTTGGTGTTCTCTCAGAAGACATAGAAGATTTAGAATTTTTTCCAAATGGTTTATACCTCATTGCCTGCTTCTTTCCCATCTACAAACACAACAGTGAACATAACAAAAAACAACTATAAACTTAACAAATTTGGAGGCACTAAATGCATAGAAAATTTATCAAATAGCTACATAATATCACTAAATGCCAACATAAGGCAAAAACAACAGTAAATTAACAAAAACAACTGCAAACTTAACAAATTTGGAGGCACTAAATGCATGCAAAATTTATCATATAGCTTTATAATCTCACTAAATGCCAACATAAGCCAAAAACAACAGTGAATTTAACAAAAACAACTGTAAACTTAGCAAATTTGGAGGCACTAAATATATGCAAAATTTATCAAATAGCTACATAATCTCACTAAATGGCAACATATGACAAAAACAACAGTGAACTTAACAAAAACAACTGTAAACTTAACAAATTTGGAGACACTAAATGCATGTAAAATTTATCAAACAGCTTCATAATCTCACTAAATGCCAATATAAGGCAAAAACAACAGTGAACTTAATAAAAACAACTGTAAACTTAACAAATTTGGAGGCACTAAAGGCATGCAAAATTTATCAAATAGCTTCATAATCTCACTAAATGCCAACATAAGGCAAAAACAACAATGAACTTCACAAAAACAACTGCAAACTTAACAAATGTGAAGGCACTAAATGCATGCAAAATTTATCATATAGCTTTATAATCTCACTAAATGCCAACATAAGCCAAAAACAACAGTGAACTTAACAAAGACAACTGCAAACTTAACAAATTTGGAGGCACTAAATGCATTCAAAATTTATCATATAGCTTTATAATCTCACTAAATGCCAACATAAGCCAAAAACAACAGTGAATTTAACAAAAACAACTGTAAACTTAACAAATTTGGAGGCACTAAATATATGCAAAATTTATCAAATAGCTACATAATCTCACTAAATGGCAAAATATGACAAAAACAACAGTGAACTTAACAAAAATAACTGTAAACTTAACAAATTTGGAGGCACTAAATGCATGCAACATTTATCAAATAGCTTCATAATCTCACAAAATTCCAACATAAGGCAAAAACAACAGTGAACTTAACAAAAACAACTATAAACTTAACAAATTTGGAGGCACTAAATGCATGCAAAATTTATCAAACAACTTCATAATCTCACTAAATGCCAACATAAGCCAAAAAAAACAGTGAACTTAACAAAAACAACTGTAAACTTAACAAATTTGGAGGCACTAAAGGCATGCAAAATTTATCAAATAGCTTCATAATCTCACTAAATGCCAACATAAGCCAAAAACAACAGTGAACTTAACAAAAACAACTGCAAACTTAACAAATTTGGAGGCCCTAAATGCATGCAAATTTTATCATTTATCTTTATAATCTCACTAAATGCCAACATAAGACAAAAACAATAGTGAACTTAACAAAAACAACTGTAAACTTATCAAAAACAACTGTAAACATAACAAATTTGGAGGCACTAAATGCATGCAAAATTTATCAAATAGCTTCATAATCTCACTAAATGCAAAAATAAGACAAAAACAACAGTGAACTTAACAAAAACACAGATCCAACAGATGACAAAAACAACTATGAACTTAATTTCAAAAATTTGAAAATAAATATAGGAGAAAAAATTTTGAACCCTAAAATTTGGTAAAAACTCCGTTCGAAACAACAATGAACTTCAGATTACAGAGTTTTGTGAGCATTGCCTATTGATAAACAACTATGAACTTAATTTCAAAATTTTGAAGCTCATTCCAAAATTTTTAAAATAAAAATAAAAAATTTTGAACCCTAAAATTTGGTAAAAACTCCGTTCGGAACAACAATGAACATCAGTTTACAGAGTTTTTTGAGCATTACCTTTTGATAAACAACTATGAACTTAATTTCAAAATTTTGAAGCTCATTCCAAAATTTTCAAAATAAATATAGAAGAAAAAATTTCTAACCCTAAAATTTGGTAAAAACTTCGTTCGGAACAACAATGAACTTCAGATTACAGAGTTTTGTGAGCATTACTGTAAGAACCCAAAAATTTTAAACTTTTAATTTAATTATTTTATTAGAAAATAATTAATTTAATTGCAATTATTAATTAGCATTTAATAATTGGGCCATTATTGGAATTAATTAAATGAGTTGGAGGATTTAATCAAGTTGGGCTAAGTATGTGGGCTTGTGAAGTTAAGTGGCCCAAGGAGGATGATACCCAAAGTATAAATAATTAAACCTATCACAATTTCCTTAATCATTGACAAAAAAATAATAAACCCTAAACCCTAGAGGAGGACGGCAGTCGCAAGGGAGAGGGAGAGCAGCCGGAATTTCTGATCTTATTTGATCAATTCGTCTTAGCCAAAATCAAGGTAATGTAATTCCCTACAATCCAAAATTCGTTTCATTCAATTTGGTTAAGTATCGAATTTTCTATGAATATTTGAAGTTAGTGTTTGATAAAGTTTATGAATGATTGTTCTTGGGGTTTTATAATTGATTTGATGATTATAATATGGGAAAATTTAGTGTTGGATGATTAGGAGTATAACCTAATGATGAATCTTAAATCTTGAATAATAAGAATATGAAACTCGAATTATTAAGATGTAGAAATCCCTAATTATGGTTTTGGGTTGAATTAAAATATTATGTCAATGTTCTTGGAGGAAAAGATGGAACAAAAATAATGTTTTAGGCATAAGATGGTTCGGCCGAATGGCCTTATGTTGTTGATTATGTTTTTGAGTTGAATTGGTAGAGTTTTGGCCAATTCTAAGATGCCAAGTTAGTTGTCAAACTGAAAAAGGACTAAACTGAATAGTTATAGGCTGAAACCGTTAGATTTCTGACCTTACAGTCAGGAACTAGCTGGAAAACTTTACTGACGGACTAAACTGCAAAGTCCAAAACTACAAGAGGACCAAACTGTAATTAATTAAAAGTTGAGGGACTATTCTGTAATTAATTAAAAGTTGAAGGACTATTTTATAATTATTCAAAAGTTGAGGGACCTATTCGTAAATCCTTAAAAGTCAAAGGGTCATTTTGTAAATATATAAAAGATGGAGGACCTATTAATAATTAGCCAAAAGTAGAAGGGCTTAAGTAGGAATTCTAAAAGAGGAACGTCTGCTTTAGAGTTAAAAATTATGAAAAGAATATAAAAGAGAACCATCTTAAATAAAGGCGACCTATAAATTGGAAAGAACAAATCCAAGAATAATGGAATTCCCAAATATAGGAAATTTCCAAAAATAGAAACTTTCCCAAACTTAGAAGATTACTAAATAAAGAAAGTTCATGAATAAGAAGTAAACCAACCTTTAAAGTTGAGCTGAAAAGTTACTCATAGGTTAATTAAGTAAAGTGAAACCAAGGAAGGGGAAGTTAAAAGTAGATACTTAGGAAGTAAGTGTCTACTGAAACTAAGTCATTCTTGTATGTGTGTAGATACGTGCAAGGGGATCCTAGAAGCTAAGAGAAGCCAAGGTAAGGGATTACGTTCCTTTACTGTAATTGAATTCTTTATCTTTGAAATTCCCATATTTTCATGATAAAATCAAACTATCAAATGGCATGATAGTATTTGGAAATAATCCGCGTTATTGAACGTTATTTGGAAATGTCCATATCCGGTGATGATATCGTTGTTCACTGAATATCTAAAGGTTGAAACTTGTTATATGCATACTTGTACCTATATATGCTTCTTAATCCTAGCTTGTTTGTTGAACGACTTACTTGCTTAGGATAGACATGCCCATTTAAAAAAGGCATTGTCAGAACATGTCTAGTTAGAAAAAGACTTGTTCTTATTAAGGATTGCATGAGTGATCACATGCCTTCTCACAGGAATTGTCTGATTACAAGGGCAATTCTAGACCCCGAGCATATATGTGTGGATACCATATATGTTTCGACCCACACTAATGGCTTGATGAAGCTAGGTGTATTAAATTGTACCTTTGGCATTGAGGTTATAATGTACGTTGGAATTGACGAAAATTGTGTGAATCCCTTTGAATCGTAGTGCCATAATCCTTTGAAGATAATCTTAAATGTTGTCATGACTGTATTGTACCGCAGTCCATTATAAAGTTAAATTAACCTATCCTTATATTTTGTTATTGAAGTGTTCATTCTGGTCGTCTCTTCTTAGTACCCGAAGAGACTTCGTATGAACTTACTGAGTATTCGTTCGCTCACCCTTTCTCTGTTAAATTTTTCTTTCCAGGTTCTTAGTAGAAGGGAATCGAATTGGTCGCGAGAAGGGCGACGTTTGGAGAATAATTAGGGTTATTAAACAATTATTCTATTTCATTTGGTTGTAAGTACATTAATGGCTAGTGTGGTTTTACTAGCTGAGACATTGAGTATTTATTTTAGCTTCCGCATTTATTAGGTTATTTATGGTATTTAATGACATTTATGATGTAATAGGGTTTTGTGGGTGGAAACCCTAATATTTTGAAGCATTACTTATTGCCATTGAATGCTCATTTATGTATGAAATATTAGGGGGTTTACAGTTGGTATCAGAGCAATGGCTTTAGGTCTTATGGGAGAATTAGGCTTAAGTACTTGAAGATCGTTGAATTGACCTTGAGAAATGAGAGTTAGCCTATTCAACTTAGAGCTAAGTAAAAGAAGTTGGAGGAACAACTTACTTGTATGCTTTGAGGATTATATTTTTGCCTTATTTTAAAAGAAGTGTATATATTATGTATTGGAGTTATTCTAATTAAGTTCTTTGTCTGATGTGTGTAGGATCATGGCATGGAGACCAAGGAAGTCTGTGAGATATAGTGCTGCACTCAAGGAGACAATTGCATCCATGAACCACCATATAAGATTGATCACTAAAGAGCTGAAACAAGAAAAGGAAAAATTAGAGAGTCTGCAACATGCTCTTATGATAAGTAAGGAAGATGTGGAGTTTATAGAGAATAAGCTGACTGAGAGCAACCAGAAAGTCAGAAACATGGAGGTACATATTAAAATAGCTAACCGAGAGTGGAACAAGCTAAGTGTGAAATTGCTGGATGAAGAAAACCGAGTGTATGACCTCGAGAAGAAGATAGATGAACAAGAAAAGTGTGAGCTGGAGCTAAGGAAGTCAGGCTACCAGATATATGCAGAGAAATTAGAGATCCAAGCCAAATATGAAGAGCTAGCAACCGAACACGAGAAGTGTGGAATCTAGAGATCAAGTGGAAGATCAGAGAGGACGCACTGATGGCTAATCAGAAGTCCTGGGAGTTATTTTATTTAAGATTGATTCAGACTTAGTCTAGTAGTTTTCAATTGAGATTGAATTTTTATTTATAGTAGAAAGGATTTTGAGACAGTTTATGTTCTTTTACCAATTAAGTATTAATAAAAGTTTTAGTTAATTTTATTACTCGTACCAAGTATGATAATTAACTATCCCTTATAAAGAAAGGTTAGAAGTTTAACTTGTTGAGAAACAACAAGAGAAGTCATAAACCAAGTGAAACGGCCTATGAAACCATGGGGCGGTGTAAGACGACCATGGGGATGAAAGTGAAACTAGCCAAGTGAAACGACTTGTGAAACCATGGGTCGAAGAAAGACGACCATGGAAATAAAAAAGTGGAACTAGTCAAGTACAACGACCAGTAAGATAAAGTCAAACTAACTAAGTAAAACGTTAGTTGAAAAGTAAATTGTAAGGTCTTTTGGAGATGAGAAATTATGTAACTGACCAAGTAAAAGGTTAGTAGGGTAATAAAAGTTAAAGTTTTTCGAGACGAAAAATCTCAAAGTTAACGAACCATCTAACGAACATTAAGTTAATGGTCTAGTACCAAAGGCCAAATGAATAAAACTTTCGTCTAGAGAAGACGTGAACCAAACCGTAGTCTAGTAAAATGACTAACGAGCGAAAGGGAAAACTAGCAAGTAAAAAAAAAAAGCTAGCACAAAGTGTAGAAGTTAAATACAATAGTCATGCATGTAAATATACTGTTGTACCATATTCATGATAAGTATCAATGAAATAAGTACATATAACTGAAACAAAGTAATCCACAGATGTCGTCGCGCACAAGATCCGGACAAGGCGCCAATAACGGAAACGGTGGTGACAACAATTATGGAAACGGTAATGGAGGAGGACAACTAGACTTGAACATGGCCAATCTTATTCAGACTCTAATGAGTTGGATTTTGTATATGTTATTTGCCTATGTTTCCGGATATTTCACATCCATTTTAATGCATTTAGAATAGTTTTGATGTAATTTAGAGAACTTTAGTGAGTTTGAGAGTTGAGTGATTTTATTGTGATTTAGAGGCATTTTTAATATTTGTTTGCCTAATGTAATAGTTTAGGGAAATTAGTGTCAAAGATTCATCAATCATCATCATTGAAGACCAAAGTCAACCAAGAGTATTGAGGAAGAATGAGGACTGTTCTGGAATTTAAAGAATATGGAGGGCTAAATTGGAAATATCTGAAACTCCAGGGACTTTAAGGAAAAGCTGGAATCTGTAATGTGAAGGAACCGTGAGTCCAAGATTAGTGGACTCTCAAATTTTTGGTTAGCTTTTGATAGGATTTTTTATTTTTTTATGGTATGTTTTTCTTTTCCTAATATAACAATGATTCTTAGTTTAGTCAAAAGGGGAGACTTTCAGGAGGAGCATTCCAAGGGGGAACGGAGGACAGGAACTTGAAGAGTAACCATTGTATTTTTAGTACGATTCGAAGACAAGGTTTATGTTTCTTTCTTTAATTTCTGTAATTTTACTTATGATTATGAGTAGCTAAATTTCATTGTTCATGGATTGGGTATAAACGGTGACAAAGCTTTATGCTAAAAACCTAATTTCTCTTTTAATTAATTTCTTGTTTCTCAAAGTTCTTCTTCATTATATTTAGGGTTTTTATTCGATCATTAACGTGAGTAATAATTACCGAATTAAACTTTGAGGAATAAATCCAATCGGTTACGTAACTGTATTGAGAAGATTTAGGTTCGTGTATTCTTTGGATTTTTAATGCAATCTTAATTATTGGGTGCCGTAACTAAAACCCTAGTAATTGAGATTAGAAGAGTTGCAAATCGCACACCAAATCGTCCCAACTCTTGAATTAGTGAATGAACCCTTGAAATTGATTAAATACTATCTTTTATGATTAGCATATTACTGCGACACTGTGAAATCCCAATCCGTGAATCCTTTTTAATCTAGTATATCCCTTCGATTCTCGTTGCCTTGTTTTGTTTGCTTGCTTCTTTAATTGTTTAATTGCTTTTCGTCATTAGCTTTAAATAAATATCAAACCCCCCCTTTTGGTTACTATTCTGGATTAATTAAATCAACTTGTTAAACACACGAGTCTCTGTGGTTCGACCCTTACTTGTACCTGCTACTTCGGTACTTGTACTTGCAAGGTTTTATTACAGAGTGGAAATTACATCCATCAAGTTTTTGGCGCCGTTGCCGCAGACTTGTTGTGATTTTTAACAATTTTATTTAATCGGTGCATGTTTGGTAGACGTTCGCTGAACTTCCCAATAGTTCCTGCGAACAATTTTATCGACAGAGTTGGTAGGGGCATTCCCCCTATAAGAGAATCAGATACCGAGTCTGAAACTTCTGTCACCGAGACAGTTGTTGAATTAAGTGAATTGGAAACTTCTTCCACCGAGGAAGAAGAAGAATTGAATTTTGAAATGGCAGACCAGATTATGAATGCTTTTGCCAGGCCCAGAGTCGACACATCGGTGTCGTGCATAGTGTTGCCCGATGCAGCACTGGCATATGAAATAAAAGGCCAATACTTTAACATGCTTCCTAATTTTCATGGCTTAGCTGGTGAGGATGCATTGGCATTTTTGAGAGAATTCATGTCTACGGTGAGTGGGTTCCCTATAAAGGAGGGTGTTACTTTGGAGCACTTGAGACTGAAGTGTTTTCCGTATGCATTGAAGGATAAAGCCAAAACTTGGCTATTGTTACTTCCTCCTAGTAGCATCACTACTTGGGATGCTTTGCATGATGCTTTTCTCACTAAATTTTACCCTTATGATGCATTGACAAATTTTAGGGTGAAAATTATGGGATTTGCTCAGGAATCGGGGGAAGCCTTTCACGAGGCATGGGATTGGTTTAGGATGTTGTAAATTTAGTGTCCCCACCATAACTTTCCTGCTTCTATGATGACTCAAACGTTTTATGGGGCTTTATCCCCTGAATACCAATCAATGGTTGATAATGCAGCAGGAGGTAGTTTGGGAAGTAAGATTGTACAACAATGCCAGGAACTGTTTGAGATGTTAAGTGCTAATTCTCAACAAAAGGGATTAAGGGGGACAACAAGGGGAGTGAATGAGGTAGGGCTGAGCAACGAGCTTGCTAAGCAGTTTGCATTATTAAACCAACGATTTGATAAATTAGCTTTGCAAAATGCTTCTTCTTATGTGCCTTCTACTGCTCATCTTGTGTATGATAGTTGTGTTACATGTGGATCTAAGTCTCATGATTATAACTCATGTACCACTACTAGTCCATATAGCTATGATACTGAGCAGGTACAGGTGATGCAAGGATTTGGTCAGAGATTCCCTCCGAGCAACAATAAGTACGGTAATACGTACAACCCAGGGTGGCAAGCAGGGCTGAGACATCCCAATTTGTCATGGGGTGGAAATCAACAGAATAAAACTCTCTATCCCCAACCACCTCAGGGGCCCTATGAAAGGAACAAAGAGCCTTGTGAAGAGGCCATTGATCAGATGAGAGCGGAGCAACTTCAAGCAAGGGCAGAGCAGCAGCAAGAAATAACAACCAAGCTGTTGCAATGAAAAAGTTGGAGACCCAACTGGGTCAATTGGCTGAGGCATTACAGGGACGACAGCCGGGTACATTCCCTAGTCAAGGGGAGCAAGCTAAGGCCATCATCACCTTAAGGGGTGGCAAACAGGTAGACAATCAGGTAGCTTCTCCTTCTTTTCCCCCTAAAGCCCCTGTTGTTGAGTCCCCTATTGTGGAACCCCCCAATGTGGAAAATGTGATTGTTGAGGATGTTGTGTGTCAGGATGAGGGTACAAATGGATTGGGGAAAGATGTGAATGTTGATACTCCCATCCCCAAGCCATATGTACCTCCCGTTCATTTTCTTGGAAGATTTTTGAGAAACAAACTTGATCATCAAATGAAAGAGCTGATTGACATGTTTTCGAAAGTAAATATAAATTTGCCTCTTTTGAATGTGATCAAGAATGTTCCTGTATATGCAAAATTCTTTAAAGAAATTAATTCCAGGAAAATTCAGTACGGGAAAGATGATAAATTGGTGTTGGGTGAGAGTGCGAGCGCTGTGGTCAAACATAGTCTTCCGCCAAAAATGAAAGACCCCGGGAGTTTTCTAATTTCCATTACTTTGGGGGATTCTAACACGGTGAAAGCTATGCTTGATCTCGGGGCTAGCATTAATTTGTTACCCTATTACATGTATCTTGAGTTGGGTCTACCTGAGCTAAAACCCACTATGATGGCCCTACAACTTGCCGACCGGTCCATTAAAATACCCTTGGGCATCGTAGAGGATATTTTAGTTCAGGTTGGGTCATTGATCATTTCGGTGGATTTTGTGGTTCTAGAGATGCCTCGCGGTGAGGGTAGTCGCCGTGACTCACCCATATTGCTTGGGCGACCGTTCATGGCAACGACCAACATCGTGATAAATGTTGGTAATGGCACTCTTTCCATGACTGTGGCAAATGAAAAGATTGAAATAAATGTTTTTGATGTAATGAAAAATTCGGTGGGTCATGATGAGTCTTGCATGTTTGTGGATGAGTTTGATGTGATTGATGACTGTGTGAGGGAGATTTCATGGCACGAGAGAGATTATGAGGAGTTAGAGTCTTTGATGTCAATGGGCGGTGAGAAACTTAGGGATAATGCGGATGCTCAACTGATGGCTATGGACAAGACCGACGAGCACCATCCTAGTGATGGCCCATTTCACCCCCTAGGCCACTTCAATGAGAAGTTGGCACCCTCTATTGTTACTCCCCTGGTCCTTGAGCTGAAAACTCTCCCTGCAAATTTAAAATATGCATTCTTAGTAGAGGGAGAGACTTTGCCTGTTATAATTGCATCTGATTTGACCACAGAACAAGAGGCCTAATTGATTGCTATTTTGTGTGAGTATAGAAAGGCCATTGGGTGGACATTAAAGGACATTAAGGGAATCAGTCCCTCGATGTGCATGCACAAAATTCATCTCTTGGATGGTGCTAAGCCTTATAGAGAGAGACAGAGAAGGTTGAATCCTCACATGGAGGAAGCTGTGAGAAAAGAGGTCCTTAAGCTGTTAGATGCAAATATTATTTACCCGGTGGCTGAGAGTGAATGGGGAAGCCCGGTACAAGTTGTGCCAAAAAGATCGGGCATTACTTTTGTTCAAAATGAGAAGGGTGAGGATGTGCCAATGAGGGAAGTGAACGGTCTTAGGATGTGTATTGATTTGAGAAAATTAAATGCTGCAACCAAGAAAGATCACTTTCCATTGCCTTTTATTGATCAAATGTTAGAGTCGTTGGCGGGTCATTCTTACTACTGTTTTCTTGATGGTTTTTCGGGGTACAATCATATTGCCATAGCGCCCGAAGACCAATCCAAAACCACCTTCACATGTCCTTTTGGCACGTATGCATTTAGGAGGATGCCTTTTGGGCTTTGCAATGCACCTGCGACATTTCAAAGGTGTATGACCTCCATTTTTTCTGATATGATTGAGAGGTGTGTTGAGGTATTCATGGATGATTTTTCTGTTGTTGGGGATAGTTTTGATGGTTGTTTAAAAAATTTGGCATCTGTGTTGAAAAGGTGTTGTGAAACCAACTTGACTTTGAGTTGGGAAAAGTGTCATTTTCTTGTGAAACATGGTATTGTGTTGGAGCACTTTATGTCGAGTAAGGGGATTGAGGTTGATAGAGCAAAAATTGATGTGATTGCTAAATTACCTCCCCCGAATTCGGTTAAGGGTGTGCGAAGTTTCCTTGGGCATGCGGGTTTCTATAGGCGATTCATAAAAGACTTTTCAAAAATTTGTAAGCCTATATGTAATATGCTAGCCAAGGATACGGAGTTCATCTTTGATCAAGAATGTGTTGATGCTTTCAATTTGCTTAAAGAGAAGTTGACTTGTGCCCCCATTCTTTCTAGTCCCAATTGGTCTCACCCTTTTGAGATCATGTGTGATGCCTCGGATTTTGCTATTGGGGCTGTTTTGGGACAAAGGATAGATAAATTACCTTCTGTCATCCATTATGCAAGTAGAACACTTAATGATGCACAACTGAATTACACCACCACTGAAAAAGAATTTTTGGCTGTTGTATTTGCTTTGGAAAAATTTCGTTCTTACTTGCTTGGATTGAAGGTGATTATCTATTCTGATCATGCTGCATTAAAATATTTGCTAAGTAAGAAGGATGCTAAGCCTCGTTTGTTGAGGTGGATGTTGTTGTTACAGGAATTTGATGTTGAGATTCGGGATAAAAAGGGGACCGAAAATGTGGTGGCGGATCATTTATCGAGGCTTGAGTACTACTCGTACCTTAATGTTGAAGAGAGTGTGATTCCGGTTAATGAAAATTTTCCGGATGAACAACTTCTTGCTTTGCATGTCCAAGAGTCTTGGTATGCCGATTTTGTTAATTATTTGGTGTCTAGTATGATTCCGCCAGATTTCACATACGATCAAAAACGTAAGTTTAAATCTGATGTAAACCACTATGTTTGGGATGATCCTTATTTGTGGAAAAGGTGTCCAGATGGTCTGTTGAGGCGATGTGTGCCTGAACATGAGCAAGAGAGTGTGTTTAGGTTTTGTCACGAATTACAATGTGGTGGGCATTTTAGTGGTCAAAAGACTGCTAGAAAGATTTTTCAAGCAGGTTTCTATTGGCCCACCATATTCAAAGATGCTCATGTGTTTTGTAAAAAGTACGATAGGTGCCAAAGAACTAGTGGCATAGGAAAGAGAGATGAGATGCCCTTGCAAAATAATTTGATAGTTGACATATTCGATGTGTGGGGCATTGATTTCATGGGCCCTTTTCCCCCGTCCCATGGTTTTCTTTACATATTGGTTACTGTTGATTATGTGTCCAAGTGGGTGGAGGCTATTGCCACCCGTACTAATGAGGCTAATGTGGTTTCCATGTTTGTTGTTGAGAATATTTTTAGCAGGTATGGAGTACCAAGGGCCATAATCAGTGATCAAGGGACACACTTCACCAACAGAATGTTTAATGCGGTGTTGAAAAGGTATAGGGTTGTGCATAAATTAGCTACAACTTATCATCCCCAAACCTCGGGCCAGGTGGATATGAGTAATAGGCAAATCAAAGGGGTTCTTGAGAAAACAGTGCGTCCCAATAGAAAGGATTGGGCGTTGAAGTTGGGTGATGCATTGTGGGCGTATAGAACGGCATACAAAACCCCTATTGGTATGAGCCCTTACCAGATTGTGTATGGTAAGGATTGTCATCTTCCGGTGGAATTACAACACAAGGCATTTTGGGCGGTGAAGGAATTGAACATGGACATGGGCTTAGCGGGTGAGAATAGGTTGTTGACCCTTGATGAGCTTGAGGAGTTGAGACAAGAGTTGTATGAGAATGCCAAGCTTTACAAGGAGAGAACCAAACGATATCATGACAAGAACTTACGGCCTAAAAATCTGAGGCCGGGAATGAAGGTTCTCTTGTTTAACTCTCGATTGAAGTTATTTCCGGGTAAGCTACGCTCCAAATGGTCGGGATCATTTGAATTAGTAAAGATATTCCCACATGGGGCGGTGAAGCTCAAGGATTTACACAACGGCACTACATTTAAAGTGAATGGGCATCGTGTGAAGCCCTACTATGAAGGTATGGCTATGGTGGATAACATAGATGTGATTGAGTTGGGGCAGCCGGACATCATTGACTAATCTCTCCAAGGCAAGAAGTCGAGCTTATCGACTTAAAACAAAGCGCTTGTTGGGAGGCAACCCAACGTGAGGTACATTTACTGCTTTCGATCTTTACTTCCAGTCTATTATCATTTCTAAACTTGAATTGTGTTATGTTCCTATGCAATGAGGACATCGCATTCTTTAAGTGTGGGGTGGTGGTATTCATATGGTGGTAGTATTCATATGGTGGTATTCATATATTAAAAAAAAATTGTGTCTTTAGCTTTTATGTGTCTTTTATTTCGTGAACGTGTCGAACTACGGTGACCTGAGCCGATTCTTGTTGGGTAGTCCGCCCACATTAATGGGGACGTAGGCAGCGAAAGTGCGGTAAAAAAGATTGTTAGCTTCGGCTTTGTGTCACCCTAACGGGCCTCTCATTTTAAATTTTCTTAGAAGATATTACGCTTGTTTGTTTGTTTGTTTGTGGTGATGTGCAGATGTAACTACCCAACCAAGGTTGTAATGGATTGGCCAGGAAAAAGAGTGCGTGGTGGCACCATCAAATGGGTGCTACGACACTAATTCCCTTTTGGGGAAGTGACTTTCAGCTGTGGGGTGTGAGGCAGCGCAGTAATAAAGGTGAGGCCTCATCAAAACCTGGACGAAAAGTTGTTAAAAAAATAAATGTGTTCCGTAGCGCACCCCAAAGAGATGAGGCAGCACTAATTCAGTTTTGCGTTCGGCAATTGGGTGCTACCACACGCTCATGAGAATGCCACAGCACTAATTCAGTTTTTCATTCGACAATTGGGTGCTGTCGCACACCAACGAGAGTGCCACGGCACTGAATGTTGTTTGGCCCAAACAGTGAGTGGCAACTTGGTTATCTTAATTAAAAAAAATCGAAAACAAAATCCTGGAATTTAGATAACTCAGCCGCCTCTCATCTTCTTTTTCTCTCTCAATATTCCCTCCTTCATAGCCAATCTTCTCTCTAAAAATACTCTCTATCAATGACAAATCATCCCCAAATCTTCTTCTCCTCCTTAATCCACACATACCAAGGCATTTTGCATGTCCAAATCTCCATAGAATCCGGCGATTTGGAGTGTAAGTGAAAGTGAGAAACTAAAGGTTCAAGTTGGGTCTGGTGGTGTTTAAACTGAAATTCTTGCAAAGGTTGAGTAGTGGGTTGTTTTTCGAGAGTGTCAAAGCTTCATCTTCGGTCATCATCTCAGATTCCGGCGAGATTTCGGCAAGTCTCCGGCGAAGTAAGTTCTTTACAGATTCAGTTTTGTGTTGAGTTTGAATTGCATTTAAACATCATGCCTCCTAAAAATACTTCCAAGGGAAAAGGTTCAATTAAACCCCGTGTGCCGACTCCCCTGGTTGAACCTGTGTTTGATAATGCTAAATTTGTGTCCGCCAAAGCTGAAAAATTCTTCGAGGAGAAACAAAATAGTGGTGACAATGTGGAACGAGGTTTTGATTTTCTCAGTTGCAAGATGCAGGACTTATTTATGCATTATAAATGGACTAAGTTGGCAACGAAACCTAAGATATTGGGTGCCGGGGTGTTGGTGAGGGAATTTTATGCGAATGCGCATTCTCTTAGTAAGTAGGACAATTCTTGGGTTAGAGGGGTGGCAGTCCCTTACACTAGTCATGCGATTAATGCCTATTATGGGATGTCAAATAGAGTATCTGATGAGGATTGTGAATATCTGAAACTAGCAGAGGAGATGGAGGAGAACCTGACTGGAGCGTATCCTAAATTGTCAACCACATTTGGGGTGGAAATTCAGGTTGAGTGGTACAAAAGAGGGTGCATTATGCCGACCCGGGAGCTGAGTTTTGAGCATAGAGCATTGCATCGGTTTATTTGTGAGAGGATAATGCCTTCGACGCATTATAGTTAGGTGCATTGGAAGAGAGCTGCACTGATGTATGTGATTATCAACAAGGGAGCTGTGAATACTAGGAGAATCATGAGATTTGAGATGCATGAGCGGGCTAGGGTCTTGGGTAACAATAACTATCTCTTCCCAATCATGATTACTGCTCTAGCTGAGAAAGCCAGGGTAAATTTGGATGGGTTTAACAGGAACTTGAGTCCGGAGTCAACAATCACTAAAACAACACTAGAGAATGGCCACTCATTACTGGTTGAACAAGGAGCACGTGGGAAGGCACAGTTCGATGAGGATGAGGTACCAGAGATGGCACAGCGCGAGTACACCTATTATTTGTCGGGTCAGATTCAGGGATTAGATTAGAGACTCCAACATGTCGAGGAGCAGCAGTTCATGAATAATTATCACCGTATGTGTTGGGAGGAGCGGATGGAGGAGCGGATGCGGAGACATGTGGAGGAGGATAGAGCGTTCAGGGAAGAGATATTGAAGAGACTTCCCTCAGCATCACCATATGTCCCGGAGCATTTTGACCCACCGCACAACTTAGAGTCGAATGGCCCTACTTGGGTCGAGTATGAGAGAAATCAAGGTCAGCAGCAGCACAGTTCTAACCCGAGCAGGAGTGGCTCGTTTGGTCCTTGGGACCATTATCATTGATCTTGGTTGGAGATACCTCTATCCCCTTATTTTATGTTGTGCTTTCATTTGGGACAATGCAACTTTTTGTTTGGGGGGTGGGGTGCATATTATTTGGTTTGTGCTGTTTCATCGCCATGTGTATACATTTCTTCATTGTTCCAAAAAAAAAAAATTAAAAAAAAAATTGAGAGGCTAGTTGAAAACCTGAAAGGGCGCCTATGGCAAAAGGAGAGGTGTGAGAATTGAATGAATACATTTTTTTTGAAACACCGGCGTGGAGACATATGGGGGAGTTTGGAGCTCGGGCAGGATCACCTTTGGAGACGGAGGTTTGGGTTAGTGGTGCTAGGTTAGAAATCCTTGTTTACTTTGGAGTGATAAGGGGTGTTGGTGAATATCACAAGGTAAGTCTTTGTTGAGGACCCTTAACCTAACAATGACTTTTGTTGAGGGAATTGTACGGTTGTAATGTGAGCTAGTGTGGGGGAATTTTTGGGATATTTTAGTTTCCCCCCACTTCCTTGTGTGTGCGCTAGTTTGGATGATCATTTTTATCATGGGAATTGATATCAAGCTAGGGTCATTTATCTTTCTTTTGGGAGTCTTATGGAGACAGAGTTTTGTATACTCCGGTAGTTCATTATTGATTGACTTGTGTTGGCGAGTAGAGGAGACTAGGAATCATTTTCTTCCACAGATCTGTTTTAGACCAATTTTAGATTGGAGTTAGGATATTACTCAGGGACGAGTAATGGTCTAAGTGTGGGGGAATTTGATGAGTTGGATTTTGTATATGTTATTTACCTATGTTTTCGGATATTTCACATCCATTTTAATGTATTTAGAATAGTTTTGATGTAATTTAGAGAACTTTAATGAGTTTGAGAGTTGAGTGATTTTATTGTGATTTAGAGGCATTTTTAATATTTATTTGCCTAATGTAATAGTTTAGGGAAATTAGTGTCAAAGATTCATCAATCATCATCATTGAAGACCAAAGTCAAGCAAGAGTATTGAGGAAGAATGAGGACTATTCTGGAATTTAAAGAATATGGAGGGCTAAATTGGAAATATCTGAAACTCCAGGGACTTTAAGGAAAAGCTGGAATTTGCAATGTGAAGGAACCGTGAGTCCAAGATTAGTGGACTCTCAAATTTTTGGTTAGCTTTTGATAGGACTAGTAGGTAACCCGTGCTCTGCACAGGAAGCTAATTTGCTAATATCATGATTTATTTTTTATAATATAAGTATATTATAAATGAATCAAAACATTAACATTTATAAAGTTAGAAAAATTGTGTTCAATTTTAATAACTTTGTTGCACATAAGTTTAATAGGAATTGCATTGTGACTAACAATGTAGCAATTTTTGCTATTTTATTTTTGATGTTCATACTTTATGTCATTTATTTTTTATGTCATAATTTATGCCAGTATGCAACATTTTTTATGGACGTTAATAAAGTGAATGAAAAAACTAACGACCTATTTCTTTTAAAACTACAACATTTTAAATACAATGTAGGGGGTTCCAACCCTTAACCTTCCCGAGAAAAGTACGTCTTTAAGCTAAATGCTCATTGGCATTATTAACGACCTACTTTCATATATATATATAGTAACTATTATGATTAACTAATATTATTAATAGTAATAGTTAACATATATTGTAACTATAATACTATTACTTAACCTATATAGTAAATTAATACTATTTATAATAATAGTTAGCATATATAGTAACTATTATTGTTAACTAATACTATTAATAGTAATAGTTAACTTATATAGTAACTATTATAGTTAACTAATACAATTAATAGTAATAGTTAACATATATAGTAACTATTATAGTTAACTAATACTATTAATAGTAATAGTTAACATATATAGTAACTATTATAGTTAACTAATACAATTAATAGTAATAGTTAACTTATAAAGTAACTATTATAGTTAACTAATACTATTAATAGTAATAGTTAACATATATAGTAACTATTATAGTTAACTAATACTATTAATAGTAATAGTTAACTTATATAGTAACTATTATAGTTAACTAATACAAATAATAGTAATAGTTAACATATATAGTAACTATTATAGTTAACTAATACAATTAATAGTAATAGTTAACTTATAAAGTAACTATTATAGTTAACTAATACTATTAATAGTAATAGTTAACCTATATAATAACTATTATTATTAACTAATAGTATTAGCTAATAAAGAGAAAATCAAAAGTCATATAGATTTTGGGATAGTGATGACGTGGCTTCTCCAAAATCAAGAGTTTGTCTAAGCTTGTCCACGTGGCGAAGATATAACCGTCCTCACCAACTTTAATATATATATATATATAGATTTTTTATTTTTTTATGGTATGTTTTTCTTTTTCTAATATAACAATGATTCTTAGTTTAGTCAAAAGAGGGGACTTTCAGGAGGAACATTCCAAGGGGAACGGAGGACAGGAACTTGAAGAGTAACCATTGTATTTTTAGTACGATTCGAAGATGAGGTTTATGTTTCTTTCTTTAATTTCTGTAATTTTACTTATGATTATGAGTAGCTAAATTTTATTGTTCATGGATTGGGTATAAACGGTGTCAAAGTTTTATGCTAAAAACCTAATTTCTCTTTTAATTAATTTCTTGTTTCTCAAAGTTGTTCTTCATTATATTTAGGGTTTTTATTAGATCATTAACGTGAGTAATAATTACCGGATTAAACTTTGAGGATTAAATCCAATCGGTTACGTAACTGTATTGAGAAGATTTAGGTTCGTGTATTCTTTGGATTTTTAATGCAATCTTAATTATTGGGTGCCGTAACTGAAACCCTAGTAATTGAGATTAGAAGAGTTGAAAATCGCACACCAAACCGTCCCAACTCTTGAATTAGTGAATGAACCCTTGAAATTGATTAAATACTTTCTTTTATGATTAGCATATTACTACGAAACTGTGAAATCCCAATCCGTGAATCCTTTTTAATCTAGTATATCCCTTCGATTCTCGTTGCCCTGTTTTGTTTGCTTGCTTCTTTAATTGTTTAAATGCTTTTCGTCATTATCTTTAAATAAAAATCAAACCCCCCTTTTGGTTACTATTCTGCATTAATTAAATCAACTTGTTAAACACACGAGTCTCTGTGGTTCGACCCTTACTTGTACCTGCTACTTCAGTACTTGTACTTGCAAGGTTTTATTACACAGTGGAAATTACATCCATTAGACTCTGACATAGACAGTGGCCGGAATAGGTCAAGCTGTGGCATGATTAGCTCAAGCACCACCACCGATGCAGTTATGTGACCCGTTAGAATTATTCCAGAGGAGGAACCCTGATACGTTCTCAGACACGGTGAAAGAAAAGCCAGAGGACTGGATCAAAAGTACAGAAAGAATTTTTGAGACATTGACTTGTACGGAGGAACAAAAAGTGGTATTCGCGACTTTTATGCTAAGGGGAAAAGCTCAGTCGTGGTGGGAGGCAGAAAAATGAGCTGCTGTGACTTTCGGTGATGCGACAATTACTTGGACTACGTTCAAGAATATGTTTAACAAAAAGTACTATCCTGCCAATGTGAGGAACGCTAAAGTGGCAGAGTTTTTAACCCTAGTGCAAGGAAGCAAGATCGTGGCAGAATATGGTGAGAAGTTTACTGATCTACTGGAATTTGCTCCAAGGTTCTTCGATACCGAAGAGCAGAAAGTAAGGAAATTCGAGGCAGGGCTGAGTGATCGAATCAGGTATAGGATTACTCCGTTGGCTTTGGCAACGTATTCAGCAGTACTGGATAGGGCCAAGATCGTAGAGAAGGAGGCAGACAGTTATCGCAACCGTCGTGAGGAAAAGGGGAATACTGTGACCAAGGAATCCGATGGGAACAAAGGGTCGAATGGGAATGGAGACAAGGACCGTTACAACCACAAGAGAAAGGCGGTAGATGACAGTCGTGATAAAGGCAGTTATGGGAACAAGTATTCCAACAACAACAACAGCAATAACAGGAACTTCAGTAGCAACAAGATGGAATGAACAAGGGTGGGGCCCGAGGATTCACGAGTTACGATAAGTGCACTATCTGTGATGGAGCTCACAAGACAGAGATATGTTACTATAAGGAGCAGAAATGCCACAACTGTGACAAGGCTGGACATCCGAAGTGGAAATGTCCTGAACCCAAGAAGGATGACCCAGCCTCAGGAGCTAAAGGAAGTAATGGAGGAAATGGTGGAGGTCGAGGACGAGTGTTCACTATGACAACAAAAGCGGCCAATGTGAACAATGATCTCGTGGCAGGTACACTTCAGTTAAATTCCTGCGATGTTTATGTGTTGATAGATAATGGAGCTACACATTCAGTAATTAGTTCATGCGTAGCTCAGAAGTTGAAATTGCAACTCGAAGCATTATAAATTCCTTTAGTGATAGACACACCTGCAAAAGAAGCTATACCTATCACCACAGTTTACAAGAATTTCACTTTGGGAATAGGAGGCACTGAGTTGACAATCGAACTCATTGAATTAGGCATGTCAGAGTTCGATGTGATCTTAGGAATGGATTGGTTAGCCATGAACTGTGCTAACGTTAATTGTTATGAGAAGATAATGAACTTTGTAGGGAAGGACAGTGAAGAGTGTAAATTCTTAGGTTTGAAACCAAGGAGACAAGTAGGTTTGATAACTGCAATGAAAGCATGTAAATTGTTGAGGAAGGGATGTAGGGGATTTCTAGCATATATAGGTGAGATCGAAGGGAAGGAAGTAACTATAGATTCACTAGAAGTTGTTAGAGAATTTCAAGATGTATTTCCAAAAGATTTGCCGAGAATACCACCAGTAAGAGAAGTTGAGTTCACGATAGACCTAGTGCCGAAAATGACACCGATTTTGAGAGCACCATATAGGATGGTGAATGCGCGCTCGCCGAAAATAAAGAAAAGGAGTCGCCACGCCGTTTTAAGAGGAAACATTGAAAATCTTTGTTTTAGAGAGAAAACATGAGTTCGGGGGTCAGGTTACGTGTTGGGAAGAACCGAGAGTTCACCCAACACGCCTCGTCCATAGACGAGTCTTTCAATCAAACACATCCAAGTAAATCCAAAGTGTGTGCAAATATCGATAATAAACGAAATGTGATAAAATGCATCTTATTAATTATGAAACGAGGAATTACATATTGTGAGCCCATTATTTAGGGAGGCCACGTCCCTGATACAAACAAACTAGAACAGATTACAAAGGAAAAGAGTCACTGCAGATGGGTCATGTGTGTCGCATGACACATCGTACCAGTGACCACATGTGTCGCGTGACACAGGATCACTTGGGGACGAAGGTGTCGCGTGACACATATGAGCCTTCCTGCAGAAACCTCACAATATGAACTCAGAAATTAACAGAAGCTATACAGATCTAATTAACAAGCTGAATTATGAACGAAAAACATAAACAACATCAAATCGACCCAGGGAGTATGGATATGTGTAGATCCACACCCCCTTGGGGGCTCAAACACCAAATTCAACCAAATCAATCAATATGAGCTCAATTACACAATCTATGCAAGTTAAACAGAGAGATTGCGATTGGGATTCAGTAATTCAGATGGCTAGGATCTGATTACTGAATCCAAACAAAATAGAACTATAAAATTGCAAGGAATTAAATGAGAGAGAGAGAGAGAGAGGGTTAGGGAATTGTTACCCTTGTTGATTCCACGAATTCTATATCTAGTCAGATATAGAATCCTTCAATTCTTCGTTGTAGATCTCACAGCTCTGATCCAAGGGTTCCAATTGGTGTAGATAGGGAATTGGGTTTGGATGAGAGGGATTAGTGGGTTGGAAGGTAGGAGAGAGAGAGGTTTTGTGCTTGGGACGCTCGTTACACTGCTATTTTGGCAGAGTAACAGTAGGCTAGGATTGGGATCTATTTCAATGAGGGGGAGGGTCTTATTTATAGGCTGCAGTTGGCTGCCTTAGTATGTCGCCCGACCTTACGCGTCCACTTTCCATGCCTCAAGTTTTCGCGTGACACAAGGTGGCTCAACCGCTTTTGGCGCCAAAAACCAGTTTCTGGAACATTCCGGGAAAATACCCAAAAGGTCCAACAGGTTTTATTCCCAAGGGGTCCTTTGGCATGAATGATGTACCAAAAGGTACTTCCTTCGCGGGAAACTCATGGAACGTTTCCGGAAGTCTCGGGATAGGCCGCAAATTTACCAAAATGCCCCTTAATGCAGTTTTATTATATTAAAATGCATCGAAAAGGTTGCGAATTGGATTGGCGTACTTACAGAGCCCCTCGACAACGTCACTTTTGGAAAAAGTGGGGTTGTCGATAAAATAAGACCCAATCTCAATGAGCGGCTGGGGTTAAGGTGAAGGGCTAGAAGGGTGAGAAGGGGAAAATTATGGTTGGACCTTTCTGAGAAAGGATTCCTACGTATCCCTTTAAGAAGGGAATCAAGCCAAATCGTAGTTCGGAATTACCAATACTGACTACAAGCAAGAAAGGGATAGAGATGTGTCTTCATACCTTTGCTGTGCTTACCTGTGATTTCTGTTGTGCTCCGCTTGAGAGGCTTTTCTTGGGTTTGGCTCTGCTTGAGAGGCTTTTCTTCTTGGTGGGCTCCGCTAGAGAGGCTTTTCTTCTTTGTTTGCTCCGCTAGAGAGGCTTTTCTTGGTTTGGCTCTGCTTGAGAGGCTTTTCTTCTTGGTGGGCTCCGCTAGAGAGGCTTTTCTTCTTTGCTTTGGCTCTGCTTGAGAGGCTTTTCTTCTTGGTGGGCTCCGCTAGAGAGGCTTTTCCTTCTTTGTGTGCTCCGCTAGAGAGGCTTTTCTTGGTTTGGCTCTGCTTGAGAGGCTTTTCTTGGGTTTGTCACAGATACGCATGCCTTTTTTTTGTTTTGTTTTGTTCTTTCTTCTCCAGTTTGGTCGGAGGTCCAGTCGTCGAGACTCAATTGATTATTGTACCTGCGGGGGTAAAACAACAACTCCACGCAGGGTCAAAATTTGTACATCATTAGAGTGCAGGGGTATTTTGGGAATTTTGGCTTTGAGGGAACGCTGTGTCGCACGACCATTTAAAGCCAGTGATCAGTCTTTTAAAAGGGTGAACAGTCCTCATTTCGAACAACATTGTTTGGAGGGAGGTGGACGGTCTTGGCGAGAAAAGCACGCCATTTCACTCATTTTCAATTGCCGACTGATTCTAGGGTTTGATTCCAATCTTGATTCGTCAAAAATGCCTCCCAGGCGCCGACCCACCAAGAATGCCCCGACTCAGGCCCAATTAGCCGCACGGCGGAAGAATGCTCTGAGGAATCAGAGACCATTTGTTCCTCAAACTGTTAGGGGAGATTTCTACCCTCATTTGAAAGAACATTCCTCGGGCCCGGAGAAGAAGGTAATAATTGTAACCCTAGCTTTTGGTGCACTGAGGAAATTAAATTTTTTCGAAAAAAGATTGATTTTTCTTTCTTTTCCTTTCTTAGTTCGGACTCGAAGTTTATTGCATGCTCTGATTTTACTTTAGCAATTGTGAAATGTATGCACAAACCTAGTTTTGCTTGAAATTGAAATTGATTTGACGAGTAAATTTGAGATATTCATACCTGCGCTGTGTTTACCTGTAGGATTTGCGTACCCGGGGCTCTCCAGAGGTCGTTGGAAGATTGTGGGATTTGCTGCCGGGAGTACTTGTTGCAGCAGGTTCATTGCTAGTGAGGACAAAGTGCATCGCGCGTCTGAGACAGCAAGCAGCAGAGGGGGGCAAAGAGCAATCCTGGTTTGGCGAAGCCCCAGTTGACAGTGCAAAGCAATCTTGGAGGGAATCGATAAGGAGAGCCGGAGGGATACCTTAACCAAAGCCCCAGCTTGAGGATATTCCATGCAGCTTCATCGCAGGCAGAGTCATCTTGTGGCCACAGAGGCAATTCATCATTTCAAATCGTAGTCAATCAGTCGCTGGACAAGACTCGGAAGTGTTTACGTGCAGGGGCGCATCTTTTCGAAAGGTGGGAAATGAATCCCGAATTTCTGTATGACACTCTTGCTTTAGGTTTGACTCTTTTGGGAGAGTATAAGCATCACAAGGTGTGGAAAGTGTATGGAAGCCCCTGCTGACCGAAACGGTGTTTAGCTCTATCTTCCTATGATGTAGAAAGAGAAGACTTTTCGAGACACTTGAAAACTTGTCTTATTCGTGATGATCACAAGGCGGCTTAAAACCCTTTATTGATGTTCGGGTTAGTCAACCGCCAAAAGCCGATATGAGTGAATATTTTTTATCAATCCTGAGGAGAAAGCCCACTGATATCGAGAATCGGAAGGATAGACAGTGTATGGGCATGGTCCTTGAAGAGACCGGATTTTTTGAGATTTGTTTATGATTTCGACCGAACCAGTTATGGTTGCCTACGTTCCCCTCCTTGGGAGGAGCTCAGGTCGCCGTAGTTCGGGCTATCCCGAATGAAAAGAATGAACGTTGAAATTCGAGGATGTGAGGACTTTTGAGGATTTTGAGAATCGAAAGAATATGTCCTCTTAGAGTGTCACTAAGAGACACAGATGTGAAGCCCAGTGGGACGTCCACGGCAAGTGTTTTTGAAGGAGAAATGAAATATGCTCACATACAATGTCGAATGAACGGACGGAATTTGCACAATCTTCGCTTGATAATCTTTTGAGCCGGGATGGACTTGGCTCCGCTTTAAGCAATAATTTGTTTTAAGATCTCGACGATATTGGAATGCCACTGCTATCCGGTAGGATCTGCGACTGGGCTTCGGGATTTCGATCGGTCTTCGGGTGATTTAGGATATCATGACCTCTTAAAATGAGAGGTCGGCCAGGCTTTTTGCTGACTGAACCTCTAAAGATGAGATGTTGGCTCTTGGGTATGTGTTTGGGATTTCTAAGGTGAGGGAAATCTGTGATTTCATCTTCAATGCCTCTAAGAATGAGAGGTCAATCTTGGCTTCGGCTAAAGGCAAAGGTAAGGGTAATGGAAATATCCTCTAAAATCGAGAGGATGGCTTGGGATCGGTTAGAGGTAATGGTGAGGGGACATCCATGTTGTCTCTTTATTCACTCTGAGACTCCTTTTGAGTAACGACCGAATCTTCTGACTTTCGCTTCTGAGAGGATCACTGGGGACCAGGCTCTCTTTCTTGTCTTTTTTTTATCTTCTCTTTTTTGTATTTTTGTTTCTCTCTTTTTTTTTTCTTTCGAGAGGAGAATTTCAGCTAGTCCCCAGAATGGATCATTGCATTCTGCCATTCTTGAGCTTGGAGACGGTCGATATTCTTTTGAATCATAGGAGCCTCAAGGATGGTCCCTCTTCTTCTGGGAATGGATAGACGGGTTTCAAAGCGTGCCGATCTTGAATTGAAGGGATATTGTTTAGTGAGGGCAAGGTAAAGGTTTTCGTAAGGGTGGAGGTTTCAACCGCAGTTCCCACCGGATGATCCAAACGAGATTGGGTCTTCGCTGCTTTGCTTAAGCTCATTAAGGGAAAAACCCGTGCAAATTCCTCGAACAACGAGATAGAGAGGACGAAATGAAAATATGTGAGCACAGAAAATGCAAACCGGGGCTTGATCGGCCCGGTTTAGAGAATGATATCGCAGATTTTCTTGTTCCGATTAATTCAAATACTAGTCGTTTCGAAGCATAGTCGGTGAGCAGCACAAATGATCATGTAAAATAAGACCATTTCAATTTAAGCAGAATGTAAGTGAACAAGTAATATCTCGAGTCTAGCAAGAATAGAAATAAAGACTTTCATTAATATAATAAAAGATTCATATCATGGACTTGACAGACTCACGACCGCATAAAAGACACTCTAGAACCTACGATGCCGACTGGCTGATTTCTCTGGGGAAGATATCTTCTGACCTCCGTTGATATTACTGAGGAGGGCCGGTAATCACATTGGGATGAGCTCTCTCAATTCTGCCTTTATTAATAAGCCTTTGGATGAGCCGCTTTAAAGAGACGCAGTCGTTCGTGACATGCCCAGGATACTGATGGTAATAGCAATACTTGCTACGATCCAAATCAAGCAGAGGTTTACTGGGTTGATAATTCTCCAGTGGCTTTATCATTCCTTTCTGCCTTAATCCGTTGAAAGCTTCTTCGGTCGACATCCCTAGATCATCGTATTCTCGTTTCTTGCGAGGGGGATACGGGCGGAGATCTCGTACATTGCCATTATCAGGAGAACCCAATTCAATTTTCCCTTCATCAATGAGCTCTTGGATGATTACCCTCAATTGTAAGCACCCATGGGTAACATGTCCTGAGTATTGGTGATAATCGCAATACTTGCTTGGGTCCAGGCTTTCATCATGACGGAGAGGAGTATAATTCACCAATGGGTACACCAATCCTCCGCTTGTCAGCAATTTAAGAAACTGGTTCATGGGCATTCCCACTTTTCCCCAATAAGCTCTCTTTCTTCTTTTCTGGACCTTCTCAGGAGGAGGCTCAGATATTGTTGTCTCTTGCGGGGTAGGGTTCAGAGTTGGCATGAAAGACATCTGATTAACGATCACGTGCGGAGTTGATCTGAAGAGGCCGCTCATGAGAGGGTGACAAGTTGAACCCGTACGCACTCATTGGTGATTGTGGGAAACATTCTTGTGGGAGAGCTTGGTCGGGGTGGAGTTTCAGTGAACCGTTCGATTGAAGAAATGGTACACCACACGGGAATCTGGTTGGTACCGGCTTTTCAAATCGGGTTGCTTATGGACATTGAAATTCTCGGTGGTTTGATTGTTTATACTCGATGCGAGTTTGAGCCATCTGGATGTTGGAAAAAGAATTTCACCACCGCCCTGTCTCCATTCATCTCTTTCATTGCATTTCTATCCCCGCAATCAATACTACTTGGTCTTGATAATCTCCTCATATGATCCATCTTCGTGACGAACTACCGTAATTCCGCGGAGGCGCATTGCTTCAACAAATGCGGAATGAGTCTCTTCCTCTCGAGCTTTGGCAACCCGGGCAAGCAATTGGGCTTTGCATTCCCGAATCATGGCGGCTTCAAGGGCGGCTCGCAATTCGTTATTGACAAATCATCCATATCCCACTCGACTCGAAGCGAAGGGGATTCCAAAGCTGAGCGGGTGACACATCTTTTGCACCGGTACATCTTTGAGCAAAGAGAATGAGCCGGAACTTTGGAGGAAAACCTTGCAAATATTTGGAAATACGTACTGGTTAATCGCCCTTCTTGTAACAGAGCACGCCCCCCCCCCCTCAAACTTGTCTCTTCCCCTTGCTTCAGAAGGATTGGTTATAAGGTATCGAAGGGATAGTTTAAGGAACGGGAGAGGGAAGGAAAGTGGGACAGACTCGCACAAACACAAAATCATTTATGTTCAAGTATAAATCAGTATTTTAAATCCTAAATACAGTTGGGAAAGGATAAGCCTTTATTCATGTTAACTATGCCTCGGGGGAACCTAGTGACGCGACGTTCGAATTACATCGAATGTCTTGTTTTGAAACATATAATAGGTAATGATACCTAACCAAACTCTAACATCTTTATGGAACGAAGAGGTTCGTCCAAATTTCTAAGGAAATTTGGGCAGCATAACGGGTCTTTTCGAAGAATTTCGAAGAAAAATCCGGCATGACCTCTCGTCGGTACATGTTGGCAATGCGGCATGATCTCTCGTTTAGGACACGCCACGAGAGTGACATGTTCCCACGTGAAATCATGTTGCATTTGGCAACATGCCCACAAGGTATGAGGTTTTGGGAGAAGGTATAAGAATCTATGATATTTTTCAAAAACAATTCATTTTTGTTGTAATGAAAACATCGTATCAAAAACCAACCGTGGGTAAGGTTTAGTGTGGTGCCACCTATAACGCACTAGGGGTTTAGGTTTGATTTCAGGTGCTCAAGCGTAGGCGAATTTTATGGCCGTCCGCGATGCCGTCAATCACACCCGAGGGTTCTAAATCTAAGTGATGTAGTGTGCGGATGACTAATTCGTTTATTTGCAAAAAACAAGATTTTTTTATTTTTTTTTTCTTTTAAGAAGAAAACACATACCCTCACACAAGGTAAAAAGGGAACAATAATCAAATGAGTCCCGCTTTGATCCAAGGGACTGCCCTCAAACCAGTCTTCTGATGTTCTGTTCAGTGGCCACCTTTTGTCGCGTGACACAGGACAACCAGAGACAAAGGTGTCGCACGACTTGGGTGGTCACTAAACCAGCAGCTCCTCAAATCATCAAATCAGCCCCTGCTTTACCATATCAAGAGCAACACAGAGATACCAATGCACAACAAATGACCACAAGCACAAAGGGCTCACAAGTTCCATAATCAACAAAATGTAGGCATCACAAATGATTATCGAAAATAATGTACACAATATGGATGCATTGGATGTTTTTTGACTAAACGAAAGCTTGACCCACTTAACACTTGAAAAACATGTTTTCAAGTGAAGTCCCCAGCAGAGTCGCCACTGAATGCGCGCTCGCCAAAAATAAAGAAAAGGAGTCGCCACGCCGTTTTAAGAGGAAACATTGAAAACCTTTATTTTAGAGAGAAAACATGAGTTCGGGGGTCAGGTTACGTGTTGGGAAGAACCGAGAGTTCACCCAACACGCCTCGTCCATAGACGAGTCTTTCAATCAAACACATCCAAGTAAATCCAAAGTGTGTGCAAATATCGATAATAAACGAAATGTGATAAAATGCATCTTATTAATTATGAAACGAGAAATTACATATTGTGAGCCCATTATTTAGGGAGGCCACATCCCTGATACAAACAAACTAGAACATATTACAAAGGAAAAGAGTCACTGCAGATGGGTCATGTGTGTCGCATGACACATCGTACCAGTGACCACATGTGTCGCGTGACACGGGATCACTTGGGGACGAAGGTGTCGCGTGACACATATGAGCCTTCTGCAGAAACCTCACAATATGAACTCAGAAATTAACAGAAGCTATACAGATCTAATTAACAAGCTGAATTATGAACGAAAAACATAAACAACATCAAATCGACCCGGGGAGTGTGGATATGGGTAGATCCACACCCCTCAGGGGCTCAAACACCAAATTCAACCAAATCAATCAATATGAGCTCAATTACACAATCTATGCAAGTTAAACAGAGAGATTGCGATTGGGATTCAGTAATTCAGATGGCTAGGATCTGATTACTGAATCCAAACAAAATAGAACTATAAAATTGCAAGGAATTAAATGATAGAGAGAGAGAGAGGGTTAGGGAATTGTTACCCTTGTTGATTCCATGAATTCTATATCTAGTCAGATATAGAATCCTTCAATTCTTCGTTGTAGATCTCACAGCTCTGATCCAAGGGTTCCAATTGGTGTAGATAGGGAATTGGGTTTGGATGAGAGGGATTAGTGGGTTGGAAGGTAGGAGAGAGAGAGGTTTTGTGCTTGGGACGCTCGTTACACTGCTATTTTGGCAGAGTAACAGTAGGCTAGGATTGGGATCTATTTCAATGAGGGGGAGGGTCTTATTTATAGGCTGCAGTTGGCTGCCTTAGTATGTCGCACGACCTTACGCGTCCACTTTCCATGCCTCAAGTTGTCGCGTGACACAAGGTGGCTCAACCGCTTTTGGCGCCAAAAACCAGTTTCTGGAACATTCCGGGAAAATACCCAAAAGGTCCAACAGGTTTTATTCCCAAGGGGTCCTTTGGCATGAATGATGTACCAAAAGGTACTTCCTTCGCGGGAAACTCATGGAACGTTTCCGGAAGTCTCGGGATAGGTCGGGAATTTACCAAAACGCCCCTTAATGCAGTTTTATTATATTAAAATGCATCGAAAAGGTTGCGAATTGGATTGGCGTACTTACAGATGGCTCCGACGGAATTAAAGGAGTTGAAGGAGCAATTACAAGAGTTTTTGGATACGGGGTTGATTATAGGGGTAAGGTATCAGTATCCCTTACCGAGGATTGATGATTTGTTCGATCAACTGAAGGGGGCTTGCTACTTTTCGAAGATAGATCTTAGGTCTGGTTACCATCAGTTGAGAGTGAAGGATGAAGATGTGGCAAAGACAGCATTCAGAACACGATATGGGCATTACGAGTTTGTGGTTATGCCGTTTGGTCTGACTAATGCACTAGCTGCATTCATGGAATTGATGAATAGGATATTTTAAGAGTACCTAGATAGGTGTGTGATAGTGTTTATTGATGATATTTTGGTGTACTCTAAAACTAAAGAAGAACATGCAGAACATTTGAAGTTAGTACTGGAAATCTTGAGGAGACAGAAGTTATACGCCAAGTTTAAGAAGTGTGAATTTTGGTTAGAGAAGGTGGCATTCTTAGGACACGTGGTGTCTAAGGAAGGAATTTCTATAGATCCAACCAAGATAGAGGCGATAATGGATTGGGAAAGACAGACTACAGTGACCGAGATAAGAAGTTTTCTGGGTTTAGCAAGTTACTATAGGAGATTCATAGAGGGATTCTCTAAGTTATCTGGACCATTGACTAAGTTGACTCAAAAGGCAGCAAAGTTCATTTGGTCAGAGGAGTGTGAGAAAAATTTTCAAGAGTTGAAGAATAGACTAGTGACTGGACCGGTATTGACGTTACCGACAGAAACTGAAGGGTTTGTTATTTACAGCGATGCTTCATTGAAGGGATTAGGTTGTGTCTTGATACAAAATGAGAAGGTGATAGCATATGCGTCTAGACAATTGAAGGTACATTAGAGGAACTACCCTACCCATGATTTGGAGTTAGCTGTGGTAGTATTTGCACTAAAGATTTGGAGACACTACTTGTATGGCATGAAGTGCCAAATTTTTACTGACCATAAAAGTCTTAAGTATATCTTTACTCACAAAACTGGCACATTTGATAATATAATTGTAACAAATAGGTTGCAGACCGCAAAGCAGAGCAAAAAAACTAATCATATTTAGGACCATTTAGACAGCTTTAACATCACATATGATGTTGCCCTTCTGATGAGATTAAAACCAAGAAAAATTTGAAATGCAGACCAATCACCAGTTATCAGTTTCAAAAACACAGAACATCATCTATCCTCAATTTAATTTTTTTTTTGTAAAACAAAATTGAGTGAAATACGTACACAAAAACAACAAATCTTCGCACATGTAGGATGTCAATGTCTGACCCTAAAAAACCCAGCACCAAATTCGTGAAACCCCACCCTTCACATTGAAACCTAACAATAAAACCCTAAAATTAGCTAAAACTGAAACTAACCTTGCTAATGGCGGATATAGCTTCCTTAGCTTCTAATCCGGTCGCCGTTCTTCACCGGCCGCCGTCTTCACAGGAGCAAGGTCTTCACCGGAGCTGGGTCTTCACCGAAGCCGGAGCTGCATTCTTCAATGGTCATCGTCAACCTTGTCGCCGTCAACCCTATCGTCGTCAATCGTCGATTGCCCTAGGTAAGGTTTTGGGAATTTTTGGGATTTTTTTGCGGGAATAAACAATAGAATAGAGAGGGAATTTCGGGTTACGCGGTATATATTAATATATACGGCGGGTTATGTATATACCGCCGCATATAAGCCTATATTTATGGCGGCTCCGTGTCCTGTGCCGTATATAATGTTGCTATTTACGGTGGCTCCGTGTTTACCGCCGTATATAAGCAATATATACGGTGGCTATTTATAATCGACGTATATAACTAAAATCTCAGATACGTATATGTCAAATGTACGTATATAAAGTATATACGGCGTCTCGTGACCGCCATATATAACCAATATATACGGTGGATATAGCATTCCGTCGTATATTCTCTTTGTATTTACGGCGGATGTAGTTTACCGTCGTATATATTTGTTATATACGACGACTCCGTGTTATACGCCGTATATAAGTACTATATACGGCGGACGCATGTTGCCCGCCGTAAATAACCAACTTTCTTGTAGCGTCCTCATTCTCTCCTCCTCATTCTCTCCTCCCTACCAGCCTCCTCCACCGCCATTGACGTCACCGAGGACACCACCACTGCCCCCTCCCATTTCGATCTCAGCCCCCTTCACTATCTATTTGTAAAAATATAACACACAAACACACTTTCTCTCTCTCCAAACCTGTCTAACTCTGCCCATCATTCACGGTGCCAACATGAAGATCCGTCAATCTCTCACTCCGGCAACACCATTATCGTCGATCTATCTTCTCCTCCGGTGTGGACCGCCTTCTACATCTTAGATCTGTCATCTCCTCCGGTGTGGACCGACCGCCGACACCCTCATTTCTCTCCATTTCTCCATTTTTTCCCCAAGATCTGTTATTTAAGATGTTAATGAATTTGTTTTTGTTTTTGGATTTAGATTTAGATTTTGTTCGATGGTGGTGGCTTGATGGTTTTGATTCATGAGGTTGGTTATGGCTTATGGTGGATGGTGTTGACAGTGACAGTAGTGGTGGGGATTTATGGCGGTGTTAATTTTTTTGTAAGGTGGTGGTGTGGATGGGATGGTGGGGTAGTTTATATAAAAAAAATATAAGCAAATTTCATGACAAAATAAATATTATAATTGAAATTTATAATTTTCTTTTATTTATTGCATTATCAGCGGCGGAATTTTCTGCCACTGAGTTATTTTATTTTAATTAAAATTCTAAATACAGCGACGGAAAATTCCGCCGGTGAAATAAAAATTTAATTAAAATAAATTAAATCAACGACGGAAAATTCTGTCGGTGAAATAAAAATTTAATTAAATTAAATGAACTCAGTGACGAAAATTTCCGCCGCTGAGTTAATCTATTTTAATTAAAATTTTATTTCAACGGCGGATTTTTCCGTCGCTGAAATTAGAATTTTAATTAAAATAAATTAACTCAGTGGCGAAAATTTCCGTCGCTGAAATTATAATTTAATTAAAACAAATGACATCAGGGACGGAAATTTTCGCCGGTGAACAGCGTCGGAATACTATTTTCGTCGGTGTACACCGGCTGAAATTGGTGTACACCGGCTGAAATTGGTCTGTCGGACCGCTGCGACGGGCTGCCAGTGACGGACTACCAACGGAATAATTCCACCAGTTGATGAGCTTTAGCGACGGAATTGCTACTCTGGCAGCGGAATATTCCGCCGCTAAAACACTTTTTTCTGGTAGTGAATCTCACTCTCAAAGATCTTCAATGCACCAACCCTCTTCAATGCTCTGATGAAGGTATTTATAGTGACTCCATGGAAGAGCTGTTTTCTTTGAAGGGGTTGAAAGAATAACTTGGATTCTGACAAGCATTTAGTGAGAATATATTCTACATTAAATGCCTGAGATTTGACGTATAACCATCTTTGAAATTTCCACTAGATAAAGGAGTTGTTATGAGTACTGGTAACTTTGACATTCCTCAAAGCAGTTACTGACAAGGCGGCAGCAAAGTCTTCATAGCAACTGTTCTACCAACTTCAGCTAAGTTGTGGGCTAAGTAGGTGAGAACATTAAATGCTTCAACTGATGGGAAGCTTGTTGATTGGAAGCTTGTTGAGGAAGCTTGACTGGAAGCATCAACTTGAGGGGATCATAACCGGCTGACTGACTCAACCAGTTGAGAGGATGGTCAGTTAAGGAGCATGGCCAGTTGAGGCTGTCAATCGATTGGGGCTTTGGCTGGTTGACAAGTTAAGCCAATATCACTTGGAAAATTTTCTCGGTCTTCAAGTCTTCATTCTTTGAGAAAAATACATTTATAAAAACACTGGCACTAGCACTAAAGGGAACATAAGGTACATAGAAAAATCTAATTGGTCTAGTTAAAATTAGGGGTCCTCAATAATGTTTATTATGATTGGGATTAAGCAATTCTAATGCTATAAATATATTTGACTAACAATCTCCTCCTAATTGCTTAAGTCCAATCATCCTTGGTATGCATCTATCTTAACTTAGTAAAAGAATGATCAAGAATTTATCTTTTAATTTTGTTCATTCCCTAAGTCAAGTGACAACTTGATGTAACCTATGGAAAGCTTAAAAAAATAAAACATAAAGTAAAGAAATTTGAATGAATGAGATAACCTGCAATTTGAAACAGTTATTAGCAGTGAAGTCATTCAAAAATATAAAGGAAATTCAAGAAAGTAAAACATTGAAATGAACAAGTTTGAGGGATAGAAATTCTCATTGATAGATAGATGAAACTGGTTTGGAAAGAAAAACATATACATCATCGGTTACATTCTATTTCTCTGGAGCAGGATCGGTTGAGTCCTTGTCCTTTGAAGTTGATGTTGGTGTAGCCGATGTGACAGGTTCAGAAGTTGATCTCTTGGCTTTCTTGGCATCTTTTTCTTTCTTCTCTTCTCTCTTCCTCTTCTTCCTATCTGATTTACCAGACTCTCCTTCAGCAAACATCTTCATCAAAATCTCATTCTGAGCCTTAACCTTGACAAGATCAGTATTTGCATCTTTAAGTTGAGCAGCTAGGTCACGGTTCTTCTGGTTTGCTTTCTTCTACTCATCGGTTGCTTCAATGAGGTTGGATTGAACTGCTACGGATTGATCACATAACTCCTTGTTAGTATTTGTAGAGTTTGTAAGTTCTTTAACAAGGTTAGTTATGGCGGCATCTTTTTCATTCAGCTATGCCACAAAGCTTCCAATAGATTGCAAATCCAGTCTCAATTCTAGATAATCTTCTTTCTTCCTCATCCTGATTGGACTTAACAAGCCCATCCATCAGTGCATCATGAAGTTCAATTAGGTCTTGCACAACCGTTGGCCTAGTCAAATCAGTATCTTCATCAGCAGAAGGGGCAGCAACCGGTTGGAGGGAAGATTGCAACAAAGCTCAGTTGAAGGGGCTTGACCGGATGGGAGAGTGTAGGTTGAGGGAGAGGGATCGATTGGAGAAGCTGGAGCATCGGTTGGAGAGGGACCGATTGAAGAAGTAGCTTGACCGGTAGAAACTTGAACAGTTGGGGAAGGATGACCAGTAGAGATGACTTGACCGGTTGGGGAGATTTCAATGTCCACATCAACTGACCCAGAGTCATCATAAATAGCTACAACTGGAGTCATCATACCATTGTTTTCCATGCTCAATCCCATAGAACACTCCAATTCATTTGCCTCCTCAAAGGCCAAAACAACAAGCTCAGCAGCTATAGAAGCATAAGGTATGGCTTTCTGCCTTAACCTGATCAAACAAAGCATTCTCAAAATGTTGA
Organism: Adenophora triphylla var. japonica; assembly: GCA_022495995.1. Classification (NCBI taxonomy): domain Eukaryota; kingdom Viridiplantae; phylum Streptophyta; class Magnoliopsida; order Asterales; family Campanulaceae; genus Adenophora; species Adenophora triphylla. The sequence continues at coordinate 120,197 of JAFEMH010003724.1, forward strand.
GTAGAAGGAAAGCATGTCTGATATTTCTTTGAGACTTGACACTGCCATCTTCATTTCTCACAACTATCCTAGGCATCTGAGGCATTAACCCTACCATCTTTATCACCTCAAAGGACCATTTGAAAATCCTCAACTCCAATACCTTGGCCATGCAGTTCAAAATGTTGTGTAGAAGGAAAGCATGTCTGATATTTCTTTGAGACTTGACACTGACATCTTCATTTCTCACAACTATCCTAGGCATCTGAGGCATTAACCCTACCATCTTTGTCACCTCAAAGGACCATTTGAAAATCCTCAACTCCAATACCTTGGCCATGCAGTTATTGAGAGACAAGTAGCAGATGAATAAACTATCGGTTGAAAGGGAGGACTCAACCGATCGAGGTAATCGGTGAACCTCCTGACCGCCAATTTTGATGGAGCGTGACCGACGACGTTGCAAAGGTGAAAATATTGGTTTTTGCTTGGTTGGAAAATCAAGAATTAGCTGCTGCTCAGTTTTGCCTGGTATAACCTTTGCATTCCTTGGAGGACCAGGCCTTTTCTTTAACCGTAGGATTTTTGGGGTTTGATATCTCTGGCTAGTTTCACCAGGTCCATCGGTTTTGGTTTGGTGAGGAGGGGTTTCGGCTGGAGAAGAACCAGACTTCGTTGCTTCAGCCAAATCCATGAACATTTGCATTCTATCTACTCTCTTTTTTCTTTGAAGCTCAACTGCTATAGAAGGAGGCATAGGGATTGGTTGGAGGCTGCAACTGCTACTGACCTTCTCATGCAAATCAAACAGAAACATCCCGTTTGATAACCGGGGAATGAATGCTCTAGTTGTATAATAGTTTATGGTGGACATCAGATCCTTCTGGTCTACTAAGAAGTCTAAGTTGGCTGGAGGATGAGCATTATCAAAGGGATTATAGTCAAAGGGCTCAGGAGCTTTGAACTCTATCTCATCCTTATCTTCAAAAAAAATTGAAGTAGTAGGATCTTCCTCATCATAAATTGGTTCACTCTCCTCTGACTTGGGTTCTAGGCTAACTCCATATTCTTCATTTGGATGGTTGAAGGACCAGTTGAGGCTAGGGTTGGGAAGGCTTTAGATATGGAGGCTGGGGAGAATGTAACTGGGACTCCAGCAACTGTTGAAACAATAGAGGACATCTCTCCAGCTCTAACATTTTCATCCAAAATACCATTGTCAAACAGTTTGTTGACAAGCTCATAATAAATATCCTCTGATCCTTCAGGCAACAGAAACGGGAGAACACCAGCACCAGACAGAATGACCTTCAGAAGCATTCCTTCCTCAGATTCGAAGAAGTTGGGAAGAATGTAACCTCTGTATATGTCTTTCTTTGGGGTTGATTGTTTAAGAGCCATCTGGAAAAATTAAACATCAAGAACACAACATTTTAAGTTAGAACATATTTATACAAACAAAAATATTCATAACTTAGAAAAACTTCTAAATGTTCTAAGTGTTACCAAAAAAGTTGATGAAAGATGAAGAAGAATATGAAGATCTGATAAACTTGATGAACTTCAAATGAAGTTAGAGCCTTAACCGGTTGAAGATTGAATCTTGCAGAGAGTAAGAGAATAGAGAGAGTTTAAGAATTCAAGGTTTCGAAACTTTCAATGTTTGTTTTTGTTTTCCTTTTTTAGGGAGAGAGAAGGTAGAAGGTGAAGGGGTGTTTATTGGGCGGAACAAAATTAGTTTAAACGTTTTAACTGATTGCATAAAAATAGGGATAACTTAAACACGATTTTAAATATGGAAGCTTGAAATTAGGAACGTGTGTGCAACAGTTAAATTTTAAACATAATAATGAACAAAAAGAATAACCTTTTGGATAAATAAGAATGATACAGAGATTACCTTTTTGATCAAAATTAAAATTTTAATCTACCTAGGAAAGGAAAAGTTGGTAATAGCTCACTGTGTTGTGTCAGACAAACAGCTGACAAGACAGAAAGGACAGCAGAGGTCAGATGAGCCGGTTAAAACGAATTGGATCCGGCTGCAGTTCGTTGTCGGTTGAGCAATGATTGACCGATTGAACGTTGTGACCGGTTGAGAGAAACCGCTTGAAGGCTTGACCGGTTACAGCTTGTAACCAATTGAGAAATATGATCGGTCAGGGGAGTGACCGGTTGAGAACTTTGATGCCGTCGGTTAAGGTTGAGCAGCTATGGTATATTGAGGGGTAAAATTGGGATTTCACCTTTGATCAGTTGAGAGCTTACGCAAACAGTAAAGTTATCACAGTTTATCCACGAATGTCAATCATGCCTAGTTCACCTCTAAGGAATTCAAATCTTTTAGTGTCTAAGGGTTTTGTCAAAATATCAGCTAACTGATAATCAGTATGAACTTTTAAAAGAAGAACATTACCCTTTTCAACATGATCCTTGAGGAAGTGGTATTTGATGTCTATGTGATTTGTCTTGGAATGCATCACAGGATTGTTGGAGACTGAGATAGTTGAGGTGTTGTCACAGTATATGGGACACACTTCTTTAGGAATTTCATAGTCCACCAGTTGTTCTTCATCCATAGGATTTGTGAGCAGCAACTTCCAGCAGCTATGTTCTTCACATCCATTTGGTATAGCTTGAACTCTTTGTAGGCAGCATAGGCAAGGAACAACCTAATGGATTCTAATCTTGCAACAGGGGCAAAAGTCTCATCATAATCTATTCCTTCTTCTTGTTTGTACCCTTTTGCTACAAGTCTTGCTTTATTCCTAGTAATTTTTCCAAACTCATCCAAATTATTTCTAAAGACCCATTTTGTTCCTATTACTGTCTGATCATTTGGACGAGGCACTAATTCCCATACTTTGCATCTGTCGAACTGAATGAGTTCTTCTTGCATAGCTTCTACCCAGCTGGGATCATTGAGTGCTTCTTCTGTCTTCTTTGGTTCTATATTTGAGCCCATTGCGGAGGAGAATACACTTTGTTGCTCTTCCATACTTCTTACTTGGCATCTAGTCATTCTTGGACCAAAGGCATCACCAATCACATTGTCTAATGGGTGACCTCTAGCTGGTCTCACTTCCCTTTTAAGGTCTTGCCTGACCGATTCTTGCCTTAAGGTTTCTAAGGGAGGAGCAAAATCGGTTGAGGGAGGTGTGACCGGTTGAGGGGATCGATTAGGAGATGGTGATGCTGATAGATGATCAGTTTCAGGTTGAGGTGAAGGAAATGGTATATTATTTGAAATTGGTTCAGGTTCAGGTGGTGTAATAGGAACATTGATAGAGGGACTAGCGGGTAAGGGATCGTTCAAGGGATTTTGAGGATTAGTTTCTCTTCTGACCGATTAAGGGAAGAATGAGTCATCAACTAGGGTTCTATCAGTTACACCACTTGGTAAGCCTGAATTCTGAGCTGGAGGTTGATTTGCATTGGAATTGGTGTTTTGATTGGAATTAGAGTTGCTAGATTCACATGTCTCAAAAATGCCATAATCATTGGTACTATTTGGAGCCTTGTCAGACTCTAGCAAATCAAATTCATCAAAAGTAACATGAACAGATTCAAAAGTACTTGGGTAGCCTTGCTTCAGATATCATCATTTTCCCAGCCTCGATCAAGGTTCTGTTCTTTCTCTCAACAACACCATTTTGTTGTGGTGTTCCAGCAGCTGAGAAGTTGTGATCAATTCTGTGATCATCACAGTACTGAGCAATGCCATTGTTCTTGAACTCCGTTCCAATGTCGGATCTCATACTGATGATGTCACATTCGTTTTGAGTTTGAAGTAGACAAAAATGCTTGGTGGCCACTCCATAAGTGTCATCTTTGGAGTTGAAAGTTTCCACCCAAGTATATCTTGAATAGTAATCTACAACAACTAAGGCATGTCTGCTTTCCCCTAAACTGGGAGTTGATGTGGGGCCAAACAGATCCATATATAGCAGTTGGAGGCACTTAGATGTGTACATACAGGGCTTACTTTGGAATAATGTTTTATGTTGCTTTCCTAGTTGGCATGCTCTGCATTTCCTTCCATGATAAGCAGACACTTGAGGTAAGCCGGTGACCAAATTTGCATTGGCTAGCTTGGATAGGTACTTAAAGTTCATGTGACTGAGTCTCTTGTGCCATAGCCATAAATTCTCAATGATGTTCTTTTCTATAAAACAAACATTAGTAACACTAGAAATAGCATTTAAATTTATAGCATATATGTTACCTTTTCTTTGTCCAGTGAGAAGTGTTTCTCCGGTAGAAATATTTTTGACATAACTGTTGGAAGAAGTAAAAGCAAAATGCATACCTTTATCACAGAATTGTGATATGGAGAGAAGGTTATGTTTAAGACCATCCACCAAAGATACCTTCTGTACAGTAACTGTACCTCTTATGATGGATCCATGACCGACAATTTTACCCTTTGCGTTGTCACCTAAGACAACTAGATGACCTGATGCTTCTTCAATATCAGTAAGGAGATCAGCATGGCCAGTCATATGCCTTGAGCATCCACTGTCCAGAATCCAAACATCCTTACCAGCATCGGTTGAGGCCATAAAGCATTCCTGAAATAAAACATTAAGCTTATGGTCCCCCTTATTCTTTCGATTCCAAAGAGTTAGTTCCTTTTGGGCAGCCATACCTGGCCACCACTTGAGCTTTGAGGCTCAGTGGGTCCAGACAGGTGCTTCAAGAGGCATTCATAAGCCTTGTGATCGTAATCTCCACAATTAACACATTTAATTGAGACTGGCTGTGAGGAGGTAGGTAGGTTGACATTCAATTTGATCACTGCTTCCGATGGTTTAGAAGTTTGAGCATGAACAAATTCTTTTGGAACAAAGTTGTTGGTTTTTCCTTTGTTGGCAGGTTGCTGGAGTTTGGAGATCCCTTTTCTGGTTGAAGCTACCTTACCGGTTAGGGAGGCTATGTCAGTGACAGATGTTTGACCGGTTATACTTCCTTGCCCAGTTGGGGCTACTTTGTTTCCGATTGAGGTTTCCAACCCAGCAGCCTGACCAGCAAAGTGAATACCAACTTTGTTGTCACCATCACCAAGTGGGATATAGGGTCCCAGCTTAGGATCAGCTACCTTAGTCCATTTTAATTTGTTCTTGTCAACCTTCTTGACCTTGATCTGTTCCTTCACTTTAGGGTAAGTGAGTGGAACAACACCAGAAGTATGAGTAGTACTTTTCTTTAGCATGTCAGATTGAGTATCATCAAACTTATCCATTAGATTCTCAGTAACAGACTTAATAACTGTCTTGTCTTTGCTGTCATTGTTGCTGGAGTTAAATCCTAAACCATATTGGTCATTATAAGACATTTGGTCTTGTAGGATTGTCTCAACAGCAGCCTTTGATTTAGAATAAGAATCAATAGTCTTAGAGAGAGAATTGTTTCTTGAAACTAAATCAGTAATTTGATTTAGACAAATATTGAGCCTATCTGTGAAATCTTGATTTTCTTTTCTCAACTGATCTTACTCTTGTTTGTTTTCTTTCAAAACTTTTATCTCTGTTTTAAGAGAGTCATTTTCAGATGAGATTCTTATAAAATCAGCAGTCATAACTTTATGAACAGCATTTAATTTTTCAAAATTAGAAAAGAGTTCATTCATCACCTCTGCCATATCAGACTTTGATAGGTTAGGCATTGGGTCAATAGTTGGTTGATAGGTTGAGGATGATGGTTCAAAGTTAGGATCAAAATTGGGTAAGGAGGATGTCGGTTGAGAGCTTATGTCGGGTAGGGTCTTTTAGAATTGGATCGGTCGAGGTTCAAACACAGGTTGGGTTTTGAATGTAATCGGTTGGGCCTGGGTTTGAAAGGTCAGTTGCATTGGTTGCATCAAAGGTCTGAGAGTAGGTTTGTCATAATATGACAGGGGAGATCTCAAAGGTGTGGTGGTGTCATTGTAAGTGCTTGACTGGTCAGTGGAGTCTCTATAGATTGGTGACTGTAAATGAGTGGGTCCAGCTTCAGTTCCATCAAGAGCTGCAAAACTGACATCAGCATCTTTATCTGAGTCAGCATTATCATCCTCTGAGTCGGTCTCAAACCAAACATGCATAGCCTTTTCTGTTCCATCCTCGGCTACTAAGCTCTTGGATCTAGGATTTTTCCTAAAGGGTTTCTTCCTGAGAAATTCATACTTAGGTTGAGGGCATTTAGAAGCGAAATGGTCGGGTTTCCTACAGTTGTAGCAAACAAACTCACCTTGGTCATTTTTGCCATCGGTTGAGGTTGAGGTTTGGCCAGATCTTTGGAAATTTCCAGATCTTTGGAAAGATGAGGGTTTGGAGTAGGACGGTTTGTTGCCATATTGCTGGGACCTCTTAAAATCCTTGAATTTTCTATAGTTTCGGGCAAAGGCAGCAAATTCAATTCATCTTCCTCAGAAGGCTTGCTATGGTTGCCATTGGTTTGGGTTTGATGAGACTGCGAGGTTGAAGGGGAGTTGTTGGCAGATAAGTTGTTGAGTAAGGAAGAGCCTGGGAAGATCTTAGTTTGAGCTGGTAGAGAGAGGTTTTTAAATTGTTTTTGAACTCCACCAAGCTTGTTGAGGTCTTCCTCATACATAAATAAAGTAGAGACAATATTCTGAATGTGAGTCTTACTTAAGTCTCTGCATTCTTTTAGAATAGCTACCTTAACATGCCATAAGTCTCCAAGAGAATCTAGGAAACGCATGTTAAGATCTTTCATGGTATATATTCTACCTAAAGATGCACAAGAATCGCTCACCTCACAGAAACGATCGTACGTTTCTTTGAGAGTCTCATTGGGGTTCTTCCTGAAGGACTCAAACTCAGCTACACTTTCATACAGCCGGTTGTCCTTTTCCACTTGATCACCTTCAAAGTATCTAAGGATACTTTGCCACACTTGCTGAGTAGTCTCATAATTTTGTACTTTCTTGTACAGCCTATCATCAAGACCAGAGGTTAGAATGTGCATGGCCTTTTTGTCGAGGGCCACACATATTTTGTCCTCTTCAGTCCATTCTTCGCGGGTCTTTGGAACAATAGTTTCATAGACTTCTAACTCTTGTTCCGATGATCTATCGGCGTGATCCATGAGAGGAGTTTTGGGGCTCTTGGCATAATATTGACTTTGATGGGAATGATAGGACCATCTCTAACTATAGTCATTAGTATGTCGTCAATTAAATCCATATACTGCATGATTCTGTTTTTCCATACTGGAAATTCGTTTTCGTTTAACATGGGTATGGTTGCCATGTTCCACGTTTGTATGAGTTTTCCTGCCATTATGAAATCGGCAATTCAAGTTGTGGAGCTTGGAAAAAAAATTCAAAAATTGAAAGCTCTGATACAAATTGTTAGGCCCAATTGAAAGGAAAACAGGCTAGAGGGGGTGAATAGCCTGATTAAAACAAAATTCTAAAACCTTTATAAAATGTCCAAGTAACTTATCTGAGGCTAACCGATGGAAACCAGTTGCATAGCGGATAAAATATTATTTGTTTAACTCACACAAAAGTGATCGGTTAAGTGAATAGGTTTCAAATAAAGATAAGTTAAAATATCATGCAAGTTATATTCCAATAGAAAAGACAAATAAGCAGTTAAAGGAATCAAAGGGTTGTAACCGGTGATAGAGTTCAACCGGTTACAAGGACAAGTAATAATGAACAAGCAAACAAACAAGGAGACACGGTTATTTGGAGAGGTTCACAGTGTTAAATAACTGCTACGTCCTCTACCAAGTTTGGTCAAAAGACTAGTACACTACTGTTGGGTTTTGGGGTTACATGCGCAGCGGAAGATTTACATAATTCACAAAACCCTAGCCATGAATCCGTCTAACATGAAGAGATTAAAACTATGAAATAGATTTACTAACCTTGGTTAAGAGTTTGTCTTTCGTATGCGATTCGTAATTCACCTTGAGTCGTAGATGAAACTTTTGATCTTCTTCCTTGTTCTTCGTTGTGATGAATCAATAATGCTAGGCCTTCAAGCTTTAGGTGATAAAGCAATCACTATCTATCGGTAATCCACACGTGAACGAACCAAGATCGAATCTTGTTGGATTGCTAGATGATCCCCGATTGTTGAAACACTTTTCAACAATCTATGGCTAATATGGAATTGAATATAGGGTGTTTTGATCTTTGATTCGTAATCAAAATCAAGAGATTTGTGTTTCTCAAACCCTCAAATTTGTGTGTCTTGGCTGGGGAGAAGGGGCTATTTATACTTTATAAATATCCCTAACCTTTAGGGAGAAGAGCCCTAATCCAAAGCCAAAACGGATCTGCTGATGCCGCTATGCACGGCCGTGCACTTAAGTATGCACGGTCGCTCCAGCCCTTTTGCACGGGCGTGTAGATTACAATGCACGACCCAATTAATATAACATCAAAGCTTGATTCCTTGATAGATCATTATCACAATCCCTTTGTCACACGATGTCATATTGAACATAAGTCATGGTCCACGTCAACTTATATTGTTCAATGCTTTCTCGACTACGAATATGTTGATAATCCAAGTGCATTTGATCTCTATCAAATCTCTTGAGTGTGGCCACACATTTCATCAATACTATTCATAGAGGGGCCCAAGCAGACATCTCTCATTACGAGGGACAAATCCTATCTTGACTTATCATTCTTCCCTACAAGAATCCAATCGTGCCAATATAGCCCTTATTGCTATCCTGTTAAAGATAGTGTTAGACTACATCAAACACAACGTTCATCGTGTGGAAGACGATGATAATCTCAGGTACTAAGGATTCCAATGACACGACTATCATGAGATTTAATCATGGCATATATGACCATAGACCATATCATAAATCTCATAGATGGGTCAGTCCAGTACATTGTTCTCTAACAAGTACCCATAAGTGTAATGTGCATCCCCATGCATATAATCATATCTATGATTATCCATTACCAACATATACTAGTTATTCACAATAACTAGGGACACATAATATTATAACAAACATGTAAAACATATAATACTCAAGATAAACATTCTCGATTATAAATGGTAAAGACGATTACATAACGGTATTAGTTATGAGTCAAAATAAATATACGCCTAGGTGTGAATGTGTGCCCAAATTTTGTTTTTGTTGGATTCACGCGAGTTTGAAGACATCCGGTTTAATTTGAAAAACGGAGTCGCCACGCCATTTTGATTTCCTCAAAACTTTGAAAAAAGGATTTTTATGGGTTCGGAGGTTAAGTTACCCCTTGGGAAGAACGTTTGACGTTCACCCAAGGTGCCTTGCCGGAGCAAGTCTCCCATGATTTCATTAATCGTGCTTGCTTGCGTGCTTTCTTGTGTGCATGTGTTTGAAAATAAGGAGGGAATGTCCCAAGTCGTCTTTCGGACGTACAAACCATTTGTTGGTTGTCGCTCGGGATTTCTTGGAATTTATGTATTCGGGATTATGATCCCGTCCTCATCTTGTGACTTGTGATCATCGCATTTTAACCTCGGGACTTGCGTGATCGAGAGAATGACTCTCTTTTGTAGTCAAAGATGAGGTTCTTTAGAAAAGGAGGGTCCTTAGCCCATCAATCCTACACTTTAAGATGGTCGAGCTTGTATAGATGCTTCATACTCATCTTAAGTGATAATCGGAGATATAGGGTTCGAAGGTGTCCCTTTTCTAAAGAGATTATGAAACCTTTATGGAAGGAACGATGTAAAGATAGGATCTTTTACATCGGTCCGTTCCTAGGTTGCTAATGGGGGAATGGGGGAAATGTATGTAAAAATGACACTTTAATGAAAAGATGACATTTTTGGGTTGCAAATGATGCACTTAATTTAAAGAAATGATCTTTATTGCAAATGATGCATAAAGATTTGATTTTTATGCAAATGATGCATTTTTGTTGAAGAAATTGGCATTCGTTATGCAAATGATGCATAAAGATTGCATTTTGAAAAGCATATGATGCTAGTTTATGGTAAAGACGTGGTCTTTAAAGCAAATGATGCTTGGAAAAAGGATTTTGGATGCAAATGATGCATTTTGATTGAAAAGATTTGATTTTATATGCAAAGGATGCATAAAGATGACATTTTTATTTGAAAATGGGGGTTTTAGGTGCAAAGGATGCACCTTTATGGGAAAAGACTACATTTTTATGACAAATGATGTCTAATGCATGTAAAAGGGGAAGGGGGAATATGAAGATATGATCTTTAATCTACCAAGTCCCAAGCAATATAAAGGTAATGCAATGAGCAATTTATAAAGCAATTAGGATGCGAGGTTAGGGCGTGCGAGGTTACCAATGGCTTCCTTCTTCTTCGGGTGGAGCTAGGAGGAGAGGTTGGTCTTGGATCTTCAAGGAGGAGGGAGGGAGCTTCTTGGCCTTCTTCTTCACCTTCTTGAGCTTCCAGCAGTATTCTTCACGTATTTGGAGTGTTTGTGGGTGATTTGTTGTGTTAATTGTTGTGTTGAAATGGGTAGAGGAGGACTCTATTTATAGGCAGTCTGGATAAGGCTAATGAAGCCGTGCGGCTAAGGACAGCGAGCTAATGCAGCCGTGCGGCATTATCCACAATGACTCAGCATTCTAGAACCATGCAAGGTGGCAAATTCTAGAACCTTTCCTCCTAATTAAGAAAAACGTGTTTCTTAATTAGGAAGGATCCCCTTCAGCCCTAAATTAATTAAAAACAGTTCCGGAATATTTCCGGAACACTAGGAAGGTCTGGGGAATTACCGGAAAACTTACCGAAATTGCCGGGAAATTTAACCGGAAGGCATGAGCCAGATTTGGGTACTTACAGAAGCCCCTCGGCAACGTCACTTGCAAGGCGAGTGGGGTTGTCGATAGAAAAGGATCCGATCTGGCGAATGCCGAGACGGATTGGGTGACCAAGGTGGTCGAGTGGCTGAACCTCTTATGAAAGGCTACCTACGTATCCCGGAGGAATCAAGCCAGGCCGTAGTTCGGAATAGATCCGCTGGGGAATGGAGAAGAGAAACGGGTCTCTTGCTGGGGAAATAGAAGAGAGAATGACCTAGGAGGTCAAGCAGTTGATCCTACTGGGGATATGCTAGAAGTGACCGATGTTGTCAGATATCTAAACCTCTATGAGGGGTTACTTCATCACTGAGGAGTAATGAAGGAACAGGGTGACCAAAGTGGTCGGATGGCTGGACCTTTTATGAAAGGCTACCTACGTATCCTGGAGGAATCAAGCCTTGATCGTAGTTCAAGCATCACTAGATAGTTAGGAACGATGTCTAGGATCCTCGAGGGTTTGACAATTAATGGAGGCTGTCACCTGATTGACAATTAATGGAGGTTGTCACCTGAGAAAACTGGAGCTTACGTCACTATCGAGAAGATAGAGGTAGCTAAAGTTGAGAGAAACTTGAGCGTACGTCACTATCTGGGATAGAGGTAGCTAAAGTTGAATGATGTTATTTCTTTATGACGGAAATAACGAAGACTAGAGCTTACGGCGCTATCTCTTTTTGACAGAGATAGAGGTAGCTAAAGCTAGAAGAACTTAAGTATACTTCACTATTCGTGATAGAGGTATCTTAAGTTAAGAGGAACTCAAGCATACGTCACTATTCGGGATAGAGGTAGCTTAAGTTGAGAGAAAATTGAGCGTACGTCACTATTCGGGATAGAGGTAGCTTAAGTTGAGAGAAACTTGAGCGTACGTCACTATTCGGGATAGAGGTAGCTTAAGTTGAGAGAAACTTGAGCGTACGTCACTATTCGGGATAGAGGTAGCTTAAGTTGAGAGAAACTTGAGCGTACGTCACTATTCGGGATAGAGGTAGCTTAAGTTAAGAGAACTTAGCATACGTCACTATTCGGGATAGAGGTAGCTTATGTTGAGAGAAACTTGAGCGTACGTCACTATTTGGGATAGAGGTAGCTTAAGTTAAGAGAACTCAGCATACATCACTATTCGGGATAGAGGTAAGCTAAGTTTAGAGTTTTGACAATTCGGAGGTTGTCACCTAGCGTTTTCCCGTTATAACGGAATTAACGGAGGCAACTGGGAAGAAAGCTTAATTGCTTAAGAGATAAGGGATATCTTCAGAAAAAGATGTTATCTTGGTTAAAAGATAACGGAAATTGCATGCCCCAGTGGAAGGTCCAGGGGCAGGATTGTAATTTTCTGCTCAGAGCGAATGAGGCCGCCCGGCATGAGATGGAGAAAAAGGAGCCGTACGGCTAGAGACCTGTTTTTTCCAGATTATTTAAAATCAGATTTGAACGGGCCATTGGCATTGTGTTGCCGCCCAAGAACGCAGAGAGAGAGAAGAGAGGAGGAGAATTTCGAAATTCTTTCAATCCCCTTGCTTCCTTTTGATTTGAGATGGATCCGGAGGGCAATCCCATACCGAGGCAAGCAAGAAGAAACATCTCGGCGGCCGCTCGGAGGAGGAGAAAGGAGCTCGTACGAACGGAAAGAAAGTATGACTTTCTTACGCCTCCGTCGGAGCTTTACCCGGGGAGAAGGGAGCACAAATCGACGAACCCGCGATCGGTTGGGGTAAGCATTCTTATTTGGCTCGATTCCGTCGATTTTGATTGAATTTTCATTGATTTAGGGCTTGAACCGAATTTTAGGAATTTTCTAGGATTTTTGAATGATTTTGAGACATTGACGATGAACCTATGAGGCTAAGAATATGCAATGTGCAATTTGTTTGACAAAAATAATGGGAATGACCCACTTTTTTCTCGCAAATAAAGTAAGAATGAAAAAATTGTCTAAAGTGAGACGGAGTTCTTGCATGTGCTAGAACTAGGTCAAAATTTTGAGAAAACATGATTTTGGAAGATGAAAAGGATTCATGCATGCCATTTTTGAAAGAATAATGCTTATGTGCAAAGAATTGTGAAAATTGTGATTTTGTGCTTTAGGAAAGCAATGGGACTTGACATGACACGTTTTAAGTGATGAAAGACGCTTTTTTTTTTTTTTTTTTTTTCTTTGATGCAAATGATGCTAGAAAAACTTTTGTGAATGCTTTTCTTTTGAAAAACATGTGCACTTTTTGAATATATGCATGCTTTTGAAAATGATGAATGATTGACACACTTCTTTTTGTGCTTGTCTACAGGAGAACAAGTCTAGAGGACCATCAGAGATTGCGGTCAAGCTTTGGCAGAGGATGCCGGATTTTGAGAAGAATGGGGCAAACCCCAAGGATTTGGTGAGGGCTACCGGCCTGGATTCGTTCGTCGAGGCTATCGGCAGGGGTGTTCACATCACCTCGAAGAGCAAGGGCTTGATCCAGGACCTTTCTGAGTTCTGGTGGGACAGTACACATAGCTTTCACCTGAGCTGGGGAGAGCTTATAGTGACTCCTGCCAATTTCACAGCTATTACTGGCCTACAGTTCACCTGGAGGCCCGTGACTTGGAGAGACCACATTACAGCTGAGGAGTTCCAGGCTTTGGTTGGGTTTGAGCTGATTCCCAAGGGGCTGGGGATGGAGACACGAAATGTCGAGGTGGCAGTTCAGACTTGCATGCAGAACTTTGCTGCTAATGATGTGACTGCCCAGCAGCTGGCTAGAGCCTTTGTGTGGTTGATGCTGTCAGTCACTATCTTCGCTAATTCTGGGACGCTAGCTATGACTTGCCTCCTCGACATTCTGGAGGATGTTGATGGGATAGGGACGGTCTCTTGGGGAGAGGCCGGATTGGCAGAGTTGTTTTTCTCCTTGGACATGTACAGCCGGAACAAAGCTGCTTCCATGGACTGCTTTTCCTTTGCCCTTGAGGTAGTCTCCTTTCTTTTCTCTTTTCTCTTTTCTGTCTTGAGACTTTTATGAGAGAGAGAATGACCTTTTGATGTTTTGGACATGCAGGCCTGGTTTTGTGAGGTGATCGGGTTCTTCCCTTGGAACCAACAGAGCGATATCACCATCTTCCCTGCTATGGTTCGCTGGAGGGGAGATGCGAGGGATAAGTTCACGGGAAAAACCCGGATCACTTTTGACTACAAAATGGTGAGGTCAGTCATCAACAGGGATGGGCACGACGGAGTGGACTTCTACCCTTGGGGGTGTATCCTGAGATCTTGGCGAGATGCCATTGAGGCGACGAGGCGCAGGAGGTGGCTCACCGGGCCGACATGTGATGTCATTTACTTGGGGGACCATTTCTCGAGGCAAGATGGCCATGTCCCTCCATTGGACGCCATTACTCCCCACGATCCTCCAAAGACGGATGCCGCAGCCTCACGGATTGGCCGGTAGGATGAGATTGCCAGTACTGTGCAGGCGTGGCTACAGAGGAGTATTTCGACATGGACACCCCCTACGCTGTGTTTGTGGAGCAGCGCCTGAGGACGCCACGAAGCTAGTGAAGCCGGCGGTCACTCGTGTGATATGGGGAGGATGAGCCTACCGACCCGCCGATCCCTCCCGTGCATCTGTCCTATGTGGTCCATGGAGTACCGAGGAGGATGAGGATACCTGTCCCCGATGCTAGGGAGCCCCAAGACACCTTGCCGCCCGACAAAGACTGTAAGTATACTTTTAGGGCCTTTCCCTTTTCAAATTTCGCATTTTTCTCGTTTTTTGCAAATTTCGAGATTTTTCCGAGATTTTCTCTTCTTTTTTTTTCTCGGTGTTCCAGCTCGCACCTATGACAGATTGGTCGTGCATAGGGCCGGAAGGACATGTGCCGGTCCCTTCGAGGAAGCCGGCTCGCGCTTCGAAGGCGGCAGCGGATGCACAGGAGCCCGGGCGCAAGAGACGGCATGTCGGGGGCACAGCGTCTACCTCATCGGCCTCGGAGTACTCTTCCAGTGCCATGCCTCGGGGGCGGGGACCCAACGCTGACATTCTGGAGCAGCTGGCTGAGTATGGCCATGATAATGTCCATCTGTCTGATGTGAGCGACCAGGAGGACCTGATGAGGGAGGCTAGCGTCTATGAGCTGAGTAGCGATGAGGAGGAGGAAGAATCGGAGGCCTAGGAGGTCTCTAGAATAGATTTGGAACAAAAAACAAACAATGAACAATTTTTATGCACACTTTATTTATTTTTTGCTTTATTCTGGCGCCGATGGGGCGAAGACATTGTACTTATGTTTTATTTGCTTTTCTAATTCATGCTTTTTAAATTTGCATATTATCTGAGCCTCGGGACAATTTTTTGCTTGGAATCGGGGCTGAAACTGGGCCAAAATGATTTATAATGGTGTATAAATGCTTGAATGGCTTCTGGATATGTTTTTGTACAGGTTTTGGTTGAAAAAGTGGGGTGACAACTCCCTTGGGCAGCAACTTTGGTTGCTGCAGAATTTTTTCTGCAGAGGGCTAATGTAGCCGTGCGGATAGGTCCTGAGGGTAAATAGGGCCGTGCGGCTCACGCGCCCGTCTCGAACTGGTTATTTTCTGAATAAAAGCAAGGCTTGGCCATTTCATTTCATTTTCAACATAGAATTGTCCCAATTGTTCCCAGAGCACATTTTGGACCTAAAAGCACCACCTTTGATCATTCTGCGATGGAGAAGCCCGTCAGATTGCAAAGGGGGAAACGAGACCGTTTTTTGTCCGATCTTCAATCTTGGGTGAGACACAACTTCCAATCTCATAGGGGACTGCTTGATTCTTCCTTCAAGATCAAGTCTTTATGGCATTTGAGGGATCTCCCGCCCGATTGGGACCTTTTGAGAGCCGCAGCAAAGTTCTGGGACGTCCGGAGACATGTTTACTGCTTTTCTTATAACGAGATTGTCCCTACGCATGAAGACTTCCGAGCCTTGATTGGGGGTCCCGAGATTGAGGCTATATCTATTCCGCTGATCGGAGACGTGCCAGTGGCGGTAAAACTTGCATCTTTTCTGCAGATTCCTTTGGGGGAGGCTGAGAGAATGATGGTAGCCCCGGACAGGATTGACCTTTCTGATATCCCGGGCAGGTTTGGGTCTTCAGATATGGCTGCGACCACGGTGGCTATGGACGCATTTATCCTTTGCGTATTCTCTGCTCTGTTCACCGCCGAGTCCGTGGGGATCCGTCATAGTGGCCTCTTGGACATGGTTAGAGACTGCAAGGCCGGGAAGGATATTGTCCCGCCGGTTTTCGGAGAGACACTCCATGGGATTGACAGGATGGCTCGGGAGACCATTTCATGAGATTCGGAGTCCGGCCGTGTTGACCTTATGGCCGCAGGAGAGGCTCGGGGCTTTGCCAGGGCTTTGCCGACTCGGTGCCCTTGGGTGATTTCTCGGAGGGGTGCATCGAGGCAACATGACCAGAGTAGCCGGAGCTGACGATGGTTGGGCTATCCACTTCGGACATCCGTTGGTGGATACCTCATTGGAGGTTGCACTCAGGAGGATATTTCAGAGTCCTATGCCGTGAGGGTTCCGTGATTCCGCCGGTCATCCTTCTACATACCCCGCTTAGTATCCAAGCGCTGGGGCTTTACAGAGCCATTGAGCGATTGGGAGGACATCCGGACCATGAAGGTGATGCCATTGGATATGAGAGATCCAGCCAGCTTCTCATTCTTCTCGAGGGCTTGGACATACACTGCTTTCCCACCCGTGGCTATCTTCAGGAGCAGGAAAAGTACCATCTTGACCACTGTCTACTTGGACTGGTACGAGAGGGAGATGGGAGCGACTCAGGTCATCTTGGAGGAGAGACGTCGAGCTTTATTGGGGGCTGACTGTGACACGAGTAGGACTTTGAGGGAGACTGAGGCTAAGGCGAGTCGCCATAACCAGTCAGGTGACTTGGTCAGGGATATGGAGGCTCGGTACAAGAGGTTGTCCGAGGTCGCTCCTTTGACTGAGGCTCAGAGGGAGGAGGTGCGGACTCGTGCTCGGATAGAGAGAGCACTTATTGACACAGGTTTAGTGGAGGCTCCAGTGAGGATACCGGAGGTCGGGATGAGGGATACCGACATCATAGATAAAAAGAGGAAGAAGACTCGACGGGGCCGAGGAAAAGGGAAAAAGACCAAAGAAGACTCAGCGAATGACGACTGACAGATCTTTTCTTAGGATCCTCTTATTGTCATTTTGCAAACACATTAGTTTATTTAGGCATTTTATTGTATTTTAGATCTTTGTAGCAGGTTAGCAGAGTTAAGAGGTAGACCGTGCTTGAACTCATCAAGATGTTTTTAACTTGTAATGAACAAGAAATATTATCTTAAAAATTAGTCAAGACACATTTCATGGAAATTCAAATGTCTTTATTTATTGGGACCCGTTTTATGAAAACTGAAATACCCTTTATTATTTAGGACACACTTCATGGAAGCTTGATTGTCCTTTTTATTGTTTAGGACACATTTCATGGAAACTTAATCGTCCTTTTTATTGTTTAGGACACATTTCATGGAAACTTAATCGTCCTTTTTATTGTTTAGACCGAACCATATATGGCTGCCTACGTTCCCCTTTTACAAGAAAGACTAAGGGGCTCAGGTCTTCGTAGTTCATTCTGGTGAACTATAAGAATTTTTATGTGCAGCCCTGTTTTTTGCCTAGACCGCCCTTTTTTGGGTTTTCAGCCTAGCCGGGCATTACTCTTTTTGCACTAAAATTTTTTTCTTTTTTTTTTTTTTATGTGCAACCCCGTCTTTTGCTCTAGACCGCCCTTTTGGGGTTTTCACTTAGCCGGGTATTACTCTTTTTGCACCTTTTTTTATATATATTTTTTTCTTTTAGACATAGTATCTTTTGAGCTTATCACCGTTGGCCGGGTGGACAAAGGGATTGCCGTCTGTGTCCGCAAGCTTCATGGCTCCTCCCGATAGTATCTTCTCGCACCACATAAGGGCCGATCCAAACGGGTTCCCATTTTCCTGTGGGGTTGCCTCTCGGTAGGGGCTTCACTTTCAACACTAAGTCACCCTCTTTGATGTCTCCGGCCTTGACCTTTTTATCAAACGCTCCGCCATCCGCCTCCGGTAGGCTCGGGTGTGTTCCATGGCTTTTAGCCTTCTCTCGTCAAGCGTGGCTAACTCATCATGCCGGCCGCGCAACCATTCCACTTCATTGACACTGTTTTCCAGAGGACCCTTAATAACGGGATTTCCAACTCCACCGGTAACACCGCTTCCATCCCGTAGGTTAAGGCAAAAGGAGTTTCTCCCGTAGCCGTTCCGACGCACGTTCGTAGCCCCAGAGTGCCGAGTGCACTTTTCGGGCCAATCACGACCACGGGTGGCCATCTTCCGATGATCCGTTCGAGCGTCTTATTAGCGCCTTCCACGGCTCCATTAGTCCGAGGTCCGTACGGAGACGACTTGTGGTGAGTGATTCTGACTCGACAAAGAACCTATCGCAATCCCCTTCAAAGTGTGACCCATTATCGGAAATGATCTCGTGGGCACCCCATATCTCGCACATTATGTTTTCTTTGATGAATTGGGCCACTTTTCTCGGAAGTGAGGACCTTGTAAGACTTGGCCTCTACCCACTTGGTGAAGTAGTCGATGGCTACTAGCACAAATTCATGCCCATTGCTTCTCGCCGGCTATTTTCCCTATCACGTCAATACCCCAAGTTGCAAACGGCCAAGGAGTCGTCATGCAAGACATGTGTCATGAGGCGGGAGATGATTGAGGTTGGCAAACCGCCGGCACTTGTCGCATGCTCGGACGTGCCGGACATAGTCTGCTTCCATGGAAATCCAGTAGTAACCCATTCGAGGATCACTTGCATCGTGGCTCGCATTCATATGGGGACCGCAGTGGACCATTGTGGACTTCACCATCAATTCTTTGGCCCTTTCTTGAGTGACGCACAAGAGGAGTGGTCCTTGGTATCGCTTCTTGTACAAAGTTGCCTCCTAGAATGACATAATGGGAGGCCAACCTTTTCGAGCTTGCAAGCTCTTGGCTCGACACCTTCTTTTGGTCTACCTTCTTCGTCTTTGAAAGCCGACTCTCCATCTTTGAGGAACTGGTAAATTTGATTGTACCGTGGTTCCTTCATAGGCTCGGGTCCCGTGTCTACTTCACAAATGTAAGGTCGGGGCTTCTCTTCTACCCACTCGGAAGGGTTTTATGGCTTTTCCCTCGGGGATCTCTACCAATGAGGCTAGAGTAGCCAATGCATCTGCGAACCTCGTTCTTTTCCTTGGCAAGTAGTGGAAGGTCACTTCTCCGAACCTGTCCGTCCAACTCCTCCATATGGGCATGATACCGCTGCAGATTAGGGTCCACAGCCTTCCATTTGTTGGAAACCTGGTTGATGATCGTGGCCGAGTCTTCGTAAACTTCGAGCTCCTTGACATTCCTTTCTAAGGCGCCTTCCAAACCAAAGAATGCAAAGCTTCGTACTCGGCAACATTGTTCGTGGTGGAAGTTCAACTTGAGGGCTATGGGTGTATTCTCATCTTTCGGATCGACGAGTAGCATCCCGATACCGTTTCCTCTTTTGTTAGCGGCTCCGTCAAAGAACAACTGCCATCGGTTTTCGTGTTCGACCGCAAAGATCCCTTCGTCCGGGAATTGGGGTTCGTGCCCTCTCGTCCTCGTTACCGGGGAAGTTCGCCAGTGGTCTCGACAACGCTTGACCCTTGATAGCCTTTCTGGTCACATAGTTGATGTCGTACTCGCTAAGAAGAAGGACCACTTTGCTAGACGCATCGAGAGGGAAGGCTTATCAAAGATGTACTTGATGGGGTCCATTTTTGAGACCAAATTCACAGTGGTCTTGCATATAATGCTTCAACTTGCCGACTACCTGCACTGATCCCGCACGTGTCTTTTCACATGCCGAGTAATTGAGTTCACTTCCCACGCCTTCCGCCGACAAAGTAAATGGCGTTTTCTACCCGAGAGTCTTTCTTTTCCCGAGCAAGCATAGCCCCAACCGCCGTATCGGTGACAAGTGAGATAGAGCGTAAGAGGTTTCGTCTATGTGGGGGCATAGCACGGAGGGTGTACCAAGTATGCCTTGATCTGGTCAAAAGCATCCTGGCATTCTTCGGTCCATTACGTGTCTACGTTCTTCTTCATGAGCTTGAAGATGGGCTCGCACATAGTGGTCAATCGGTTGACGAAACGGCTAATGTACTGCAGCTTTTCCCATAAAGCTCTTGACTTCGTCCGGGTCCGAGGTGGCCTCATATCTATAATGGCTTTGATCTTTTGGGGGTCAACTTCGATACCTCGCTCCGTGACCATATACCCAAGCACTTTTCCCCTTGTCACTCCGAAGGTGCATTTAGCAGGTTTAGTCTCATGGAATGTTGTCTCGCCTCTCAAAGAACTTCCACAGTCAACAAAGTGCCGCTCGTCCTTGCCTTTGGAGTGGATTATCATGTCGTCTACGTAGACCTCGATCTCCTTGTGGATCATGTCATGAAAAAGCGCGGTCGCCGCCTTTGGTAAGTAGCCCCGGCGTTCTTAAGCCCAAATGGCATCACCGTATAACAGCAAGTTCCCACGGCGTGGTGAAGGCCGTCTTTTCTTGGTCTTCCTCACCATCTTGATCTGGTTGTATCCTGCAAAGCCGTCAACGAAGGATTTGACTTCGTAGTTGGCAAGTGGAGTCTACCAGATGTCTATGTTTGGCAAAGGGTAATCGTCCTTGGGGCCGGCCTTGTTCGCATCTTTGAAATCCACACGCAACGCACCTTCCCATTGGCCTTGGTGACGGTCACAATATTGGACAACCATGTCGGATATTCGATGACTCGATGGATCCTACCCGCAAGTAGCTTCTCAATTTCTTCTTTGACCTGTAGAGACCATTCTGGCTTGATCTTCCTCGCTCGCTTTACCGGTTTAGCATCTCGGTGCTAGAGGGATTACGTGTTCTACTATCGAACCGTCTAGCCCCGGCATATCCTTGTATGACCATGCAAACACATCGACGTATTCCCTGAGTAGATCGATCAGTCTGTCCCGTTCAACCCCCTGGAAGAAGTTTCCGATCTGTGTCTCTTTAGGTTCCTTGACAGTACCCAAGTTCACACTTGTCAAAACCTCCTCGGCAGCTTGGGCCCGGTTTTCCTCTTTTTCTGAAACCTGCTTAAAGATTTCTTTAATGTATTGTTCATTTAGTGTGTTTGCATCTTGTTCAAATGATTCATTATTAACTGTTGTTAAGTTTTGAGTTAATTTATCATTTGTTAAGTTGGCAATAAGAGGATACTCAGAAAGATCTGTCATTTCATTCAAAATAAGGGGAAAGATGACATCGATTACATTTTGGTAGTCCTCAGGCGTGAGGCCTTCGGATGACTCAGAGGACTGGAATTCAAAGATTCCTGACTCAACTGAACAGACGCTACTGACTCTGGACCCTACACTACTTATTGACTCGAGGGTGGCTTGACAAGGGTTGGACCGGGATCTCACTCCTTCTTGTTGTTGCCCTGGGGAGTAGCAGTCTTGTCAGCGTTCTTCAGAAAGTTGGAGACTTCAAATTGATCAAAAACTTGCCGGAAATCATTGACAGGCCGGTACCGTGGAAAGATAGTGAGGGGAGCTAGAGTAGCTTGATGCAATCTCTCAGTGAGCTCGTCCGTGACAACTGGGCTCATTGACTGAAGAGTCTGGCTCATCTTATCAATGCACTGCTGATAATTCATTTTCTCTTTACTGATCTTGGACACCACGACCTTGTCAGTATAGCCAACAGGAGGGTTGGCCTGGATAATGCTGATGAAGTCTTCTTCAGAGGGGATCTTAATTCTTCCTTGACTGGCTACGTATTCAATAGGCTTTCTGTATTCTGCTTCTAGATCTGCTAGCTTCTCATTGAACTTTACGATGGCCACAAATTCAGCACTTTCTGCTTCAAGAGGATCACTGTACATGGGGGTATCAGGCTGGACTGTGCTTTGAATGATGGGTTCCTGGGCGGGCTGTTTGGCATAGCTGACATAGTAATCGAACTTGCCAGAAGGCTCCCCTAGAGTTCCGACTCTCTTGTCTCCGGCTTCATACCTTTCTTTTAGCTTCTGTTGTGTGGACTTTCTCTTCTTCTTCTTTCTCGAATGAGCATCTTTATTGATCCATTCTTGGTACTCATACTCCAGACAGTCCTCACAGTCGCATACATCATACCATATGTGAGGCTTGGGCTGAACTGGGATGGCCTCTCCGACTACTTGGTTATTACCATTGTTGACTACCATGTTGGCCATTTTGACACTGAAAAGCTGGCAAAACTGAGGATTCTGGCGAACTGTCTGAGAACTCTGTGCTAACAAGTCGCTGACCCGGGGTTCTCACCCACTTCTTTCTCACTGCGGGAAAGGGATAGGAAAGGTTTAGACTCGGGGTAGGTGTTTAGGCTGAAGGCTTAGGCAATATGCAAATTAGAATCTTCCAGTTTACTTAAAACAGTGTCTTTTATTAATATCTATTTGGTTGGAAAAGGGGGTTTGCCCTTCTTTTTCGTAACTACACTAGATCCTGGATCAGTGGGTTCCATCACTACGTCTATAAGCCCCTCGTATTCCACCTGTATTTCGACCTCCCAGGGTGGACAGCCCCGGGCGAGGGTCCTATAGGGCACGCGGATCCCACCGACCGAGAGTAAAGAACGCTCCTAACGGGTCTAGCGGGTCATAGGAACTTTCAACGCACGAGCGATGCGGATTATAGTCAAGGCAATACCGGGAAAGTCTCGTCTTTCTGCCTTGATAGGATTTTGGCAGAATTTCGCTTGAGCGAATGACTTTTTGACTTTCGGTAATGTCCGAGAAGATAATAGGCATGGGTCGGGCGGCAAAAGCCGGATGACACAGTGTCACATTGAACTTCGTTGCATACGCCGGGCGTGAGTCAGAATCGAAGTCAATGCCGGGTCAAGATCTTGCCAATTTTTCCTTGTCGGAATTTTAGCAGAGCTTCGCTTGAGCGAAAGATCTTTTGATTTGTTGGCAAAGACTCGGTCTTGACTTTTACGCATTCCGTGTGTCAAGGTCAATAGTCAATGTCGGAGTTGAGATCTCGCCAATTTTTCCTTGTCGGAATTTTGGCAGAGTTCTTCTTCCGTTATGAACTAAGGCTTGACCTTTACGAGGGTATGCAAGCTGGGCTATATGACACGGACTAGACCAAAAACCAACCAAAAGTCACGGTTTTTGAAACGTGTGACACCTGACCGTGCATTAGTCGACACCGGCGCCATGGGGAGGTTGGGATGATTCCGTGCGCGCCCGGAGCATCGTAAGGCTGTCCGTGATCGCACTGGAACCACCCTCGGGTTTGAAGGACGTGCGTGCAAAAGTGTACAGGATATATCAAGTGCGCGTAGTGTGCGGTCTCCTAAAAATGTTCCTTTTTGAGTTAAAACAGAGATTTTCAGAAATGTGTTTTAAAGGAATGATTTTCGGGACGGGGAAAATGCAACACATAAGCACGTAAATTTTCTGGGAGCCCCGCCGCCATGGAGCTGAGTAGCCCCAAGCTGCTAGGACTGCCAGATTAACCATGATTTTTCCTGGTGGATTTGCCACTGAGGTCGCCCGGTCAGAATCCAATGAGGATTGAGCCGTACGACTGCATGGATCAATTTTCCAGGTTCCACTCCTTTTGCTATTTTTCGGGTTGTTTCCCGTTCAAAGTATGCACAAATTCCAAGATGCAAATGATGCAATGCATGGTAAAGAGAGCAAGCATGATTAATGAAATCGGCGACGGGAGTCCAACCCGCTCAAAGGGAAAAGCTTTCTTTTATTTTTTTCAAAATTTTTTTTTTCGAAAAGGGATACTGGTACGTGGATTGTTAAACCACCGGTTATCCCAACTCCCACGTCAGGGAGTGTACAGGAAGGGTAAGTGGTTTCCACCTATATACCGAGTATCGATTTTTTTGTTTTGAAAATAAAAGCTTTTCTCCTTTGGGATGGTCCCCAGCAGAGTCGCCAAACTGTGAATGTGTGCCCAAATTTTGTTTTTGTTGGATTCACGCGAGTTTGAAGACATCCGGTTTAATTTGAAAAACGGAGTCGCCACGCCATTTTGATTTCCTCAAAACTTTGAAAAAAGGATTTTTATGGGTTCGGAGGTTAAGTTACCCCTTGGGAAGAACGTTTGGCGTTCACCCAAGGTGCCTTGCCGGAGCAAGTCTCCCATGATTTCATTAATCGTGCTTGCTTGCGTGCTTTCTTGTGTGCATGTGTTTGAAAATAAGGAGGGAATGTCCCAAGTCGTCTTCCGGACGTACAAACCATTTGTTGGTTGTCGCTCGGGATTTCTTGGAATTTATGTATTCGGGATTATGATCCCGTCCTCATCTTGTGACTTGTGATCATCGCATTTTAACCTCGGGACTTGCGTGATCGAGAGAATGACTCTCATTTGTAGTCAAAGATGAGGATCTTTAGAAAAGGAGGGTCCTTAGCCCATCAATCCTACACTTTAAGATGGTCGAGCTTGTATAGATGCTTCATACTCATCTTAAGTGATAATCGGAGATATAGGGTTCGAAGGTGTCCCTTTTCTAAAGAGATTATGAAACCTTTATGGAAGGAACGATGTAAAGATAGGATCTTTTACACCGGTCCGTTCCTAGGTTGCTAATGGGGGAATGGGGGAAATGTATGTAAAAATGACACTTTAATGAAAAGATGACATTTTTGGGTTGCAAATGATGCACTTAATTTAAAGAAATGATCTTTATTGCAAATGATGCATAAAGATTTGATTTTTATGCAAATGATGCATTTTTGTTGAAGAAATTGGCATTCGTTATGCAAATGATGCATAAAGATTGCATTTTGAAAAGCATATGATGCTAGTTTATGGTAAAGACGTGGTCTTTAAAGCAAATGATGCTTGGAAAAAGGATTTTGGATGCAAATGATGCATTTTGATTGAAAAGATTTGATTTTATATGCAAAGGATGCATAAAGATGACATTTTTATTTGAAAATGGGGGTTTTAGGTGCAAAGGATGCACCTTTATGGGAAAAGACTACATTTTTATGACAAATGATGTCTAATGCATGTAAAAGGGGAAGGGGGAATATGAAGATATGATCTTTAATCTACCAAGTCCCAAGCAATATAAAGGTAATGCAATGAGCAATTTATAAAGCAATTAGGATGCGAGGTTAGGGCGTGCGAGGTTACCAATGGCTTCCTTCTTCTTCGGGTGGAGCTAGGAGGAGAGGTTGGTCTTGGATCTTCAAGGAGGAGGGAGGGAGCTTCTTGGCCTTCTTCTTCACCTTCTTGAGCTTCCAGCAGTATTCTTCACGTATTTGGAGTGTTTGTGGGTGATTTGTTGTGTTAATTGTTGTGTTGAAATGGGTAGAGGAGGGCTCTATTTATAGGCAGTCTGGATAAGGCTAATGAAGCCGTGCGGCTAAGGACAACGAGCTAATGCAGCCGTGCGGCTCTATCCACAATGACTCAGCATTCTAGAACCATGCAAGGTGGCAAATTCTAGAACCTTTCCTCCTAATTAAGAAAAACGTGTTTCTTAATTAGGAAGGATCCCCTTCAGCCCTAAATTAATTAAAAACAGTTCCGGAATGTTTTCGGAACACTAGGAAGGTCTGGGGAATTACCGGAAAACTTACCGAAATTGCCGGGAAATTTAACCGGAAGGCATGAGCCATATTTGGGTACTTACACTAGGGCATAACACCAACAACTACTACTCATCTGGAAAAACAAATAACAAAATATGAATATTTTTTGGATTCAAATTAGAGTGTGGCTATTAAAGCCATCAATAATTTCACGTTGCTTAGTCTGTCCTCACAAGCCATTTTTAAAGAAAAATAATGACTTATTTTGGAAAATGGGCGGAATTTGAAATATCAAAGAGTGAGGTTGTGGGAGGAGGGGAATTTTAACGTTATATGATTGAGGAATTCAGAAGAAAACCATTTTTGTAAGATAAACAGAGGTTTCGTTAGATATCGTTAAGTTTGGTTAAGATTTGTAAAATTTTTGGACGGAGTTAATGTGTCGAGTAAAAACACGTATTTGGAGTACAGAGGTTAAAACTGATAAAAAAAAAATACAAGGTGGGTTAAAACCGAAGCTAGAGCATAGTACAGAGGGTTAAAATGTCGATTGGCCTTTATTTTACTGTTTTTCTTTCAGAATCAGTGTTTGTTTAATAATCAGATTCTACATCAAATCACTTTCGTTCCGCATCAATTTGGTATCAAGAGCCTATGTTGCATTATGACTACTCGTAAAAGACATACTCCCTCCGTCCCACTACAACCTGTACACTTTCCTTATTGGGCGTCCCATTACAAACTTCACACTTCCTAAAATGGCAAAGAATCTTTACTATAATTCACTAATTCTCTCTCCTACTTTACTTTTATACTCACAACACCAATCAAATCACTATTTCCTACCCCCACTTTCTCTCTCCAACCTCACTTCTCATACTCACAACATTTTCTCCACTAACTTTTTCCTTAATTTGCGCACAAACAATAACTGTGAACTTACTACCGGGACGGAGGGAGTATACATGATGCAAATCTTGTTCAGATCCTGGATCGACCTAACAATTTAAGTATTCCTCTGGATGTTATAGAAGGTAAAAATCAAGACCAGCAACTCAAAGAGGTGAACAAGCTGATCATCATCGGTAAGCAATCCAGCGAGCAGGAAGGGAACCTAGAAGCTGCAATCGAGTTTACGAAGTAGGGCAACCAACCCCGATCTATGGGGAGAAGAAAGTTCATGAAATACAATCTGAAAAACATCAACTAGAGGACGACGACGATGGTCATGACTTTGATTTTGGGGAATATGTAGATGATGACTTAGAGGAACAAAAAATTGACACTTCATCTTTTGGGTATCCTAGCAGCCCCCAAAGAGGAACAAGATGATTGGCGATGTACTTCTATTTATTAGATGTTGGTTTGTTGTGGATCTGATGCTAAAAAGCTGATGGTGGAAGTTGCATGAATGTGGTTTCAGCATTCACGGTTGAACGTCTAAAGCTTCATGTGGAACCACATCCACAACCCTATAAAATGGATTGGATAGATAACTTAACTATTTCGGGTAACACACCATTATCTTGTTTCTTTCTCATACAAGATCTATCAAGATTTCGTGTTATGCGATGCGGTCCCTATGAAAGTTGCACACATTATTCTTAGACGGTCTTGGCTCTATGACCAAAAAGTGAATCATTGTGGATTCACTAATTCATACTACTTTTTCTTCAAAAGGGATATTACCCTAACGCCCATGACTAATGGTGAATCAATAAGCTTGTGATACCAACGCCCAAACCAGTTGTCAAGACACAAACTTTAAATTTAGTGTTTAGATCAGCATTGTCTAAAGAGAATGAGGCAATTGTTAGAACTAAGAATAACTATCAAGAGATTGATGTTGCTATTACAAAGGATAACATTGTTGACAATTCTGCTTCTAGTGATGGGAGTGAAGATGGGAAGTTTATGAGTAAAAGTACATATGTGGAGTATAATAGTGATTCAGTTGATGTTTCGAAGTCTTTACAGTGACCAGACAAAACAATGTTACTACACAAAAAGTTAGATTTGGAGCCAAACATGATATCTGATAGCACAGCAAAATCTCATCATGAATTATTAATTAAGTTGTCTAGCCTTGGTGCGTCTTTTTCGCAGCTAAATATGGAAACTGAGATACAGAGACAACAAATTATTGAGTGTTGGAATATTGGGTGAATATTAGGGTGAATTGAAAAGTCAACAAAAGGTCTGAAATCAAAAAGACAGGATAGTTCAAATTTTATGAACTGCTCGGCCGAGCAAGGCATAAGCCTCGGCCGAGCATGACTGTCCAGAGACATGACTCCTCTATTAGACTTTGCTCGGGCGAGGCACCAAAGTGTTCGGCCGAGCAACTAGCCTATGCTCGGGCGAGGCACCAATGGTGCTCGGCCGAGCAGTTGCTGTCTGTTCAGATTTATGTCCGAACAGGTGCTAGCTTGAAGGGTTGTGACTTTTGTGAAATAGTCACAACTGATCTGACTCAATCTACCCTATATATAGACCCCTATTCAGTCATCAAGTAATCCAACCAAGTTGTTATCAAATCAAA
This sequence comes from Adenophora triphylla var. japonica, assembly GCA_022495995.1. Classification (NCBI taxonomy): domain Eukaryota; kingdom Viridiplantae; phylum Streptophyta; class Magnoliopsida; order Asterales; family Campanulaceae; genus Adenophora; species Adenophora triphylla. The sequence continues at coordinate 148,184 of JAFEMH010003724.1, forward strand.
CACAAGAATTCAATTCTCTCTCTCCCTCATTCAAAGTGTTCTTGATTCGTTCAAAGAGTTCGTTCATCATTCCTTCTTCAAAGTTCGAAGACTAAGAGCAAGTCTGATTTTTGGTTCGCCCGTCAAGGTTAGTTAAAGTGCACATTAACTCTTGATAAAAAGCGTTGTATCTTGGGAGACATTCGCCATCGATCCGTTTGCACAATTACGGAGGCGAAATATTGTCATAAGGAGATTTGCTTTGGCATACGTCGCTTTAATCTCCGTCCTTTTAATTTCCGTATTGAAGATATCTTAACATATACATACAACAATCTTAAGACAATATTTTCAGGTATTTGTTTTGATTTTTATCTTCTCTACTTCATCTCTTTCTTATTGGATTTTCTGTTTTCATAACAAAAAATGGCTAATGGAAATGACTCCATTAGTAGTGAGACTATTGCAACAAATACTAATGCAATAGGGAGTACTTCAAGTGCTAATCAACTCATGATGCCACCGGCCTCGCAGTACGAGAAACCGGAGAAGCTAAATGGGTCTGATTTCAAACGTTGGCAATAGAAAATGTTGTTCTATCTCACAACGCTTGGACTAGTAAAGTTCTTATGGGAAGAATGTCCAGTAGCGGCTGAAGGTGTAGTAGACAAGGCTACACAAATGGCTATTGATGCATGGAAACATGCTGATTATCTATGCCGAAACTACATCTTGAATGGACTAGACAACACGTTGTATAATGTGTATTACTCTATTCAAACTGCAAAAGGACTTTGGGATTCTCTTGACAAGAAATACAAAACCGAAGATGCTAGAACAAAGAAGTTCTTTGTTGCAAAGTTTTTGGATTTTAAAATGAATGATTCTAAAACTGTAATGAATCAGGTCGAAGAGATGCAAGTCCTATTGCATAACCTTGAAGTCGAAGGGATGCAATTAAGTGAGTCCTTCCAAATTGCATGTATGATTGAGAAGTTGCCTCCTTCATGGAAAGATTTAAAAAACTATCTCAAGCACAAGCACAAAGAGATGTCAATGGAAGACTTGCTAGTTCGTCTTCGCATTGAAGAAGACAATCGAAGTGCAGAAAAGAGAGCCAATGCACGAAACATGGAAGCGAAGGCTAACATGGTGGAAGAATCCCGACCCAAGAACAACAAAAGGAAGCATGATGACTCTTCTAAGAAGAAGTCAAGTAATGAAAGCAACAAATGCTTCATGTTCAAAGCGGACTACTACAATTGTGGGAAAAGCGATCATCGGGCAAAGGATTGTCGAAGCAAGAAGAAGAAGCCTCCCCAAGCAAACATGACTGAAATAGATACTCTATGTGGGTGTCTCAGAAGTATGTCTGTCTGCCGTTGTATGTGAAACCAACTTGGTGTCAAACATCAAGGATTGGTGGGTGGACACCGGAGCCACTCGTCACATATGTGCCGACAAAAGCTTGTTCGCAGAATACAAGAAGATGGAACGTGAAGATTTTCTCTATATGGGAAATTCTGCAACTTACAAGATTGAAGGCATTGGGAAGGTGATCTTGAAGTTCACATCGGGAAAGGAGCTTACTCTCAACGATGTGATGCATGTACCCGACATAAGAAAGAATTTAATTTCTGGTTATTTACTTAATAAGAAAGGCTTCAAAATTGTATTTGAATCTGATAAGTTTGTAATTACTAAGGGAGGAATGTATGTTGGAAAGGGATACTTGCTAGATGGCCTATTTAAGGCAAATGCTATTGTAGTGGACAAGAAGTCCACATATTTGTACCCTCAAGTGATGAATAAAATTGACAATTCTATTTACTTGTGCGAGTCTTCTAATTTATGGCATGGTCGTTTAGGACATGTGAATCGTGCTTCTTTGAGAAAGCTTGTTGGTTTAGGACTTATTCCAAAACTTGATTCAATGAAAGGTCACAAATGCAAAGTTTGTGTTGAGGCAAAGTTTTCAAAGAAACCTTTTAAACCAGTTGAAAGGACTAGCCAACTTTTGGGATTAATCCATAGTGATCTATGTGATTTAAAGTTTGTCCCAACTCGAGGCGGTAAGAAATACTTTGTTACTTTTATTGATGATCAAAGTAGATATTGTTATGTCTATTTGTTAAGTAGTAAAGATGAAGTAATGGATGCTTTCATCACTTACAAAACTGAAGTTGAAAATCAAATTGAAAAATCAATTAAAGTATTAAGGTCCAATAGGGGTGGTGAATATGAATCAACGGAATCTAGTAACCTATGTTCCAAATTCGGTATCATTCATCAAACAACTGCACCCTATACTCTGCAGCAAAATGGAGTTGCTGAGAGGAAAAATAGAACTATAAAAGATATGGTTAACTGTATGCTTAGAAGTTCGGGTTTACCACAAAACTTGTGGGGGGAAGCGGTGTTATCCGCTAACTTTGTGTTGAATAGAATTCCACACAAGAAAACTGGTTCCATACCATATGAATTGTGGAAAGGAAGAAAGCCTTCTTATAAATTCCTCAAAGTGTGGGGCTGTCTCACAAAGGTTGCCGTTCCACCTCCTAAACGGTCAAAGTTAGGACCTAAGACCGTTGACTGTGTATTTATTGGATATGCAATGAATAGCAGTGCGTACAGATTCTTAGTACACAAATCTGAAGCAAATGACATTCATGTCAATACAATAATTGAATCTCGTGACGCTGAATTCTTTGAGGACGTGTTCCCTATGAAAAAGGATATTTGTGAAGATACTCCTAAGAGACCACGTGAAAGCACTTATGAAAACAATGAAGATGTTTAACCAAGAAGAAGCAAGAGAGCTAAAATTGCTAAAATTTTTGGTCCAGATTTTATCTCTAACTTTATGATTGAAGATGAGCCTCAATCATTTAAGGAAGCCATGAACAGCTCTGAATCCACATTCTAGAAAGAAGCTATAAATAGTGAGATTGAATCCATTTTAAGTAACAACACTTGGAAAGTGGTTGATCTTCCAAAAGGTTCTAAACCAATAGGATGCAAATGGATTTTCAAAAAGAAATTAAGACCGGATGGTTCCGTGGACAAATACAAGGATCGTCTTGTTGCAAAAGGATATCGTCAAATGGAAGGATTTGACTTCTTTGACACATACTCTCCTGTTACAAGAAATACTTCAATTCGAATCTTAATAGCCATTGCAGCTTTGTATAATCTGCATATACATCAAATGGATGTAAAAACTACATTTTTAAATGGTGATTTGAATGAAGAAATTTACATGGAGCAACCCGAAGGTTTCAAAGTAAAAGAACAAGAGCACAAGGTATGCAAACTTGTTAAGTCCTTGTATGGCTTAAAGCAAGCTCCTAAACAATGGCATGGGAAATTTGACAATGTCATGATTAGGAATGGTTTTATCACAAATGAATGTGATAAATGTGTATACTCAAAGAAATTTGGTAACACATGTGTATTTGTTTGTTTATACGTAGATGACATGCTCATATTTGGTCATGACATTGATGTTATAACTAAAACAAAGAAAATGTTTACCAATAACTTTGTTATGAAAGATATGGGTGACGCAGATATAATCTTGGGAATGAAAGTCTCAAGAACCTCAAATGGAATTAGTTTGTCTTAAACACATTATGTTGATAAAATGATTGAGAGATTTAATTCTCATGGAATTAAAGAAACTAATAATCCATTTCTGCCCCATATAGTTCTTCCTTGATGCAGTGCACAAGGCCGGATATAGCTTACGCTGTAAGTAAGCTAAGTTGTTTTACTAGTAATCCTAATAATGAGCAATGGAATGCATTATTAAGAGTTTTAGGATACATAAAATGAACTAGATAGTATTCATTGCACTATAGCAATTATCATCCAGTAGTTGAAGGATATAGTGATGCAAATTGGATATCTGATATAGATGAATCCAAGTCTACTAGTGGCTATGTATTTACTCTTGGTGGAGGTGCCATATCATGGAAATCTTCTAAGCAAACATGTATAGCTCGATCAACGATGGAATCTGAGTTTATTGCTTTAGATACAACTGGTGAAGAAGCCGAATGGCTTAGACACTTTTTAGAAGACATTCCTCTATGGCCAAAACCCGTGCCTGCTATATGTATACACTATGATAATCAAGCAGCTATATCAAGGGCAGAGAATTTTATATACAACGGCAAATCTCGACACATACGTCGTAGACATAACACCGTTAGAAAATTACTCTCCAATGGAACGATTTCGATTGATTTCGTGCGATCAAAGGATAACCTAGTGGGTCCATTTACTAAAGGTTTATCTAAGGAGAGAATAAACTGTGCATCGGAAGAAATGGGGCTAAAGCCTAAACAAATATAAATCAAGTTGATGGAAACCTAACCTGGCGACTGGAGATCCCACGGACTAGGTTCAATAGGAAAAACAAGTCATGATTGATTTGAGGGAAGCACTTGGAAGTTTATCTTCATCCCATTTCTATATATATATGATGCAAAAGTGATGCCTACAAATTGGTAGAGGTTAAGCTATTGCTTTTAATGATGACTATATCTTGTTAATTAGTACAAGTGGGGTAATGTAGGATACTCTTTATAGCACATCACCTATGTTAGTGTGAACATGGCCGGTTCGTTGAGAATTTTACTTAGGCAAATTCTCTAAAGCACTCGCAGAACCAAGAAAGTTCAGGGCCGAAATAATGAACACAATAGATAACCAAAATCTGATATGAAATTTAAATGTGTTTGGTCTATTGTTTAAGCTTACAATAACGTCTGACAGTTCAATACGTTACGTACACAGATCAGCCAAGTAAGCTCGATAGATTCTTACTAAAGAAGGTTCAAAGTGAAAGCCACCTATCTTGAAGCATTTACTTCTCAGCTATGCTCTTCTTCTTCTTTCTTTTCCGTGTTGACTTCTTCCATTCATGTGGGGGATTATTGGAATATTGGGTGAATATTAGGGTGAATTGAAAAGTCAACAAAAGGTCTAAAATCGAAAAGACACGACAGTTCAAATTTTATGAACTCCTCGGCCGAGCAAGGCATAAGCCTCGGCCGAGCATGACTGTCCAGAGACATGACTCCTCTGTTAGACTTTGCTCGGGCGAGGCACCAAAGTGCTCGGCCGAGCAACTAGCCTATGCTCGGGCGAGGCACCAATGGTGCTCAGCCGAGCAGTTGCTATTCGTTCAGATTGATGTCCAAACAGGTGCTAGCTTGAAGGGTTGTGACTTTTGCGAAACAGTCACAACTGATCTGACTCAATCTACCCTATATGTAGACCCTTATTCCTTTATTCAGTCATCAAGTAATCCAACCAAGTTGTTATCAAATCAAACACAAGAATTCAATTCTCTCTCTCCCTCATTCAAAGTGTTCTTGATTCGTTCAATGAGTTCATTCATCATTCCTTCTTCAAAGTTCGAAGACTAAGAGCAAGTCTGATTTTTGGTTCACCCGTCAAGGTTGGTTAAAGTGCACACTAACTCTTGGTAAAAAGCATTATATCTTGGGAGACATTCTCCATCGATCCGTTTGCACAATTACGGAGGCAAAATATTGTCTTAAGGAGATTTGCTTCAGCATACCTCGCTTTAATCTCCATCCTTTTGATTTCCGTATTGAAGATATCTTAACATATACATACAACATTGAGACTATTTCAAAGGAGCCCAACTCTGATGCTATCGCTTTAATGAACAATGCAGCTATAGATTTGAAAGAGAATGAGCTTGCTGCTATAACTGAAATTAAAGAAGTAGGGTACAAAGAATATTCTACTATCAGAAACATTGAAGAATATATTCAAAAGTCAAAGAAGGTGGGTCCATTTAGAAATGTTTATCCAAAGTCAGTTAAGGAAGATGAATCATGTCTTTTTCATCATGTGATTAAATATCAGGCAGATTTTGCGGTTCCAGCACAAGCACACTATTTTCCTGCAATGAGTATGTTTATTTCGAGATGTTTTGCACAATGTCTCCGTCAATTTGGGCTTGGACAAGTCAAAGATATCACATGATGACATTGAAGTTGGTTCAAAATCTATGGATTCTTATACTACGACACTTTAAAACTTGAGGTCGAGTTTTCTCCAACCGATAGAAAATGATGAGGAATGCAAAGGATTCAAGGAAAAGCAAACTCAGAAGCATAAGATGGTATTTTGGTATTTACTAGGTAATCTGGTATTTTTTTTAGTACTTACTGAAAATTCTAATTTCTTATTAAATTAGGAGTCCCATTAGTTATTTGTTTTATGAGTCTGAATCATTAAGGGATTCATATGTTAGTGTTCTTTTATTATTTTAACTCTAGGGTTTAGTTTCCTTTATTATTATGGTCTTTGTTTCCTATTTGAATTAGGAATTAGTTTACTTCAGGAATAAGAAATTATTTTCCTTATTGGTTTAGGGTTTATTATTAGCCTATATAAATGCTTGTAATACTTCAGAATTTTCAAATTTTAAGAATAATGAAATTTTCCAGCAAGTGATTGATTTCCTGTGTCGAATCTGCGTGATTCAAATCCTTGGGTACGCTCAAAAATCCTAGGCCCGCCTACGGTTACCTCGGTGTTAAGCCAGACCTTGTTTTCTTTTTATTTTGGTGTTTTATAACCATAATCTATGTTCTATATTCAGATTCTACAACAAATCACTTCCACTCTGCATCAATTTGGTATAAAGAGCATATGTTGCATTATGACTACTCGTGAAAGACATTTAGATGATGCAAACCTTGTTCAGCTCTTGGATCGACCTAACGATTTAAGTATTCCCCTTGATGTTATAAAAGGCAGAAATCAGGAAGGTGCTGCACAACGAGACAATTCCGATTAAGCTGTTGTGAATAATGCAATTCAAACAAATCAAACAGGTGAACAAGCTGATCATTATCAGCAAGCAGTCCTGTGATAACCCGAAAATTTAAATTCCCTTTTTATTTTATTTATTAATTAAATGTGTTATTTAATTAATTGAATTATTAAATATTGTATTACCTTTTTCCTAGATGGACTAGGTTAAGTGGGTTTAGTATATTTTAATTGGGTTACCTTTATAGAGTTGGACTTGAATTATTGGGCCTAAATTACCTCTTGGACTTGGATTACCTATTTAGACTAGGTTTTGGAAAAATCAATTATAAATATACCTTTTCTAAATCCTAAAGCCTCATTATTTTCATAACCTAGAAAAGAAAATAGAGAAGAGAGAGAGACGGACTGAGAGAGGGAGGCGGCAGACAGTTTTTGCCGTGAAGAGGGAGAGAGAGCCGTGAGGGAGAATTGCAGTGAGAGAGAAGGAGCAGCCGGAGGAGAAGATGAAGAAGAAAAGCTTCTTCATTGCCTTGGAAGATCAAATAAAGGTAAATCCAATCCCCTTTTTGTATCATCCTTAAACCCTAGAAGAACCCTAGAACATCCTTGGAATTGAATTAGGGTTTTAATGTCATTATGTTGATTATTGGAGTTTGAATCTATAATATTGTGTTGGGGAATAATATGAATTAAAAACCTAACATTGTTGAATAATGATTAGGGCTTAGAGCATGTTAATCAATGGGTGTGACCTAGGGTTAAGCATGCTAGGGTGAGATGGAAGTTAGGGTTCATGGGTGGGGGTTGTGCCGTGTGTGAGTATTGTGTCGTGTGTGTGTGTTAATCGCTGTGAATAGAATTTTTTTTCGTACGCTGTGAATAGTAACATGTGTGTGTAGTGTGTGTTTGTGTGTGATGTGAATAGTAACATGTATGTGTTTGTGTGTGCTGTGAATAGTAATCTGTGTGTGTAGTGTGTGCTTGTGGGTGATGTGAACAGTAACTATGTGTGCTGTAAATAGTGTAATTAGTGTGAGAAAAGTCACAAAAAGGAATTGAATAAGGTTGTAAGCCTAGAAACCCTAAGGGTAATTTGGGAAACCAAAAAGGGGACACTAGTTAACCTTAAAAGGAGTTAAAAGAAGAATAACACATAGGTTAACAAGATGATTTAGAATGGGTAATTAAAGTAAATAGGAATTACTTTTACCCTAAGAAGTATTTATTTGCATGATTGTAGATTTGTGCAAGGATTCGTTGCAAGGAAACGCAAGCGATAAAGGTAAGGGATTACGTTCTTTAAGTATTTGATTGTATCTTTCCTTCGTGATAAGATTTCCTATTTGATGATTTGTATACTACCAAGTAGCCGGTAGTTGTTCATTTGTATTCCTTTGATATGAGCATTCTTTGAAATATCCTACCATAGATATTATGATTGTTCAATGTGTATCCGTGATGATTGGATTTTGATTAATGCGTTCTCGTACCTTGAACACTATATGTGATATTACTATGTCCATTTGATGAGGACTTGAATGAATTGATCTAAACAGATTGAAATGACCTTAATTTTATGATTTATCAGAATAAGGGAGCGCCCTAGATAAAAGGTGTAGATTCTCTTAATCAGAATAAGGGGGCGCCCTAGATTAAAGGCGTAGATCTTCTTATTCAACAATCACCGAATAGGTGTATCGGAGTCACCCTAGATTAAAGGTGCACAATTACTTGGAATTGACGGACTATGTGTATACAGTCTCCATTTTGATTATTCTTGTGAACGTGCCACTACTTGTTAATTGAAAAGTATCTTTCATTGTTATTCTCCGTATCTGAACCGCTAATTGTATAAGTTATGCTTTCATTGAATATTCATTGAACTTTGTTTGTTCCGGTCATCTCTTCCTAGAAACCGAAGAGATCCCGTATGAACTTACTGAGCATTGTTCGCTCACCCTTTCCTATTCTTTCCCCTCCCAAGTAATAAATGATTGGAGTGGATTGGCTGCATGTTTGGTGGCTTAGCGGCTATTGGAGTTCGAGTTATTATTTTTAGGACATTAAGTATTTATTTTGAGCTAGTGGATTGTACTAGCCATTGAGATTTTTATCGTTATCCGCATTTAAGTTATTTCGAATGGTGGTTAGTATTTGAATTATGGTTTTAGTAGCTGTTCGAGGTTATTTTATTATCAATTAAGCATTATTATTATTTATGGAATTTGGGGTCGTTACAGTTGATATCAGAGCTTTGTCTTTAGGTATCATGGGAGATCTTAGATTGTTAAGGCTATTAGGAGAAAGTAGTACTTAAATATGATTGGGCCTACCTAGAACTTATTTTGGGACGGAGAATTTTAGGAAAATATTTCTCTAGGAGTATGACTAAGAATTCGCTTGGGAATTTAGAGAACTTATCTTTGGGATATGCAATTATGGTTTATGATTTACTGCTTTTGTATTTTGAGGTGTTACGAGACACTGATGAAAGGTTCTTTTATTATAGGAAATGGACGAACCTAATAATGCTATGAAGGAGAACTTGAGGTTTAGAATGCTTAGTGAGAAGGTGATCAAGAAGTACGCGTCGAGGATTCAGAAGCTAAGTAAGGCAGTGAAAGACGAAACGAAAAAAGTGAACAAGATGACAGTAATGTGGAAACAAGCTAGAGGAAGGTGGTTCAAGGCTCTAAAGGATTTAGCAGAAATGAAGAAAACTTTGGTCGAAACGGAAGATTATTGTGACAAGGTTAGAGAGCAAGCATATGGTTTATACTCTGAGTTGCAGGATCTTAAGGCTACTAGTGCTAGGGAAGAGAACCCAGCAGAACCAGTGGTTCATGCCGTTCAGGATATTGAAGAAGTAGTCGTTCAGAATCTTGTTGAAGACTTAGAAGGGACCAAAACGTCTCCAATCATGAGTGAAAAGCATGAGGAAGAGAAGGTGACTAGTGGAAAACCTAAAGAAAGTTTTAGGAAGAAAGTGAAATTGGAAGTAGAAGGAAGAATTGTTTGGTTTTAGTTCTAGAAAGGATAGTAGTGGGTAGTTAGCATTATTTTATTTCTGGTAGCAAGAATTTATGGATTGATTGTTTTTCATTCTAGTTTATGAAATAAAACCTAGTTCGCTTTCTGATTTATATTTGCTTGAATTTGTTCCTTAAATGTTAATTATATGTGTTAATTGGAACAAGGAAGATTGGTCTAGTGAATCAACCAAAGTAAATTATACTCTGCTGAATGAGACGGCCATGTATGATTAAATTTGGGTCTAGTAAAATGGCCTATGAATGTGTTAACCAATCTATGAAAATTAATCTGGTCTAGTGAATGGACCGATCGCATAATGGGAGTCTGTTGAGACGCCCTAATTTAAGTGAATGCTATAGGAGTAGCAAGTATGAGTATTGTATCGTTGGTCTGTTGAAGCGACCAATAAGTTAGTTGAAATGACTTATGAGAGTAATGCTGGTCTATTGAAAAGACCAAGGGTCTAGTGAATTGACCTATGACTTGATTTAAATGTTTTAGTCTATTGAGACGAATTCTGTTTATAGTATAAAGTAATTCGCGCTAAGTATTGCTAGTATGGGCGTGAGTGATAACGTCTAATGTTCGTAAGACTGATGTAGGCATTATGTTATCGTCCTCAGATGTCGAGGAGAAATAGGAATGGAAATAACGGCAAAGGGCAGTTGGACCCAGACATGACGGACCTGTTGCAGACGTTGATGCAGACCATGGCTAGAATTGGTCAGGTGGTACAAGGTTTGGCTCAGATAGCTACCGCAACAAGAGCTAGAGGGGTAGAGAATGAATCAGATAGCTACCGCAACAAGAGGGACGCAAGGAAAAATTTCATTGAAAAGGAAACGACTTGATCGACCGGATATACGGGAAGCTGGAACAGAGACGGAACCAGTAACAAGAGGAAGGCTACGGACGAGGACCATGGGAAAGAAGTTGCTAAGAACAATTATCCGAACCAGAACTATGGTAACCGTAGAGACGGGAATTGAAGTGACACCCAAGGAAGAAAACCCGATGAAAAGTGCAAAGTGTGTGAAAGGAGTCATAAGACTAATGAATGTTGGTATAAAGATAAGAAATGCTTTAACTGCGACAAGGTGGGACATCCATAGGGGAAATGTCCAGAACCTAAAAAGAACCCAATTGCTCAGGGAGCAAGGAACGACAACCAAGGAAATGGAGGAGCTCGTGGTCGCGTGTTCACCATGATAGCCAAGGATGCAAGAGCCACAAATGACGTCGTGGCAGGTACTCTTCACCTTTTTACTCGTAGTGTATATGCATTGGCTACCTATTCTGTTATTAGTAACCGTTTAGCAAAGCGCAAGAAATTGAAACCTGAGGCGTTAGAAATACCTTTGGTGATAGATACCCCGACTAATGAGTCGATCCCTATATCGTCTGTGTATATGAATTTCCCTTTGAACATAAGTGATAGAGAACTCGAGGTTGACCTAATAGAATTAGAAATGAATGAGTTTGACATTATTTTGGAGATGGACTGGTTAGCTGCGTATCATGCAAAAGTAGATTGTTTCAAGAAGGAAGTACATTTTGGGTTACCATCTGGAGAGGAGTTCTATTTTCAAGGATCGAAGCCGAGAAGTCGATCGGGTCTTATATCAGTGATGAAGGCTCAGAAGATGTTAAGGAAAGGGTGCGAAGGGTTCTTTGCTTACTGTGAATGTAGGCCCAAAGATCGCGGCATTTTTTTTTTGTTGAACCGCTTTCTCGTGTAAGGGGTCACCGTTTCACATCGGTTTGAAGAAATCCGAATTAAATTGAAAAATGGAGTCGTCACACCATTTTGATTTCCTCAAAACTTTGAAAAAAGGAATAGGGTCCAGAGGTTAAGTTACTCCTTGGGAAGAACGTTTGGCGTTCACCCAAGGAGCCTTGTCGAAGCAAGTCTTTCAAGATCCAATTTTCGTGCTTGTTTTGTGCTTTCGTGTGTGTGTGTGATTTGAAAAGGGAGGGAATGTGCCAAGTTGTCGTCCGGACGTATAAACTATGGTTTGGTTATCGCTCGAGATTCCTTGGATTTTGATGTGTTCGGGACTTTGATCCAGTGCTCATCTTGGATTTATGATCATCATTAAGTGACCTTTGGTCATATGTGATCGAAATAGGGACACCTTTTTTTTATAGTCCAAGAATGAGACTCTTTAGAAAGGAAGGACCTTTGCCCATCAATCCTACATCTTGAGACGATTTGAGCTTGATAGGGACATTTATGCTCGTCTCAAGTGATGATCGAAGATGTAGGGGCTTAGACTCATCCACTTCTAAAGGGACTTCAACTATGGCATCTTTATGTGGAGGAAACGATGTAAAGATGAGACCTTTACACCACTACGCCCCAAGAGATGCTTCAAGAACCAAAGGGACTAAGAGGAGGGGTATAAAGATTGGATCTTTATACTCATCCTATGCCTTTTTGTGCCTTAGGAAGGTCACTAGGCAATCCTTGGAGAGTGATCCAACCATGAGGGACATGGGGGAGTTGCATTTGAAAGTAAAGATGACATTTTTATGCAAACAAGTGTAATGAACACTATGAAAACTAAGACTAGAAATGTAAAGGGGAGACCTTTGAGGCTTTCCTATGTCTTTTAAAAACCTTTTAGGTGGACAATCCTTGGAAGCAAGGTCAATGGGAAGGGAAATGACATAATAATGATAAAGATGACTTTTTTATGGAAAAGATGACATTTTATGTAATAAAGATGTCATTTTTCTCATCATCATGTGAGGAATCCACCCTAGAACAAACTATTTGTGGTCTTTTGTTCATCCTTGGGATGGATTCTCCATGAATCCCATGTGATAAAGGGAAAGGGGATATGATGATCTACATAGTAAAAATTAGATCTTTATGGCAATAAATCACATATAAAGGCAATAAATAGCAAGATAAATAGCAAATGAGCAATATAACAAGATAATAAGTAGATTTCAAAGATAAAGGAAGGAGAGGTTACCAATGGTGGTGTTCCTCTATCTCCCTTGAGGTTTTCCTAAGGAAGGAGTGGCTTTGGATGGATTTTGGAGAGGAGGGAGGTAATTTTGAGTGGGTTTTGGTTTCTGGAAATTCGTGGTTTGAATTTGGCAGAGTAACATTGCTCAAAATTCTCTCTCAAAATGAATAGAGGAGGCCTCTATTTATAGGCAGATTTGTGCCTAATGAAGCCGTGAGGCATTAACCATTGGCAAATGAAGCCGTGCGGTCTTATCCATTAGTGACTCAGCCTGTTTCTAGAATCATACAAGGTGGCATTCTAGAAGGCCTTTCCAGCGAGGGACTACGTGGAATTTTAATTTCTAGCAAGTCCTTTGCCCCTTGGAAGGTTTGGGAAAGTTCCCAAATTGCCCCTAAACTTTAGGAAAGTTTGGGGAAATGCCGGGAAACTTAATCGGAAGACATGAGCCAGATTTGGGTACTTACAGAAGCCCCTCGGCAACGTCACTTGCAGGGCTAGTGGGGTTTTAGATAAAAAAGGGATCCAATCTGGTGAACTGCCGAGACGGATTGGGTGACCAAGGCGGTCGAGTGGCTGAACCTTTGGAAGGCTACCTACGTATTCCGGAGGAACCAAGCCATGATTGTAGTTCGGAAAACATCCACTGGGGAATGGTGAAGAGAAACTGGTCCCTTGCTAGGAAGATGGAAAGAAAGTGACTGAATGTGCGCTCGCCCCGAAAAATAAAATAAAATTCGGGTTTTCAAATGAAAAAGATTAGGAGTCGCCACGCCATGCTTTAGAGGTGCACTTTGAAAAACCTTTTGAAAGAGAATGGGTCCGGGGGTCAGGTTACGTGTTGGGAAGAACCGAGAGTTCACCCAACACGCCTCGTCCGTAGACGAGTCTTTCTAATTTAGACATCCAAATAAATCAAAACATGTGCAAACAATGATGATAGACAAGTGCGGTAAACATGAATTTTATTAAAAAAATGAGATTATTACAACTTGTAGACCATTTGATCAGGGAGGCCACATCCCATTATAGCAAGGAGAACAAATTACGACTGAAACCAAGTCTTCTGCAAAGGACCACTTATGTCGCATGACACAGGACTCCTCATGTCCAAATGTGTCGCGTGACACCAATGGTCACCTTGCAGAGACTTACAGCACTCAGATTACAGAAATTTCAATGAACACAAAGAACAATTACAAACTAGAAGTTGAGCATTAAAACAACATAGTCACCTCAACTTGGTGACAAACTAACTAGCTAACAACTTACAACTGAAGGATGATCCCTGCAGATGGGCATGATGTGTCGCGTGACACAGGACTCCTCATGTCCAAGTGTGTCGCGTGACACATGTTTACCATCTGCAGGAACCTTACAACTGAGAAACAGATTCAATAGATGCCAAATTAAATCAATCAATTATACCAAAGCCAATCAGAATAACATGAATCAGATACAGATCAACCAAAAGAGTGTGGATATGGGAGATCTACACTCCCTTGACATCCAAATTGCAATTACAAATAGATCACATCATGTACATGCAATTGCATTCAAGTAAACACAATTTAAACAGAGAGATTGCAGTTGCCACTTGATAATCTAAGGCAGATGGAGCCTAATTATCAAGTGGAGGGGAAGGAATCACAATGAAACAAATAGATGAGAGAGAGAGAGAGAGAGAGAGAGAGAGAGAGAGAGAGAGAAGGAAATGTCACCCTTGTAGTCCTCAACTTCCACACCAAGTTAGGTGAAAAAGTCTTCGATTCAGCTACTGGAGTAGAGATTTAGACACAGATGGAGATCTGAATTGAGGTCTTCAAGGTGTTTGGGAAGTATGAGGGTAATTGGGTAGGAGATGTATGAAGGATGAAGGAATTGGAGGAGAATTGGTTGGTTTTTTGTGTAGGAGGAGGAGAGAGAGAGGGTTTGGAGTGATTTCTACAGAGTGACGTTAGGGAGTGAAAATTGGGATCTAGAAATGAGAGGGGTATGGTCTTATTTATAGCTACTGATCATGGTAACCTTGTGTCGCACGGCACTCTGTAATCACTTTCCAAGGCTTCGAGTTGTCGCGTGACAGGAAGTGCCACCAACCGTTTTTGGCGCCAAATCTGGTTCTGGAACATTCTGGGATAATACCCAAAAAGTCCAAAACAGATTTATTCTCTTTAGGTCCCTTGGTCTGAGCAAAGTACAAAAAAGTACTCCCTTCGCGAGAAACTTATGAAATGTTTCCGGAAGTCTTGGAATAGACCGAGAATTTACCAAAATTCCCCCTAATGCAATTTTATCATATTAAAATTCATCTGGAAAGGTTGCGAATTGGATTGGCGTACTTACAGAGCCCCTCGGCAATATCACTTATGGAAGAAGTGAGGTTGTCGATAAAATAAGACCCAATCCCAATGAGCAGCTGGGGGATAAGGCGGAGGGCTGGACAAATGATCTGGGAGATCGGATGGATGGACCTTTGGAGAAAGGATTCCTACGAATCCCTGGGAGGGAATCAAGTCGGTCGTAGTTCAGACTATTCGGAGGTGTCTGACCCAAAGAGACCATTAGGAGGTGTCTGACCCAAAGATTCGACTGGAGGGGGAGTCGCTCGAGACTTGACTGGAGGGGGAGTCACCCAAGACTTTGACTGGAGGGGGAGTCACCCGAGACTTTGACTGGAGGGAGAGTCACCCGAGACTTTGACTGGAGGGGGAGTCACCCGAGACTTGACTGGAGGGGGAGTCACCCGAGACTTGACTGGAGGGGGAGTCACCCGAGACTTGACTGGAGGGGGAGTCACCCGAGAATTTGACTGAAGGGGGAGTCACCCGAGACTTGACTGGAGGGGGAGTCACTTGAGACTTGACTGGAGGGGGAGTCACCCGAGACTTGACTGGAGGGGGAGTCACCCAAGACTTTGACTAGAGGGGGAGTCACCCGAGACTTTGACTGACGCTTTTAGGAAAGTAATCGACTGAGATATGCTTTCATACCTGTGTTGTGCTTACCTGTAGCTGCCGGAGGGACTGATGCTACTGCTACTGACAATTGTGGAAGGTTTCAGCTGTCGGAGGGACTGATGCTACTGTTACTGACGATTGTGGCTGCCGAAGGGTCTCATGCCATTGCTGATCTTGGAAGTTTGTGGCTGCCGGAGGGACTGATGCTATTGTTGTTGACGATTGCCGGTGCGGGGCAGTCTTTGTTGACTGTTGGTTGACTTAGAAATCATGAACCTTGCTTGATGTGACGCGGACTCTGTTTGCTAGGGAACAGATTTTTGTTGATGCTTTGGTGGCAGGGCCGACGATCTTGATGCACGTTACTGGGGAGAATGATAGACTTGGGATTCTTTGTCTCGGCTTTGCTTTGAGGGGCAATCTTTGAGATTCGCTCAGTTTGATTTTTGTACCTGCGGGGGAAAACAACACTCCAAACACCATATCTAACTATGCTATTCTGTTAGCAACGGTTAAACTATGTTAGCTTGTTTGCACGAATCTGTCCGTTCTGGGAACGAGGGAAGAGAAATGTGATTATTGTATTGACAGGTCGGCCTTGCCGGGTTTGTACATGAGATTATGGAATTGTCTCGGGTAAGTGTGTATAGTGATACATATGGTTTGGGGACCCTCTCCCATGCCTTTACATGTGGGTGTGTGAGGTGTATTACAGCGACGGAGCGTCAGAGAGTGCCACGGGGAAAAGACTTGCAAGACCCTGTTTGTTATCTGATGTTGACCAGTTGTGTCGCCCGACATGATGTGTTTGCTTGTCAAGATGTGTCGCATGACTGGGAGAAGCTCATAACAGGGCCCTTTTAAAATCAACTCAGGACTCATTTGCAGACATTGCCCTTTCAGCAGGAGCAAACCAGCAGCCCCAGCTTGACAGATAAGCAATTTCTGTGGCCAAGGTTGGAACTTTCAATCACCATGGAGCACTATAACAGGGAAATAGCTTCTCGGGAACATCAATTTTGCCAGGACTTTGTCAAAGTTTCACAATTTCACCAAAAGCATCATGGGAAAACCATTGACAAGCGGTATGGCATGTCGTGTCTCTAGCCTTTAAAGAACTGGAGGGTTGATTGGGACTTGCTTCGGGCAGCTTCGTGTCTTTGGGACTCAGAGAGGCACGTGTTTACTTTGTCATACAATGATCTCACGCCAACCATGGAGAATTTCAGAGCATTGACAGGCCTGGGTGAGGTGGAGACTGTAGCCTTTCCCCGGGACAGACGGTCAATTACGGAGCAATTGTCGGCTTTCTTGTGCCTGCCAGTAGATCAGGTGGCACCTATGATTCTGAATGATGAACTTGTAGACTTGACCCGGATGGCCCGGTTGTGATCTTCCAGTCCGGAGTTGTTTGATCTTTCCACCTCTCTGGACATATATGTGTTGCTTACCCTGTCAGCTTACTACTTTTGTGGATATGTCAGAGTCTGCTCAGGTGTGTTGCTGGAGATTGTCAGACAGCTAAGGGGTGGCCGAGGTGTGGACCTTCGTCAAATCGGGTCTGGCCAAGGGGAGATGGACATTGTACCACTGCTATTAGCTGAGACCTACCACGGCCTTGACAGACTAGCCGGCGGATCTGCTTTCATGGGTGCAGGCAGCCCCAGTTTGTTGTCTTTGTGGCTTTCTGAGAGACTACGCTTGATTGGGCCATTACCAGAGGGTCAGAAAGCGATGCCTTGGGTGACCACACAACACAGGTTACTGAGGGACGCGGCCGCTGACAGTTGGCAGATGAGGTTGACGCGGTACGGGACTGCTGATCTGAACTTCTGGATTCCGGTGTGGAGGTTGCAAACCATGAGAGACATTCAGGATGGGTCAGTGGTAGTCAGACTGCCAGGGTTGCACGTGTCTTCATTATGTGTCCCGTCATTGGTGAGCAGGCACTATGGGTACCCTCAGCAAATTATCCAGGCTTTGAGGGAGAGGCTGGCGACTGATACTGTACCGATGGTCATGTCCGAGCCCCAGACTGTGCAATTCTTCAGCAGATCTTTCCTGGAGGGTTTTCTTCCCATACGGATGCTCCTTCGTCAGGCTAGAGGGATTACATTCTTGACCACGGAGTATCTGATTTGGTATGAAGAGCAACAGGGTCCCGTGCAGTTGGCGATATTGGCTCGCCGTCGGGAATACTTGGGAGCAAACTACCTAACCAGTCGGTATTTCAGAGATACAGAGGCCCAGGGGAACCCAGATAATGTTATGGACGATGTTGCTGAGGACTATCTGAGGCAAGAGATCCGGAGAGCTGCTATGAGGGATGATCCGGAGGTGATGGCTCGCAGAGAGGCCTTGCGACAAGAAAGGGTTACCAGGGCCGCTTTGAGGGAGACTGGTCTGATCGAGCCACTGGCACGCATTATACCTAAGATGGGACGGGCTCAAACCGACTTATTTGACATTCCTAGGCCTTCTGTATCTCTTGCCGGCAGCTAAGGTCATCCTTTCCTTAAGTTCTTCGGCTTTATCATACGCTTTGTCTTCTCCAGTCACGACATATTCCAGGCCTCGCCTGTTTCTCTTGGGTTCTGGCATCACAAGCTTACACGATCCCTGTTGGCGCTTCCCTAGCCCCAGGCCCGGTATATAGCTCATGCCTCTCATCATTTTCAACACAGGGGGAATCTTGTTCGAGGAAGTTGTCAAATCAATAGTGCAGACCTGCCCTTTAGGCTTTTCTATCATGAAACCGCTGAGCATTAGGTTCTCCTGGTCAAGTTTGATTTCCATCACTGGCATGGTATTGGCGCTGGTCTCCCCAATAGTGACGCTATCCCCATAGATGGTTGTCAAAACTCCGTCTTGCACAAACTTCAAACACTGGTGGAGGGTAGATGCTACTGCTCCAATTTCATGAATCCACGGCCTACCCAATAGCGCTGAGAACGTGACAGGAATGTCGATAACCTGGAACTCTACTGCCATCTCCTTACTCCCAAATAACAGATTCAAAGAGACTAACCCCAACACTGCCCTTGATGTCGAATCGTAGGCCTTTATGGTTTGGTTGGATGGTTTAACGTTCTGCGCGTCAATGTCTAGCATGCTCATCATCTTGGCAGGAAGCACGTTCATTGCCGAACCATTGTCCACTAACACATGGGGTATTCGGCGCCCCTCCAGTGGCAAAGTGATGTGTAGAGACTCATTATGCTTCGAACCGTAAGCAGGCAGATCAAGGTCTGTAAAAGTAATAATGTTTCCATACTGGGCCGTTCCGATTAATTGGCAGGCTTCGTCTAGGGTGGCGTTGACAGACACCTTGGTTTTGGACAGAGCCTCTTCCAATTTTAGCTTGAGGGGGTAGGAGGATGTGAGCAGAGACCATAAAGATATACCAGCCTGGGTTCTCTTTAACTGTGTCAAAATTGAGTCTTCACGGATTTCCTCACTTCCTGCTGATTTGTAGGGATCTTGAGAGGTTTGGGGATTCGAAACTGCAACTCCCTTGCCTTTCCCAGATAGATCAGCACTATCCATTCCCAACATTCTTCCAGATCGAGTCAAAAAATTAACCTCTTGATCATTCTCAACAACAAAATTTTTACTGGCCTCTTTGAGTTCGGCTAGCGTAATTGGAGCAGGACGAGTGCTATATGGCCACGCTGCCTGTCTTATCTCATTCACGGACAATGGTGCCTCCACATTAGCTACTATCCTGAGTTCCTCCAAAGAGATTGGGGAATCTCTAGGAACTATAGAGGATATAGCGTTGACGACCAAACGCTTTTCATAATCAGCAGCATTATTCAAATCATACAAATCATCAAGATACAAGACGTAGCAAAAGTTGTCTTTCATTTCATTGGAACAAGGAATTACATCAGTCACAACCTCATTACAATCACCACTA
This sequence comes from Adenophora triphylla var. japonica, assembly GCA_022495995.1. NCBI lineage: Eukaryota > Viridiplantae > Streptophyta > Magnoliopsida > Asterales > Campanulaceae > Adenophora > Adenophora triphylla. The sequence goes on from JAFEMH010003724.1 coordinate 167,875, forward strand.
ACATTTCCATTTACAGAGTCTCCAAACTCTATTACATTGACGAAGTAATCCTAACCAAAGTCGATGAGATTCACGTCGTTGCTGGGCAGAGGATTGCTGACGATGTTAGGACGAGGGGATTTTTCAATCTTCTTTTCATCTACAAGCCCTTGGATAATCCTCTTGAGGGTGAAGCAAGTATTGGTGGTGTGCCCCGGGTACTGATGGAACCGACAATATTTGCTTGTGTCAAGATTGGGGTTGGGATTAGCAGGACTGTAGTTCTCCAGTGGCCTTATCATACCGGTTCTGAGCAATCCGTTGTAAACCTCTTCCGTAGTCATACCCAAGTCATCAAACTTTCGTTGCTGTTTCGGCTGGAATCTCCCATTATTAGGCCCATTATTACCTCCTCCTTGCAGATTATTGACGATGTTGTCCTTAACTACTTCTCTTCCCTTGGGTGTCATGGTAGAGACTAGGTTATTTGTGCGGTACCTGAATCTTCCACTTCCGCTATTACCACTAGCATTCACACCCGGAGTTTGATTAAAAAGCCTGTTCTCACTGCGAGCGCCCATTTCGACCATTTCCCTGAGATCTGGGTACCAACCTTTTCCGATGGCCTCTCTTAACACCGGCTTCACGCATGACAAGAAGATGTCTTTCTGATCTTCAATGGGAATTGGCTCCGATTGCTCTCTAAGTTTGGCATTCCACCGCTTATAGAATTCTGTGATCGACTCGTCATTCTTCTGAATGGTCCCCACTAAGTCGTCTCGGGTGGTACGCCATTCCAGATTGCCTCTATACTTCTCCAAGAAAGTCTTTGTGATCTGGCTCCAGGTGGAGCGGCATTCTTGCTTGAGAGCTAAGAACCAAGTGAGCGCAGGTCCTTTCAAAGTCAGATGAAAATGAGATGCCATAAACTCGGGCGTGCAGCCCATCGCCCCCATTGTCATGACGTATGTATCCACATGAGTCTTTGGGCAGGCCGTACCATCAAAATCCATCTTTGGCATCTTGAACTTATGGGGCAGGGGCGTTACTTGAGCCGGGTCCACCACCTTGAGACCACTAGAACCCACAGTCAATCTATCGATATGCTGCTGCATCTGCTTCAATAAAGCTGTCACTTCTGGCTTCAAACCCGAAATCTGGGGAATAGCAGGAGCCACTGTTGAAGACGGTACTGGGAACTCGGGAGCAGATTTAATGGGCAAAGCAGCCGAGGGAAGACCTAAAGTACTGGGGATACTGATATTGCTATCGAACAAATAGACTGAGCTGGGAATCTTGTTCCCGTACATGTCATAACCATTAAACTGAACACTGGGATTCTGGGGACTGAACTGCACTGACTGACCTCCAAACTGACCAAGTGTAGAAAATCCGGTACTAATGCAAGGAGCTGAATACGGGGTGGAACCATATAGATACTGGGTGAGAGGAGAACAAACTGTGGGCTGAGGAAAGTTGCCTTGGAGCTGAGACTGCGGATACTGTGGAATACAGTCCTGACAAATCTGATTTCCTGAAAGACGGTACTGACCATTCTGCAGCAGATTAGACTGACCATACTGATAACTGTCGGGGTACATATTGAACTGGGGTTGGGAGTAACTTGCTTGGAACTGAGATCCGTACTGAACCTACGGCATTGGGGCGTTGGGAGCTGGAGAGGAAGTGAGATTGAAGAAATTCGACGGTTTGCCACTACTCTTGCTGAGACCCTGCTGAGCAACTTGGTTATACGCTTGAGAGGTTGGGGGAGGAAACCTTCCTTGGGCATTTCCAATCATTCCCGGGGACGGCATTTGATCCGGGTGCGGGGCATAGCTCATGGGAGGAGGCATAGCATTGTAACTGGGTTGAGCAGGCTGGGCAGGAGAAGCAGATCCAATCCCGTTGTTGCCCTCTTCAGTAATTTCCTCGTAAGAACCATCTTCTAGACGGAGTACTGCGATTTCCCGGGCCCTCATAGCCTCGACAAAGTGGGTATGGGCCTCCTCCTCTCGGGCCTTGGCATTCTGAGCCAATAAGCGGGCCTCACGTTCCCTGGCCAAAGCGGCTTCCAAAGTTATTCTCAACTCTTCTGCAGACATATCGTTCAAACTCGGTTGACCCATCGGACCCGAACCTCCAGCAGACTGAGCAACAAACACATCACCATTCCCGGCCATATCTGATACTGAACTGACTGAAGCCTCGAAAACTGATTGAACTTCTTTGACAACCCAGACGAAACGAGCTCCCAGAACAGATGAGCGGATCCAACTCGCCGTAGCTGCAGGGTAGATACGGGTTTATAAGGTAGGGAAGGAAGAAGACTTTTGAGGAAATATGGGAGAGGGAAAGGAAAAGGGGGACAGACTCGCGCAAACAATTTATTTATCTTCAAGTATAAATCAGTATTTTAATCCTAAGTACAGTTGGGAAAGGAGAAGCCTTTATTTACACAAACTACACCTTGGGGAAGCCTAGGGACGCAACGTTCAAATTACACTAAATGCTTTGTATTTGAAATTAATAATAGGTAATGATACCTAACCGAGACCTAACACGATGTGAGACGGACGAATGGTCCAAATTTCTGGGGAAATTTGGGCAGCATAACGGATATTCTCGAAGAATTTCCAAGAAAAATCCGGCATGACCTCTCATCGGTGCACGGTGACAATGCGACATGATCTCTCGTTAAGGACACGCCATGGAAGTGACATATCCCTACATGAAACCATGTTGCATCGGCAACATGCCCACAAGGTGTAAGGTTTTGGGGAAGGTATAAGGACCTATTGTAAATTTCAAAAATCAATTCATTTTGGTGTGATTAAAACGTTGTATCAAAAACCAACCGTGGGTAAGGTTTAAGTGTGGCGCCACCTATAATGCGCTAGGGGGATGGGTTTGACATTAGGCGCTCAAGCGTAGGCAAATATTATCACCGTCCGCGATGCCGTGAATCGCACCCGAGGGTTCTAAATCTATGTGGTGTAGTGTGCGGATGACTATATTCTTTTATTTACGAAAAACGAAAAAATATTTTTTATAATTTTATTTTTTAAAAAGAAAAAGAAAAAACACACACACTCTCACAGGGAACAAGGGGAACAACAATCAACTGAGCAATCTTGATTCAAGGGACTGCCCTCAAACCAGCACCTGAATTATGTTCAGTGACCATTCATGTCGCGTGACACAGGACAGCAAGGAATAAAGCTGTCGCACGACCAGGACAGTCACTAAACCAGAATCTCTGCAAAACTGAAGTCAGCCCCTGCCTCTCCTTGGCAAGGAACAAAACAACACAACAAAGCATAACAACATAGCCACAAGAAGCAAACAAAAGGCACACAAGTCGTAAAATCTCATAAAAACGCATGTACCGCACAAGATCATCAAGCATGCACATAAGATGAATACATTAGATGTCTAAGTGAACGAAAGCATGACCCTCTTAGTTTTGAAAAACATGTTTTCAAAAGTGTGTCCCCAGCGGAGTCGCCACTGAATGTACGCTAGCCCCGAAAAATAAAATAAAATTCAGGTTTTCAAATGAAAAAGTTTAGGAGTCGCCACGCCATGCTTTAGAGGTGCACTTTGAAAAACCTTTTGAAAGAGAATGGGTGCGGGGGTCAGGTTACGTGTTAGGAAGAACCGAGAGTTCACCCAACACGCCTCGTCCGTAGACGAGTCTTTCTAATTTAGACATCCAAATAAATCAAAACATGTGCAAACAATGATGACAGACAAGTGCGGTAAACATGAATTTTATTAAACAAATGAGATTATTACAACTTGTAGACCATTTGATCAGGGAGGCTACATCCCATTACAGCAAGGAGAACAGATTACAACTGAAACCAAGTCGTCTGCAAAGGACCACTTATGTCGCGTTACACAGGACTCCTCATGTCCAAATGTGTCGCGTGACACCAATGGTCACCTTGCAGAGACTTACAACACTCAGATTACAAAAATCTCAATGAACATAAAGCACAATTACAAACTAGATGTTGAGCATTAAAACAACATAGTCACCTCAACTTGGTGACAAACTAAATAGCTAACAACTTACAACTGAAGGATGATCCCTGCAGATGGGCACGATGTGTCGCGTGACACAGGACTCCTCATGTCCAAGTGTGTCGCGTGACACATGTTTACCATCTGCAGGAACCTTACAACTGAGAAACAGATTCAACAGATGCCAAATTAAATCAATCAATTATACCAAAGCCAATCAGAATAACATGAATCAGATACAGATCAACCAAAGGAGTGTGGATATAGGAGATCCACACTCCCTTGATGTCCAAATTGCAATTACAAATAGATCACATCGTGAACATGCAATTAGATTCAAGTAAACACAATTTAAACAGAGAGATTGCAGTTGCCACTTGATAATCTGAGGTAGATGGAGCCTGATTATCAAGTGGAGGGGAAGGAATCACAATGAAACAAATAGATAGAGAGAGAGAGAGAGAGAGACGTGAAGCCGTTGGTAATGGTTGCCGTTGACAGTGGAAGCCGTTGGTATAGTTTGCTAATGTCGTAGCCTCGTAGGTCGCTCCTGTTGGAAATTGAAAAAGGAAAAGAAAAAGAAAGTGAAATTGTTTAAAAGGTTTTCCTATTTTTGTTTGGATTGAGATTGTGGATCAGAAAATGAGAGAAAAAGCAAATTGGTATTTGTTATTTTTTATCAAGTCTGGGAGGGGTACAGCTGGAAAGGGGAGTGAGAAAGTGGAGTGCAATTCTCAGCCACAACTCAGATTGGGAAAGGTATCTCGCTCCTACCAGTTTTGTTATTGTTGATGGCCTTTACAAGCTAATGGCCGTTAAGAATTTCGTTAAATTTTTGACGGATTTCGTCAGAATCGCAGCAAATCTCCATCAGGTCGCTTCTTTCCATCTTTGTCATTTATAATGAATAAATGCTTAACAGTACATGCTTAGTAAATTAATAACAAGTACATGCAAATGCGCTTTTAATCAAAATATGAACATGTTTTGAAATACGCTTATCATGTTAAGTAGGAGGCTTTAACTTGATATTACTTTAAGTGATATTAAATCTTGCGGTCAATTACTAAGAGTTATTAGATGAAAAGAAAATCGAAACACGAGAAAAATAGGGTGTACATGAATATATGATTAGAAATTCTGGTGCGTAGTACAATCAAATATGCTCTCTATCTACTATGCTATCTTGATAGAATAAATAGGCTTAATGTGTTACTTGCCTATTTCCTGTTCCTAACAAGAGATAAGGGAATATAGAACTTGAATATGAATGGTTATAATCTAGTGGAAATAGGCTCCGTGAAAAGGTTAAAAGTATATTTTGAAATAATATTTTGATAATTGGCGACTTCATATGATATGAAGAGAATAGAAAGAAACATATGGCAACGGATGAAAGTTTATGTTTAGTTCTATATTCAAGATAGTTTGCCAAAATCACCTTTATGTTTTTACATGATGTATTCTTTGTTAAGAAGTAGTGAACTGCATGCCTTCTTGGGAGTATTTGTTATCATTTGGACAGGGAGTTTGGCTCGGGAAGAGGGAAGCCACCAGATACGATAATGGCCGGCCAAATAAGTCAGGTCAACTCTTTCCTTTTTCATTGTAGCTTTTACTTTGATAAAATGAAAAGTAGGAAAAATGGTATTGTTATTTGTTGGGCTAAGTATTTGAGACAGGAAAAGTGGATGAATAAAGTTAAAAGTTAATGGAAAAGACAAGCGTGGGACGGCCTTGGTGTTGAATCCATCCGGAATATCATTAACCTTCGTCAGGTCGTCTCCTCCCATCTTTTCCATTCATGTTAAATTATGTTTATATGAATTTGTTATATGGGAATATGAATGCATGCTCAGAAATGTTGTTACATAGCAAAATTAAATGTGTTTTGTGCTCCTATATTTAATGGATTGGCCTAACTTGCTTGCCTCCCTAAGTCATTAAAAAGAGATAATGAGTGACTAAAGTTTTATTGATCAGAAATATGCATGCCAGAAAATGAAAATGGCTAATGAATATCTGACAAAGTTAAGGAATGTGTTCTCTGTTTACTATGCTTGCTTGATAGAATGAATTAATTATACGATGAACCCCTTAGACGAAAACGGAAAGTATATTAAAGATGACTAGAATATGAAATTCCTATAAGATTGTCTGGGACTTTGTTTAATTCTGGGGATATGAATGATTAATTTTTTAAAATAAGAATTATTTGAATTAGCAATCATCTTTTAGAATGGGGTTGTGAAAATAAATTCTTGTAGAAGGAAATTGGTTAATTGAACCTGTGAGTCAAACTGCAGATATGAAAAATATTTGAGTATGGCGACTTTTTTATAAATGGATAAAACATAGGTAATGATGTATGCGTGAAAATGCTAGTGTCGATGTTGCTTAAGAAATAAAGTAATTGTAATTTTTATATGAATAAGAATATATGGAGTCTGCGCTTTATGAAATTGATTGTGTGATATTATGTTGCAAAATGTTGCTGTTATGATGAGAGATATGCTTGGCCGCTAGTGTGGAGCGTGCCTTATAAATATGAAGATGTAAGATAAATAAAGTAATGCTCAAGTAAATGATTCACATAAGGATTTCTAATATATGCCCCTCAGAATGTGTAATATGATGTGAAAACGCTTGTTGTTATTTGCTAAAGATGAATGTATATGTATTAGTATTACCTTGTGGTAGCATGTTTCATGCCAATTTTTAGACAGTGACCTGACTCGGTTGTTTAATTGTGAAAGTCGACAAGTTAGCAAAATATGGATCTTGATCGAATTAAATGTAAAAGAGGTATGGCGCAAGAAAAATGATATTTTATAAAATAAAATATGTGAGTTTTATGCTATGTGTTTATGTGCAAAATTATGTCATAATTGTGAAAAGTTGTGCTATATCGAATGAAAATGAAAGTGTCATGGTATATGGGTAAGTTGACCCGCTGCATTTTGGGATCTTGAAATGGTAAATAGTGAAAAATGTCAGTCGCGAGCATATGTTTGAAATTATAGCATGCTCAGTAAAATGCGAAAGATAGTGGTGGATTGTTATTTCTCTCATTTGTATAAAAGTTGCGTGATATTTGCTTATTGTGTCAAATATAGAGAAAGTGTTTACTTGATTTGCAAATGAGTACCTCGCGTCTTTTGTAGGGACTCTGTCACATGTGACAAAAATGATAAAGATTGTTGCCGCTAAAGCTTAAAGATGGATTGATAAAGCTTAAAAATGGATTGATAAAGCTTAAAGATGGATTGATAAAGCTTGAAGATGGAGTGCGACCTGGGGACATTGAGGCCCAGGCGCGGCGTCTGGAGATAGTGGTTCCAGGCGCCTGGAAAAGTCCCAGCTTTTTTATGGGCGAGATAAAAGGGACGGTGACCTAGAAGAGCGAAATGCTAGGCACCAAACCTTGCGACCTGGAAGAGTGAAATGCCAGGCGCGGCGACCTAGAAGAGCGAAATGCTAGGCACCAAACCTTGCGACCTGGAAGAGTGAAATGCCAGGCGCGGCGACCTAGAAGAGCGAAATGCTAGGCGCCTAGAAAAGTCCCAAATTTTTTTATGGGCGAGATAAAAGGGGCGGTGACCTAGAAGAGCGAAATGCTAGGCACCAAACCTTGCGACCTGGAAGAGTGAAATGCCAGGCGCGGCGACCTAGAAGAGCGAAATGCTAGGCGCCTAGAAAAGTCCCAGCTTTTTTATGGGCGAGATAAAAGGGGCGGTGACCTAGAAGAGCGAAATGCTAGGCACCAAACCTTGCGACATGGAAGAGTGAAATGCCAGGCGCGGCGACCTAGAAGTGCGAAATGCTAGGCGCCTAGAAAAGTCCCAGCTTTTTTATGGGCGAGATAAAAGGGGCGGTGACCTAGAAGAGCGAAATGATAGGCACCAAACCTTGCGACCTGGAAGAGTGAAATGCCAAGCGCGGCGACCTAGAAGAGCGAAATGCTAGGCGCCTAGAAAAGTCCCGGCTTTTTTATGGGCGAGATCAGGGGCGGTGCTTTGGAGACAGTGGTTCCTTGGCACCAAACCTTGCGACCTGGAAGAGTGAAATGCCAGGCGCGGCGACCTAGAAGAGCGAAATGCTAGGCGCCTAGAAAAGTCCCGGCTTTTTTACGGGCACAGAAAGTTAAAAAAAAAAGGAATTTGAAAAGTTAAAGTGTGGCGAGATGCCACTGTTTTGAAAAAGTTTTTGAAAAATGAAGGTTGGCGAGATGCCACGGTTTTGAAAAGTTTTTGAAAAATGAAAGTTTGGCGAGATGCCACCATTTGAAAAGTTTTGAAAAGTTTTTGAAAAGTTAAAGTTGGCGGGATGCCGCATCTTGAAATGTTTTAAAGGTTTTGAAAAGTTTTGAAAAAGTTTTTGAAAAGTTAAAAGTTTGGCGGGATGCCGCATGTTTCGAAATTTTTGAAAAGTTAAAGTTTGGTGGGACGCCATGTTTGAATTTTTTGGCGAGGAAAATGTTTTGAAAAGTTTTTAGAAAAGAGCATAATAAAGTATATAATGGGCTGACATCCCGAACTGTTGGGCTGACATCCCATGCTGTTGGGCTCGCATCCCGAACTGCTCATGTGCCCAAGTTGATAAAGCGGCCCCAAAGTTGATAAAGCTGCGACAAAGTTGATAAAGCGGCCCCAGAGTTGATAAAGCTGCGACAAAATTGATGAAGTTGTCAGAAAAGTCCTGGTTTAAAAGCCAGGCACAACGGGATCTGCGTTGGCAGACTCGGGAGTCTTGGCAAAAAGGCCAAGGCTCAGAAAAGTCCTGGTTTAAAAGCCAGGCACAACGGGATCTGCATTCGCAGACTCGGGAGTCTTGGCAAAAAGGCCAAGGCTCAGAAAAGTCCTGGAGATATTGGTTTCAGGCACAACGGGATCTGCGTTGGCAGACTCGGGAGTCTTGGCAAAAAGGCCAAGGCTCAGAAAAGTCCTGGAGATATTGGTTTCAGGCACAACGAGATCTGCGTTGGCAGACTCGGGAGTCCTGGCAGAGGCCTGGCTCAGAAAAGTCCTGGTTGAAAAGCCAGGCACAACGGGATCTGCGCTTGCGGACTCGGGAGTCCTGGCAGAGGCCTGACTCAGCTCCTAGCCTAGCCTGAGTGGCGAAGCTTCCAGCCTAGCCTGAGTGGCGAAGCTTGTGTGATCTAGCCTAGCCTGAGTGGCGAAGCTCCTAGCCTAGCCTGAGTGGCGAAGCTCCTGCGACCTGGAGATATTGGTTCCAGGCGCGGCGACCTGGAGATAGTGGTTCCAAGCGTCCAGAAAGTTCCGATTTTTCAACATGCATAGAAAGACCTGGCTTAAAGGTGTCAGGCAAAAGTGGAGCAAGATAAACTAGACAGTTTGACCAAAGTCGTCTAAAGGCGCAAGATTGAAGTTAAGGCGGTTTAAGTTTTATTCGACATGATTGAATGCGGTTTGTTAGTGATGCGGTTTAGCATCAAGTAAGTTTTTGATCAGCGCGGTTCTGATCAGCAAGGTTTTGATTCGCGCGGTTTGATTAGTAAGGTTTTGATCAGCGCGGTTCTGATCAGTGAGGTTTGTGATTGTCGCGTTTTTTAGTTTGCGCGTTTGTGATTGGCGCATTTTTGTGCTTTGATCAGTGTGGTGTGGCCTAGTGTGGCCAAGTGGGTTTGGCCGCGAGGTTTAGCCCAGATGAGTAGAGCTGAAGGGCGAGAAGCATAGTTAGGGAGTGAGGCTGCCTAAAGACAAGCCTCACTCTTTTGAAGGGAGTAGTATGTATATAGGTAAGTTATGAGAAAGGAGTCTTCGATAAACTATCGAAGCAAAAAAGATAACTATTGAAGCAAAATGTAGTAGGCGACGTATGAAGTGAGATCAAGGTAGAATAATGAACGCAAAAAATAAAAATTCAAAGCAAGTCAAGGAAAGTAGGCAATATCATTCAAGTTAAAGTTAAGGATAAGTCGCAGATCGCGACAACCAAAATATGAAAAGCGAAGTTAAAAGATAGAAAAAGTAAATCGTTTTAGTATAGACCCAGATCAGATTGAATTGTTGAAATGACGCCAAAAGTCAGAGGAATCGAAAGGTTTTTGGCAGAATTATCGAAACAAATTGTAGGGAAGGAGAGTTATTCGAAAGTCCAGCGACCAGGGTTCGTGTTGCTGGCATTTATGGATCTGAGCCGTATAATGTTGGCTCTCGTATGATTGGTTTTCGCATATTTTACCAGCCAAAAATTTACAGAAATGATTAAAATGGGTAAAAGAAAGTGCAAAAAATTGAAGTAAAATGAGAAGTCGGTAATGAAAGTGTTGAAAAGATCACGGAACGGACCTATGTTCTGTACGGTGAAAGTTGACTTGATGTGATAAGTAATATTTTGTTCTGTATATTATTTTACTCCTCAACTCGATCATGAATAATCGAGCTAAGGAGTCGGGGGCTTCTGATGCGCCCTAGCAAAATATTATTCCCGTATAATGGTTACCCGGCCCGAGTATATGGTCTGTGGGGGGGCCCTATTTTATGAGGATAGGGGGCCCTATTTTATGGTCTATAGGGGGGCCCTATTTTATGAGGATAGGGGGCCCTATTTTATGGTCTATAGGGGGTCCACATTTTATGAGAATATTGCCAAAGTTATAATTATGGTTTGGTTCCTCCGTGTTATATTCTATATGCCGCATATTAAGTGTTATTTTCCGTATGCCGCGTATTATATGTTGTACGTTATATGTTACATATTGAGTGCTTATGATTATGATGCTAGCCCAAGTTAGGCTTATCGCCATAGTGCTGGTCCTGGTTCCCGCCAATGGCTTGGCCCTCGCATATTGTATATGGTGTGTCGGATATTGATTCCCGCATGTCGGATGGAGGTTCCCGTATGACGGGTGTTGATTGTCGATGTATCATGTCGCACATCGTAGGTCGCATGTCTCATGATGCATGCTATTAATGTTAGAATGGTTACCTGACGTATATCATATGTCGCATGTTCGGGTTCCGATGATGGTTTTAGCCAAGGATTATGTGTGTATGGTTATGGCCGGATTCCCGCATATGGCTTGGTTCTCATATGTTATATGTCGCCTGGCGCATGGTTTATAGTGTATGATTTATGTTAAATGTTATAGTCTTTTGTTAGACTTTCCTCCATTGCAGGCGTGACACGTGGCAAAGGAAAATGATGTGGATGGTGATGTCATTGATGACATCACCCTTGGATATATATACTCCTCCCATTTCATTTCAAAGGTATGTGATTATTAGGAGCTTCTCTCTCCTCACTCTCTTTCTCTCTCTAGAATATTGAATATTATGTCAATATATGTTATGAATCGGATTAATGATTCTCACGCCGGAGGGTTTTTGGGGGGAAAATCCCCCCACCCTAACGGTGTTTTCTCTTGTAGATCCCACATTATTTAGGACCTCGAGGAGCGTGTTTATCCGGATCGGTCTTCGTTGCTACCCCGGTCAGTTCCTGTGCAACCATTTTTTATGGCAGCATCAGAAATCAATAAGCATGTGATACCAACGCCCAAACCATTTGTCAAGACACAAAGTTCAGATTTAGAGTGTAGATCATTATTTTTTCAAGAGAGTGAGGCAATTGTGAGCATTAAGAATAACTATCAGGAGATTGATGTTTCTATACAAAGGATGACATTTTTGACAATTCAGCTTCTAGTAATGGGAGTGAAGATGATAAATTTTTATACAAGTACATATGTGGAGTATATTAGTGATTCAGTCGATGTTTCGAAGTCTCTACAGTCACCGGACACAACAATGTTACTGCACAAAAAGTCAGATTTGGAGCCAAACATGTTATCAGATAGCACATCAAAAGTCAAAAAAGGTGGATCCAGTTAGGAATGTTTACCGGAAGTCAGTTGAGGAAGATGAATCATGTCTTTTTCATCATGTGATTAAATATCACACAGATTTTGCGGTTCCAGCACAAGCACACTGTGCAGATGAGTATATTAATTTTGTGATGTTTTGCACAATGTCTCCGTCAATTTGGGCTTGGACAAGTCAAAGATATCACATGATGACATTGAAGTTGGTTCAAAATCTGTGGATTCTTATACTACGACACTTTAAAACTCGAGGTCGAGTTTTCTTCAACATGGGGAAAATGATGCGAACGCAATGATTCAAGGAAAAGCAAACTCAGGAGCATAAGATGGTATTTTGGTATTTACTATAGTAGGGGTAATCTGGTCTTTTTGTAGTAATTACTGGAAAATTCTAATTTCTTATTAAATTAGGAGTTCAGTTAGTTATTTATTTTGTATGTTTGAATCCTTAAGGGATTCATATGTTAGTGGTATTTTATTATTTTAATTCTAGTATTTAGTTTCTTTATTATTAAGATCTTAGTTTCTTATTTGAATTAGGAATTAGTTTACTTCAGTAATAAAACATTACTTTCTTTATTTGTTTAGGTTTTATTAATAGCCTATATAAAGACTCAGGCCCGTTTTCGAGGGTGCTCAAGGAGTGCAGCGGCACAGGGCCCAAAAAACTATAGGGCCCCAATTTTTTTTTAATATATCTGATTATATATATATATATATATATATATATATATATATATATATATATATATATATATATATATATATATATATATATATATATATATATATAACTCTGAATCAATACACCGGTTGGAAAGTCTTTCAATGGTTAAGTGGCGTGTAAAAGGTGTTGGGAAGCCTGGGTTCGATCCTTTGTATCAACATGTTTGTTTATTTTGACTTCCCTCCTCTTCATTTCATTTTTCAACCTTATTAAGGTCAAAGGCCTAATAACCTCATTTTGCACAGGGCACCAAAAATTATTGAGACGGGCCTGTAAAGACTTGTAATTCTTTCTAATTTTTCGGAGTTTAAGAATAAAGAATTTTCCAGCAAGTGATTGCTTTCTTGTGTTGAATCTGCGTGATTCAATTCCTTGGATGTGCTCAAGAAACATAGGTTGCGCCAACCGTTGCCTCAGTGTGAAGCCAAGCCTTGTTTTCTTTTTTATTTTACTGATTTATAACGAGAATTTGCGTTCTTTAATCAGATTCTACAACAAATTGCTTCCGTTCTGCATCACAAACACTAAAATTATTGTATCAGCATGACAACTCAATGCATCATTCTCTCTGCTTGATGTTGGGTCATGGAGTCAAAACTAATAAGGAAAAACATAGAATTGCAATAATTTTATGATTTTTTGAGATTTCTTGTTTAAATAAGATTAGGGAATAATAGTATTTTTTAGGTTTTCTATTTAGATTAGGTTTTGGACTTGTATGTCTTTATAAACAAATTGATAGCCATAATTATTGTGTGTTATAGAAATTACCCAGGGATAATCTAGAAGATCCACAAAGAGTGTCAAAGGCATTGGTAGGTTTTTGAGGTGCATTTAGGGTCATTCCATCGATGACCTAAGTTACGTTTAAGAGTTGTATGAGTGGTGTGTATTTACATAGAAAGTGATGACTTCGTAGGAGAATGCATGAGCTTTGATTGTAGCACAACAGATTATGATATTAGTGAATATCCTAACTTGGTAGAGCCCAGATATAGTCCAAATGTAGGATGAACTGGGTGAACAAATCTTGTAATTCTTGTCTTTTATTACTTTTCATATGAATGTTACATGTATGTTATCTCTTCCTTATACACACTACAAGAAAGTTGGCTATTTACGGTACTTATTTACGGCGGGCAACACGCGTACGCCGTATATAATACTTATATACGGCGGATGACACGGAGCCACCGTATATGACTAATATATACGGCGGTATACTATATTATATCCGCCGTAAATATAAAGAGTATATACGGCAGTATAATATATCCGCCGTATATATTAGTTATATACGACGGTCTCGAGGCGCCGTATATACTTTATATACGTACATTTGACGTATACATATCTGAGATTTTAGTTATATACGGCGATTAACATATAGCCGCCGTATATATTAGTTATATACGGCGGTAAACAAGAGGCGGCGTAAATAGTAACATTATATACGGCGGTGGACACGGAGCCATCGTAAATAGCAACATTATATACGGCGGTGTACAATATCCGCCGTAAATATTAATAAATACAGCGAAATGAATTTTCCACTCTCAGTTGGCGCAAAAACAAAATTCCCTCTCTCTCTCTCTCCTCCTCTAGGGCAATTTGATTCAAGCCGCCGGTGACCATTGAAGCGGAGCGACCGTGATTAGTGAAGACGGAGCCGGTGAAGACGGTTGTAGATCAGCTCCGGTGAAGAACCAAGCTCCGGTGAAGACCATTAAAGGCGGAGCGTCCGTGATTCTCGCCGCCGGTGACCATTGCAGCGGCGACCTATGAAGAACCAAGCTCCGGTGAAGATCTGCCTTCTTTCTCTCTCTAAAATCCTTGTTTTGTCACCGCCAGGTATTCGATTTTTCCTTACACCTTTGATCTATCAGTTTTTATTTTTTTAAAAAAAATTAATTTTGTTTTTATATTTTTTTTTGAATTTTTGATTAATTATTTGCAGTTGATGCTTTTTTTGTGATGGATTTTGTTTTTATATTTTTTTTTTGAATTTTTGATTAATTATTTGCAGCTGATGCATATTTTTTTTGACATTCTAGACTATGCTACATCTTCTCAGCCAATACCATGGCAGCATTGCTTTGTCTTGCTGTTGAGTAGCTTTGTATGTGGAGTGATATAAGATGAATAAAACATGCAGTCCTCTTTAAACAATATGTTTTCTTGATTGTATTTCTTCCGTACATCAATAATTTTGCCTCCTGTTCCTTTGTATTTGTACCACTTTGCACATAATAAGAAATATCCCACATTCAAAACTTGAAGACCAGTAACCATGAAATAGAAGTAATCCAATTTCGCCTTGTTAAGGTCTTCTGCTAACCAGTTTCCTCCTGCATTATTTCTTGTTGTTCTGTGGACCACTGATATCAAGGGCTTATGTACCTCTTGATTATTAATCCTTCCCCTTGTGATATTTTATCTGAATGTTCCATTGATGGAATTGTTACACTTTTATTGGGTTGCTGAAGAGAAACATTTGCACCGCTTTCTTTTGTTGTTTCATATAGCAAGTATTATTTATGTGTCGTATTATCTTCAATGGTTTGCACTGCTTAGACTATTTGGGAGTACTTGTGGGACTGCTCTAGTTCAGAAGGAATGCTTTAGGCCAGGATACTGATAAATTGGTTTTCCTTGCAATAGTCTTATACTATATCATGGGCCCAAACTCGACTAATAGGCTAGGCTCCAACAATGTATATTATCTATCGAGCCAAAAGTTGTACATATATAAACTATGTTTGTTTATGAGTTTATTTTTATTCTAAAATTTGTGTCTCTCGGTCTTATATATAGGTTGTATTTTAACGTTAAAAATATCAAGTCATATATGGACAAAAGTTGGATTGATTTGGGTAACCGGATTTCAAATGAGTATATGTCTGGGATTGACAACTTCCTCGACTTTGCATTCTCAAAAAAGTCTCTTGGTGCTAAAGAAATATATTGTTCTTATAAAAAATGCTAAAACCGTTACCAAAAAAACCGTGCAACCGTGAAATCACATTGTATTGAAGTGGGATTTGAAACAGATTACAAGAATTGGACTAGGCATGGGGAAGAATACATTTCGACGTATAAGAATGATAATAATGATAGGACAACTGAAGATGGCATTGAAATTGAATTGGGCGTGCAAGATTGTATGAGGCAAATGGTACATGAAGGGATGGGTATGCCGAATAGTAACCAGCCAGGAATTGAAGAAATCGTACAATCAGATGCAGCCACCACAAAGTTTCTTAGACTTTTGAGAGATGCTGATCAAGCCTTGTGGGAAGGGTGTGATAAGTTTACAGTACTCTCATTTATTGTAGAACTTATACACTGGAAGGCTAATTATCGAGTGGCCTATAAGGGATTTACTTATTTATTAAAGATTTTCATTAGGGCATTGCCTCAGTTAGCAAAAGTGCCAAATTCCTATCGTGAGGCGTACAAGATGACTGCAGATTTGGGTTTCAGTTATAAAACATGGGACGTGTGCATTAATCATTGTATGTTGTTTCGAAATGAAACTAAAAAACTTACTAAATGTGAAATTTATGGAGCCTCTAGATATAAGCAACAAGAAGAAGGGGGTAGCGGTGAAGGTGCGAAAACAAGTGGCAAGAATAAACTTTCCAAGCAGGTAGCGATGAAGAAAGTATGGTATTTTCCCTTAAAGACAAGTTTGCAAAGGTTTTATTGGTCATCTAAGACCGCGACACTCATGAGATGGCATGCCGAGAAAAGAATAGACGATGGTGTGCTGAGGCATCCTGCAGACTCTCGTGCGTGGAAGGAATTTGATGAACGTTATCCATTATTTTCAATTGAAATTCGGAATGTTAGATTGGGATTAGCATCTGACGAATTTAATTCTTTCAGAACAATGACTATATCTCACAGTACTTGGCCGATTGTGCTTATGCCATACAATCTTCCACCTTGGTTATGCATGAAACAACCATATTTCTTCTTGTCGGTGCTTACTCAAGGCCCAAAAGGGCCGGACAACAAGATAGATGTGGATCTCCAACCGTTAATTGATGAGTTGAAGGAATTGTGGGAAGATGGTATATCAACTTATGATGCATCAAGGAACGAGTTGTTCACTTTACGAGCTTCACTATTATGGACAATAAATGACTTTCCTGCATATGCAATGTTGTCTGGATGGAGCACTAAAGGTGAATATGCTTGCCCTTGTTGCAATGTGAGACCTCAAGTACGATGGTTGGAACATGGTGGCAAGTATTGTTATATTTGTCATCGACGCTTCTTGCCTAGGAGTCATGCTTTTCGTAAGGATAAAAGCTCTTTTGATGGTACTCATGAAGTGATAGATAAGCCCAAGTTATTGTTTGGAACAAAATTGCTTAAACAAGTTGAAAATATGAAAACAAAGTATAAAATAGAAGATGTTTTTAAAAAGAGGAAAAGAGAAGAGGGTGAGAAGCAACAAGCCAAGTTGGAGAAGAGAAAGGTTCCTAAGTTGTGTCACAATTGGAAAAAGAGGAGTATCTTCTTTGAGTTGCCATATTGGACAAATAATCATGTTCGTCATAATCTTGATGTTATGCACATTGAAAAAAATGTGTGTGATAATGTGCTACATACTCTGTTAGGTACTGCGTGGAAATCAAAAGATAATGAGAAATCAAGAAGAGACTTAAAAGAGATGAACATTCGGAAATCATTGCATCTACAAATGCTTCCATCTCGCAAAGAAATTATGCCTCCGGCTCAGTTCACAATGAGTAAGAAGCATAAAGACACATTCTTGAAAGTTCTAAAGGGAGTCAAAGTCCCTGATTGCTACTCGTCAAACATATCTCGTTGTGTACATCTAGAGGAAAGAACTATTTGGGGTCTTAAGAGCCATGATATTCATATTTTGCTTCAACAACTACTCCCTTTAGCTGTTCGAAAAGCATTGCCTACTTCTGTTGTAAAAGCCATCATTGAGTTGGCAAATTTCTTTAGGCAATTATCCTCAAAGGTGAATATTCCCACCAGCTTTCTTTGATGTTATGGAGCACTTGCCGGTGCATTTAGCCGAGGAGGCCTTGCTAGCAGGCCCAATAAAATTTCGTTGGATGTATCTGGTAGAGAGGTACATCCATATTAAATTTACTTTGAAAAAAGTTAAATTCCTTTTTACATCTGGTTTAGCATAAGTAAATGTTTTTGTAGGTTTCTACTTACATTAAAATTATATGTTCAAAATCGAGCCAACCCCGAGGCCTCCATAGCTAAGGCAATTGTGGCTGAAGAATGCATGACTTTTTGTACACAATATTTGGATGACATTGAGACAAAGTCCAATCGTCCTAGAAGAAATGATGATGAAGGTGACGAGTTAGGCCATTTTGTAGGAAAAGAAGAGGAAATTACCCTTGATTACATCACACGAGTACAAGCGCATAGATATGTCATTTTCAACACTGAAGATGTTGAACAATACCTAGAGTAAGTGATTCCTTACTTGAGGCTTACATTCCTTATATCTTTTATATTTTAAATTAATACTTAATTCATATTTCCAATATGCTCAGAATGCATCGTGCACATTTGAGGGAGACACTACCTCGTAATCAACGACATTTTATAGAGAAAGAACATAATGATGAGTTTGTTAGCTGGTTTAAGGATTATGTAAGTATGAAACCACTTTCATATGATACTTTCTTTATTGTTTTAAATATTTTCTTATTAAATTTTATTTTTTATAAAAGGTATGCATGACGAAAGATGCAGAGCCCGAAAGAATTAAAAGTCTTGCATTGGGTCCTCATATGGATGCGAGGCGGTTTAAGTCATACATAATAAATGTTTTTCGATTTCGAGTGAAGGATGTCGATAGACGGAGGAAAACTCAAAATAGTGGAGTCATGCGAAATGCAAGTGTGACATGTTTTGCAAGCCGAAAGGATAATAATCTCATTGTAGGGGATGTTAACTTCTATGGGGAGTTGATTGAGATCCTTGAAATTTGTTATAGCAACTCAATAAGATTTATATTGTTTAAATGTGATTGGGTTGATAACCGGACAGGCAAGATGGAAGATGAGCAAAAATTTACTCCTGTAAACTTCAATCACAAGTTGTATAAGGATAATCAAGTTGGTGATGAACCATTCATATTAGCATCTCAAGCTGAGCAAGTTTGGTATGTTAAAGATCCTATAGAAATTGATTGGAAAGTTGTGATGAGGATTACACCAAGAGATAGTTTTGACATATATTCAAATGATGATAAACAAGTTTCAGATTCGATTCCACAATTGGTACCATTTTGCTCACAAGATCTGGATGAAAATGTTACTAACGAAGAATCATCGTGGGTGCGAGAGGGAGTTGATGGGGTCGAGATTGAAACTACTAATATAAATGATGTTGATGTTGATATCGCCGATAATGATGATGTTGATATGGCCTATAATGATGATGATTAGTTTGAGTATTATTTGTTTAGATCTCATTTTCTTACTATTACTAAGACAATGTTATAACTTATGTTTCATGTTTCAATCAAACTTGTTATTTTTGTATGGTTGAATATTAATATTGTTACTAGTAATATGTATTTGTTTAGATCTTATTTGCTTACTATTACTAAGACAATGTTATTACTTATGTTTCATGTTTCAATCAAACTTGTTATTTTTGTATGGTTGAATATTAATATTGTTACTTGTAATATGTATTTGTTTAGATCTTATTTGCTTAGTATTACTAAGACAATGTTATTACTTATGTTTCATGTTTCAATCAAACTTGTTATTTTTGTGTGGTTGAATATTAATATTGTTAATTGTAATATGTATTTGTTTAGATCTTATTTGCTTACTATGAAATTTATTCACATTTATGATTATGACTTTGTAATATGTGTTTTCGTGTTTCTTATATTTTTTTAGCCAGATATGCTGCCAAGGAAGCAAATAGGTGAGAGCTCATCAAGGAAAGGAAGAGGGTTGGCAATAAAAATGAAGAAATGGGGTAAAGAAAAACTTAATGTCATTTTCAATGAATTTGGACAACCCTGTGGTGGGGAAAGTGCTCAACTAGCTACTCAGCTCGGGTATTTTGTGAGAAATGGGAAAAAATTCCCATTAACTAAAGATTGGTGTGAGATGGAACGTACATTTCTAGAGAACATCTGGAAAGATGTTCAAGTAAGTTGTAATCCATATTCCTTACATAAATCTCATGTTTACTTGATTATTTTTTCTTGACTTTAGTTTTGTATTCTAGTAAGTAGTCAAAAGTCTTATGATTCTCTAACAATTGTTCTTTTTCTTTGTTGAATTGTATATAGGATAATACCAATGCACCTCCCGAGTATGAGCCAATTTGTTATCTAGCTCTCAATAAACAATGGAGAGATTGGAAATATCAGGTGAGACAAGCAATTTTACTCACATTTATGATCTCATTTGCTTACTATGCAATTTTACTTGTAATATGTATTTTACTCACATTTATGATTATGACTTTGTAATATGGAAATATCAGGTGAGATGTGCATATAATAGGTATGCATCCGACGAGGAGCGATTGGCTCACAAACCTGATGCGTGTGTTGATTCGAATCAATGGGTTGAACTTGTGCATACGTGGAGTTCAGAAAAGGCTCATGTATATTTCAAATTAATCTCAATCTATTATCGTGAATGTCTTATATGTTTCAAATTAATACTAATATTATCTTCTTCTTTTTTCAGGAATTATCTCAAATAAACCAAGTGAATCGATCAAAGCAAGAGTGTCTTAACAGGACTGAAAAAAAGTCGCATTGCACACTCCGAAAAGAGGTTTGTCATCGTTCAATTTAGATCACAGTTGTCAATTAATGCTTCTTTTTGTATCGTATATAAATATTTTTTTGTCAAATGATTCTATTATAAATGGTAGAGAGAATACGAGGGATTACCCACTGATCGAGTAAGCATGTTCATAGCTACGCGCACGGACAAAGTTTGTCAGGCTGCAGACGAAACCACCTCTCGTATGATCGCAAGTTAAAGTTTCAACCTTTTCTGTTTCAGTTTTGTTCTTGTATAGAATACTTTTTCCATTTCTAACTTCATTTTCATAATATTAATTAAAGTTAAAACAATTATATTGAACATGTTGTTTTTTGTTACAGTTAACGCTCAATGATGCGATTGAAGAACTACCAGAGGAGGAACAAAACTCTCAGAGCAAGCGAGAACAGTATTTACAAATCTTATAGGAAATGATGGCTATGGGAAAGTGCGCTGTATGGGACAAGGTCTTACCAAAACTAGGGTGTTTGGTAAAGCCTCAACTTCTCAAAGTGCTTCTGCAGCCCGTGTTGCTGAACTTGAGGAGACGGTGTCATTCATGCAAAATGATTATGCAAGGCTTGCAAAGGAATTTCAAAAGCAACTTGAGGATCAACGCCAAATGATAGAAGATTTGAAACGTAATTATATGCAACAGCATGGAAATGGCAGTAATAGATAGGCGGTGGTATGTTTTCTCAATCCTATAAATCTAATAACACTATGCACTAGTTTTCGTGAACCACATTTTCTAGTTTGCCTGGAATGGGTTGTCGGTCCCCTTCATATTCTTATAACTACTGTTCAATGACTGGAGAATAGCAGGACTGACTAAGTTGATACATGTAAGAAGTTGTTTGACGATTAAACTTATGCTTGAATGGGTTGGTATGATAAATTATTGTAGATTGAGTCGTTATAGAATTCCCTGGCATAAAGTAGAAATTGAATGGGTTGGTAATACTCTGTAATTGAATATCATGACTCTATGTTCATATGCATATGCTAGTAAAATGTCACAATTGTAGTGGCATAACTTGTAGAATAGTGTATTAAGTTTTTTGTGGTTATTGAAAGCATTTTTTATAGGGGTACCTTGAAGGTATAGTGTAATTGAAAATGCATGAATGGCGTCAGAAATGGTCCTTCTGATTTCTGTTAGTTTCCTTTTCTTTTCTTATGGTGGCTAGCATAACTGACTTTGATATTTATCGCAGATGTCAAGAACAAATGGGAGAAAAGCTCTTGGGGAAGGAAGCTTATTGTGAAGAAGACAAGGGCAACAATTATTTAATCTAAGACTGTCATAAATTACAATGTCATTTTGCTACTTATAATTGATGCATGTAAACATTGAGTTTTGGATATGCTAAAATATTTTTTGTGTTATTGGTTATGTTGTCTTGACATTGTGTTATATACATTTACGAAGCCTAGTTATTTTATACAGGTTGCATTTGTGTGTGTACAGGTTGCATTTGCCTTTGGTTCCTGCTGGTGTATTTTTGGGGAAAATGAGTAATACAGGCCTGATTGGAAAAAAAAATCTACTTATTTACGGCGGATGAATCAAGCCGCCGTAAATAAACTAGTTATTTACGGCGGCTTGATTCATCCGCTGTAAATAAGTTCATTGGACGACTCATCCCCAAAGGGGGACGAGGGTATTGTAGACACCCCATTCTGAACCCATCGGAGCAGAGTAATACCACTCTTAGTCTCACCTTGAGTCAAGAGTAGAAATCCACAATTTCGTCATGTTTCGTTAAGTTTTGACTAACGACCGTTAGTTTGGACTAAACTGCATACGGGATAACGAGGGAAGGACAGAATTGTCCACTGACAGCCTTGTCCCGTGCGGAACAGTCGTGTCCCGCATGATACTAAGCCCCTGCAGACGTGCAAAAGCCAGTTTCCTCGTCGATTTCAACTTCTTTCATGATAAAATCTTATCAATCCGGTCATCCAATAGAATTTGGGTTCTGGAACCTTCCCAAGGTATTTTACCTCTCCACCTTCACCTCTCCAACACCCTATAAATACTTGAAGACTTTCAGTATTTTGGATCCCTGACTTTCTGATCAACCTCCGACATTTACTGGTTTCTCTCCCTGAAAGATTCTTGTAAATCACCCCCTAAAATCACCTAAAGTTTGTTTATCAACCTTGTTGATCAACAAACAACAAAGAAAGAATCAAGGACCGAGGCGAAGCTCTGCCCGCATCAAGGTTCGACTCTAAACTTGAGTGAAAACTCTGTCCAAGTCTCTTCACACGAGGTAATCTTCCTCCTCCCTTTCTAATTGATTGTTACAGTGGTATAATACATCAAACCTAGGATCGGCCTAGAGCCTCCCCAAATCATGGGGACGGTCTCGAAGCAATCGATCCTATATTTCGTTTAACCTCATTAAATGGATTCTTTTACTTGTTTATTAAAACGTCTTTTCTTTGAAAACCCCCTTTTTAGCAAGACCGATCTCCGGATTGGGTGGAATGGGTGCTCCTTGACCTTCCCATTCCATAACCTATGCCCCGAACCCAAAATCTTTTCAAATGGTTTTTCTATATTTCCAACTAAATAATATAGATGGCGACTCTCAAAACAAACAAAAGACCAACGGGAAAGACGAGATAAAACCTTTTCCCGCGCACCTGTAAGTACGCCAATCCAATTCGCAACCTTTTAGATGCATTTTAATATAATAAAACTGCATTAAAGGGCGTTTTGGTAAATTCTCGGCCTATCCCGAGACTTCCGGAAACGTTCCATGAGTTTCCCGCGAAGGAAGTACCTTTTGGTACATTATTCATGCCAAAGGACCCCTTGAGAATAAAACCTGTTGGACCTTTTGGGCATTTTCCCGGAATGTTCCAGAAACTGGTTTTTGGCGCCAAAAGCGGTTGAGCCACCTTGTGTCACGCGACAGCTTGAGGCATGAAAAGTGGACGCGTAAGGTCGTGCGACACATTAAGGCAGCCAACTGCAGCCTATAAATAAGACCCTCCCCCTCTCATAAATGGATCCCAACTTGAGCCTACTGTTACTCTGCAGGATTTGCACCGTAACGAACCTCCCTAAACACAACCCTCTCTCTCTCCTACCTTCAAACTAACCAATCCCTTCCCATCCAAAACCAATTCCCAAGCCACACCAATTGAACCCCTTGCATCAATCCTTCCAGATCAGAAGTGACGAATTGAAGGGTTCTATATCTGAATGGATATAGAATTCGTGGAAGCATCAAGGGTAACGATTCTCTAACTCTCTCTCTCTCTCTCTCTCTCTCATAATTGTAGCATTTAATTTTGTTTGGATTTAATTTTGTTTATCTAACTCTCTCTCTCTCTCTCTCTCTCTCTCTCTCTCTCTCTCTCTCTCTCTCTCTCTCTCTCTCTCTCTTGCTTAATTTCTCATAATTGTAGCATTTAATTTTGTTTGGATTCAGTAATCAGATATAGCTATCTGGATTACTGAATCCCAATCGCAATCTCTCTGTTTAAATTGAGTAATTCGTGCAATTGAGCTTATATTGTTGATTATTTGATTGAACTTGGTGTTTGAACCCCAAGGGGGTGTGGATCTACCAATATCCACACTCCCTGGGTTGATTTAGTTTCGTTTCTGTATTTCGTTCGTAATCTAGTTAATTGATTAGATCTGTATAGCTTCGTTGATTACGTGTTCGTATTGTTAAGTTTCTGCAGATGGCTCATATGTGTCACGCGACAACTTCGTCTCCAAGTGATCCTGTGTCACGCGACACATGTGGTCACTGGTGCGATATGTCATGCGACATATATGACCTATCTGCAGAGACCTCTTTCCTTTATAATCTGTTTTAGATTGTTTGTATCAGGGATGTGGCCTCCCTAAATAATGGGCTCACAATCTGTAATCCTCGTTTCATAATTAATAAGATGCATTTTATCACACTTTGTTTATTATCAATATTTGCACACACTTTGGATTTACTTGGATGTTTCTGATTGAAAGACTCGTCTATGGACGAGGCGTGTTGGGTGAACTCTCGGTTCTTCCCAACACGTAACCTGACCCCCGAACTCATGTTTTTCTCTCTAAATAAAGGTTTTCAATGTTTCCTCTTAAAACGGCGTGGCGACTCCTTCTTTTCATTTAAACCGGAAACCCAATTTCGGGCGAGCGCGCATTCAGTGGCGACTCTGCTGGGGATACAACATTTGAAAACCTGTTTTTCAAGTGTTGAGTGGGTCAAGCTTTTATTTAGTCAAACATCCAATACATCCATTTTGTGTGCATTATTCGATAATCATTTGTGGTTCATACATCTTGTTGATTATGAAACTTGTGAGCCCTTTGTGCTTGTGGTCACTTTTTGTGCATTAGTCTTCTCTTTGTGTTGCTCTTGCTATGGTAAAACAGGGGCTGATTTGATGATTGAAGAGCTGCTGGTTCAGTGACCACCCAGGTCGTGCGACATCTTTTGTCTCTGGATGTCCTGTGTCACGCGACAAAAGGTGGCCACTGAACAGAACATCAGAAGACTGGTTTGAGGGCAGTCCCTTGGATCAAGCGTGACTCAATTGATTGTTGTTCCCTGTATATCATGTGTGAGGGTGTGTGTTGTCTTTTCTTTCTTTAAAATAAAAATAAATAAAAAATCATTTTTCGCAAAACAAAGGAACATAGCCATCCCGCACACTACTTCACGTAGATCTAGAACCCTCGGGTGCGATTGACTGCATCGCGGACGGCCATGAAATTTGCCTACGCTTGAGCGCCTGAAATCAAACCTATCCCCCTAGCGCATTATAGGTGGCGCCACACTTTTAAACCTCACCCAAACGGTTGGTTTTTGACACGACATTTTCAAATACGCTAAAATGAATTGTTTCAAAATTCTTAATAGACTTTCGTACCTCCTCCAAACCCTAGCACGTGTGGGCATGTTGTCAACGCAACATGGTTTCACGAAAGGACATGTCGTTCCCACGGCATGTTCTAACGACAGATCATGTCGCTTTGTCAACGTGCATCGACGAGAGGTCATGCCGGATTTTTCCTTGAAATTCTTCAGGAATACCCGTTATGCTGCCTAAATTTTTCCAGAAATTGGGGCTACTCGTCCGTCCCATAAATGCTTCGGTTTTGTTTAGGTACTGTCGCCTATTACTAATTTTGAAACAATACATTTGGTGTATTTTTGGATGATGTGTCCTAGGGTTCCCCCGAGATCTAGATTGCGTGAAATAAAGGGTTAGCCTTTCCCAACCGTTCATAGGACTTAAAAGACACCGATTTCTACTTGAAGATTAATAAAGTGTTGCACGAGTCCGTCTCCTTTCCCGTTCTTCCCTCTCCTGTATCATCTCAAGATTCTATATCCTCCGCCTTATACACGCTCTCACCTCTTTAACTTTGCAAAGGTTACGGGAAGTTGGGTGTGCGCTCTCGTTCCCGGCGCTCATTGGTCCATATTCCCGAGGCGGAAGCAGCTCAAGTGCCCGAGTGATCGTCCATCTGATGAGGAATCCAAAATGCTCGGTGCAGAGAAGACTATGGCCCACGAATCTAAAAGTTCATATCCCATGGGTCAGCAGCAGAGTGTAAAAGGTGTGTCCATCAAAGAGTTGCGAGCTACACTTGAAGATATTTTTCCTCGCAAGGGGGAGGCCCGGTGGTTTGCTCAGTTTGCTAAAGATAAGGAGGACGACCTATAAATGACAAAGAGATCGAGAAGGGTCCTCACCGCACCGATGGCAACGATGCTCAATGTTGAAGAAGTCAATCAGTCCTCGTAGGGTCTAGAATGTCCACTGTCGGACATGAGTCTGTCGAGTCCAAGTTGGACCAATTTTGCTTTGCAGTGATAAAAATCTTTGTTTCTCTTCTTGCTAGACTCGAGACATCACTAGTATACCTACGTTACACTCAATTGAAATGGTCTTATTCCAAATGATCACTTGTGCTGCTCACCGACCAACGCTTTGAAATGACTAATATTTAAATTGATCGGAGTGAGAAAATTGACTGATATCCTTCCCAGAGTGGGGCTTAAGAACTCCCCACCTCGATTCCCATATGCTCACATATCTTCCTTCGTCCTCGCTATCTCGTTGCTCGATGAATTTGCATGGATCTTCCGCGAAGTAAGCATAAGAAATCAATGGAAACTCAATCTCATTCAGACTATCTGATAGGGACTGCGGTTGAAACCTCTCACCCTTAGGAAAACCATCACCTTACCCTCACCAAATAATACCCTTTCATTTCAAGATCGGCACATTTGAAACCCGTATTAACCATCTCAAGAAAAAGAGGGACTATCCTTGAGGCTCCCGTAATTCAAAAGAAGATCGACCTGGTCCAAGCTCAAAAACGACGGAAAGCAATGATCCATCCTGGGGACTAGCTGAAATCCTCCACTAAAAAAAAAAAAAAAGAGAAAAGAAAAAAAAGAGAGCCTAGTCCCTAGTGATCCTCCCAAAAGTGAAAGTCAAGGGATCCGGTCGTTACTCAAGAGGAGTCTCAGAGTGAATAAAGAGACAGCATGGATGTCCCCTCACCATTACCCTTAACCAATCCTAAGTCGTCCTCTCGATTTTAGAGGACAACCCCATTCCCATTACCCTTACCTTGCCTTTAGCCAAAGCCAAGATTGACCTCTCATTCTTAGAGGCATTGAAGATGAAATCATGGATCCCCTCACCTTAGAAATCCCAAACACCTACCCAAGAGCCAACCTCTCATCTTTAGAGGTACAACAAGAAAGGGCCCAAATGACCTCTCATTTTAAAAGGTCATGATATCCCAAATCACCCGAAGACCGATCGAAACCCCGAAACCCAGTCGCAGTTCCGACCGGATGGCAGTTTCATTCCATTATCGTTGAGATCTAAAACAAATTATCTCTTAAAGAGGAGCCAAGTCTATCCCGGCTCAAAAGATTATCAAGCGAAGATTGTGCAAATTCCATCTGTCCATTCGACGTTGCATGTGAGCATATTTCGTTTCTACTCCGCAAACACCTGCCGTGGACGCCCCATCAAGCTTCGCATCTGTGTCTCCCATCGACACTCTAAGAGGACATATTTTTTCAATTCTTACAATCTTCGAAGGTCCTCACATCCCCGAACTTCATCGTTCATTCTCTTCATTCGGGATAAGCCGAACTACGGCGACCTGAGCTCCTCCTATGGAGGGGAACGTAGGCAACCTTAATTGGTCCGGTCGAAATCACAAACAAATCTCGTAAAATCCGGTCTCTTCAAGGACCATGCCCATACACCGTCTATCCTTCCGATTCTCGATATCGGCGGGCTTTCTCCTCAGATTGATAAAAATATTTGCTCATATCAGCTTTGGTGGTTGAGTAACCCGAACATCAATAAAGGGTTTTAAGCAGCTTTGTGATCACCACGAATAAGACAAGTTTTCAAGTGTCTCGAAAAGTCTTCTATTGCTACATCATAGGAAGATAGAGCTAAACACCGTTTCGGTCAGCAGGGGCTTCCATACACTTTCCACACCTTGTGATGCTTATACTCTCTCAAAAGAGCCAAACCCAAAGCGAGAGTGTCATACACAGAATTCGGGATTCATTTCCCATCATTCGAAAGATGTGCCCCCGCGTAAACATTTCCGAGTCTTGTCCAAATGATCGATTGACTGCGGTTTGAAATGATGAATTACCTCTCGTGGCTACAGGATGACTCGCCCGCGATGAAGCCGCATGGAATATCCTCAAGCCGGGGCTTTGGTTAAGGTATCCCTCCGGCTCTCCTTACCCGATTCTCTCCAGTTGCTTTGACCGTCAACCTGGGCTTCACCAAGCCGGGATGGCTCTCTCGCCCTCTCGCCGCTTGCCGTCTCGTACGCGCGATACACTATGTCCTCACCAAAGAATGAACCTGCTGCAATCTGTACTCCCGGGAACGTCCCCAACTTGCCTAGCTGCGCCATATCATTTTCCACCTCACGGGAGAAGACCCCTACTATACATACCTGTCCGAAAAAATCCCAAAACCTTATGAATAAACCTGGCAAAACAGACCGTTAACCCAATAATCGCATTTGCTTTCCTGCAATGCATGCACTCGTGCAAACAAGCTAACATAAATTAATCTTTGCTAACAAGATAAGCTTATTTAGGCATAGCACTGGGAGTTGTTGTCTTACCCTCGCAGGTACAATAATCAATTGAGTCTCAAGACTGGCCCTCAGGCCAAATTGAGAAAGAAAGAAAGAGAAAAAGCAAAGCCCAGTACATGAAAGAAAGAACAACAAGAGAGCAGGAAAGAAGTAGCGTGAGCCCTCCGGAAGCTACACTTATCCCCAGCAGAGCAGAAACAACAATGGTAGTCTAAGACCTTCCGACAGATGCGGGTGAGCACAGCACAGGTATGAACACATATTTCTTGCAAGCGTCAAATCATCATACCATATCCTTTTTCAAAATTGGTTCGAGACACCATAGATCTCACAACATTTTCAAAATTGGTCCGAGACACCATAGATCTCACAACATTTTCAAAAGTGGTTCGAGACACCATAGATCTCACAACATTTTCAAAATTGGTCCGAGACACCATAGATCTCACAACATTTTCAATAATTGGTCCGAGACATCATAGATCTCACAACATTTTCAAAATTGGTCCGAGACACCATAGATCTCACAACATTTTCAAAAGTGGTTCGAGACACCATAGATCTCACAACATTTTCAAAATTGGTCCGAGACACCATAGATCTCACAACATTTTCAAAGGTGGTTCGAGACACCATAGATCTCACAACATTTTCAAAAGTGGTTCGAGACACCATAGATCTCACAACATTTTCAAAATTGGTTCGAGACACCATAGTTCTCACATTATTTACAATATTTGGTTCGAGACACCATAGTTCTCACATTATTTACAATATTTGGTTCGAGACACCATAGATCTCACAATATTTTCAAAATTGGTCCGAGACACCATAGATCTCACATTATTTTCAAAAATTGGTGCGAGACACCATAGTTCTCACATTATTTTCATAATTGGTTCGAGACACCATAGTTCTCACATTATTTTCAAAAATTGGTTCGAGACACCATAGTTCTCACAACATTTTCAAAAGTGGTTCGAGACACCATAGATCTCACAATATTTTCAAAATTGGTCTGAGACACCATAGTTCTCACATTATTTTCAAAAATTGGTCCGAGACACCATAGTTCTCACAACATTTTCAAAAGTGGTTCGAGACACCATAGTTCTCACAACATTTTCAAAAGTGGTCCGAGACACCATAAATCTCACAACATTTTCAAAAGTGGATCGAGACACCATAGATCTCACAACATTTTCAAAAGTGGTTCAAGAAACCATAGATCTCACAACATTTTCAATAATTGGTCCGAGACACCATAGATCTCACAACATTTTCAAAATTGGTCCGAGACACCATAGATCTCACAACATTTTCAAAATTGGTTCGAGACACCATAGATCTCACAACATTTTCAAAATTGGTCCGAGACACCATAGATCTCACAACATTTTCAAAAGTGGTTCGAGACACCATAGATCTCACAACATTTTCAAAAGTGGTTCGAGACACCATAGATCTCACAATATTTTCAAAATTGGTCCGAGACACCATAGATCTCACATTATTTTCAAAAATTGGTCCGAGACACCATAGTTCTCACATTATTTTCATAATTGGTTCGAGACACCATAGATCTCATATTATTTTCAAAAATTGGTTCGAGACACCATAGTTCTCACAACATTTTCAAAAGTGGTTCGAGACACCATAGATCTCACAATATTTTCAAAATTGGTCTGAGACACCATAGTTCTCACATTATTTTCAAAAATTGGTTCGAGACACCATAGTTCTCACAACATTTTCAAAAGCGGTTCGAGACACCATAGATCTCACAATATTTTCAAAATTGGTCCGAGACACCATAGTTCTCACATTATTTTCAAAAATTGGTCCGAGACACCATAGTTCTCACAACATTTTCAAAATTGGTTCGAGACACCATAGTTCTCACATTATTTACAATATTTGGTCCGAGACACCATAGATCTCACAACATTTTCAAAATTGGTCCGAGACACCATAGATCTCACAACATTTTCAAAAGTGGTTCGAGACACCATAGATCTCACAACATTTTCAAAAGTGGTTCGAGACACCATAGATCTCACAACATTTTCAAAATTGGTCCGAGACACCATAGATCTCACAACAGTTTCAAAATTGGTCCGAGACACCATAGATCTCACAACATTTTCAAAATTGGTTCGAGACACCATAGATCTCACAACATTATCAAAATTGGTTCGAGACACCATAGATCTCACAACATTTTCAAAAGTGGTTCGAGACACCATAGATCTCACAACATTTTCAAAATTGGTCCGAGACACCATAGATCTCACAACATTTTCAAAAGTGGTTCGAGACACCATAGATCTCACAATATTTTCAAAATTGGTTTGAGACACCATAGTTCTCACTTCTTCGGTTTCTCGTTTTCCCCTCAAGTCTTGTGTTCCGAACTACGATTTGGCTTGATTCCCTTGTTCAAGGGATACGTAGGAATCCTTTCTCAAAAAGGTCCAGCCATCTTTTCCCCCTTCTAGCCCTTCACCTTAACCCTAGCCGCTCATTGAGATTGGGTCTTATTTTATCGACAACCCCACTTTTTCCAAAAGTGACGTTGCCGAGGGGCACTGTAAGTACGCCAATCCAATTTGCAACCTTTTAGATGCATTTTAATATAATAAAACTGCATTAAAGGGCATTTTGGTAAATTCCCGGCCTATCCCGAGACTTTCGGAAACGTTCCATGAATTTCCCGCGAAGGAAGTACCTTTTGGTACATTATTCATGCCAAAGGACCCCTTGGGAATAAAACCTGTTGGACCTTTTGGGCATTTTCCTAATGTTCCGTAAACCGGTTTTTGGCGCCAAAAGCGGTTGAGCCACCTTGTGTCACGCGACGCTTGAGGCATGAAAAGTGGACGCGTAAGGTCGTGCGACACATTAAGGCGACCTAACCGCAGCCTATAAATAAGACCCTCCCCTCTCATAAATGGATCCCAACTTGAGCCTACTGTTACTCTGCAGGATTTGCACCGTAACGAACCTCCCTAAACACAACCCTCTCTCTCTCCTACCTTCAAACTAACCAATCCCTTCCCATCCAAACCCAATTCTCAAGCCACACCAATTGAACCCCTTGCATCAATCCTTCCAGATCAGAAGTGACGAATTGAAGGGTTCTATATCTGACTGGATATAGAATTCGTGGAAGCATCAAGGGTAACGATTCCCTAACTCTCTCTCTCTCTCTCTCTCTCTCTCTTGCTTAATTTCTCATAATTGTAGCATTTAATTTTGTTTGGATTCAGTAATCAGATCTAGCTATCTGGATTACTGAATCCCAATCGCAATCTCTCTGTTTAAATTGAGTAATTCGTGCAATTGAGCTTATATTGTTGATTATTTGATTGAACTTGGTGTTTGAACCCCAAGGGGGTGTGGATCTACCCATATCCACACTCCCTGGGTTGATTTAGTTTCGTTTCTGTATTTCGTTCGTAATCTAGTTAATTGATTAGATCTGTATAGCTTTCTGTTGATTCTGTGTTCGTATTGTTAAGTTTCTGCAGATGGCTCATATGTGTCACGCGACAACTTCGTCTCCAAGTGATCCTATGTCACGCGACACATGTGGTCACTGGTGCGATATGTCATGCGACATATATGACCTATCTGCAGAGACCTCTTTCCTTTGTAATCTGTTTTAGATTGTTTGTATCAGGGATGTGGCCTCCCTAAATAATGGGCTCACAATCTGTAATCCTCGTTTCATAATTAATAAGATGCATTTTATCACACTTTGTTTATTATCAATATTTGCACACACTTTGGATTTACTTGGATGTTTCTGATTGAAAGACTCGTCTATGGACGAGGCGTGTTGGGTGAACTCTCGGTTCTTCCCAACACGTAACCTGACCCCCGAACTCATGTTTTTCTCTCTAAATAAAGGTTTTCAATGTTTCCTCTTAAAAGGGAGTGGCGACTCCTTCTTTTCATTTAAAGCGGAAACCCAATTTCGGGCGAGCGCGCATTCAGCACCGCTACAGTTTGGCAACTCTGCTGGGGATGATTAAATTTAAAGTGGCTTTAACTTACATTAATAAAAATGGGTTTTAAAATAAAAAATCATTTTTTTACTCAGTTCAGGCTAGTCTCGCACGAGACAACCTTCTGTCTCGCGCGAGACAATGCTACGGTTTACTGTTTGTTTTCTGGTTTTCCCGTTCGTCTCAGAGATCCGAGATAAGAGTCGAACACGTAAAAGGGGATTCCAGATTACATTATCTGCATAGTTCTTTCATCTTAAGGCTCCCCTTAAGATTTAAAACTCGAATCCATATTTAGTTTAAATAATTGATTATTATTTATAACTGCGTGTGATTGGGTTTTTAAATTAAAGTCCGGTCCAATGGGAATTCGGGAGTTGTAATTAAATTATTTATCTCTCTCTCTCTCATTAAGTGGAACTACGACGGCCTGAGTCTTCCGAATTTGGGAGAAACGTAGGCAACCACTTGGTGCGGCCATTATTTGTTTTCCTTTTTATTTTCAAAAAAAAAAATCTCTCTTTTATCTATCACCTAGATTGACTCTCACACACGCGCACTCATGCTATATCTGTCATTGCACTACATACCCCGATTAACTCGGGACCCACACTAAGGACGAATGACGGTAACCACCTAGTTGTCCGTCTCTCTGAAGTTGGATCATCCCACTCCGCGTATTCAATCAATCTAGATTCTCATATCGCGGGGAGCCTAGCCTTCCGGCCCTGCATCGCCACATATCATGTAGATTGTCTTTTTAGGATCACTCCGTGACTGGTCAGTTTTGACTCGATGATCTTTCTTATTTTTGACCAAAATAACGCCATGTAAAATTGACAATAAAGAAGGACTCGGAATAGTCCCTTCGGAAAAGTCTCTTCGGAATAGTCCCTTCGAAAAAGTCCCTTCGGAATGACCCTTTCGGATTTGCCCCTTCAAAAGAAAAATAGTCCCGTCAAAAAAAAAATCCTTCAAACAATCTTGCATGGCTTTATTTTGCAAAAATTGGACGGATCATTTAGTCGGTAGGTTTGAGTAAAGACCTTAGAAACCTCTCAAAACGGATTCTCCGTTCCGACCATAAATTAGGTTTAATAAAAATCGACCTTCCGCGTGATTGTCTCGCGCGAGACTACCTGTCCCGCGCGGGACAATGTCTCTGTTTGCTGTGATTGAGCCTGAACCGTTTAAGCCTTCTTCCGACTCGCTGGGGCTAGATTTGATCCTGATTCAATCTCTGCATCTTCTCTGTCAGTTTCCCGTAGCTACTCAACCTCAAGACTCCCAACACAATGTCCGTAGAAGAGTTCCGCTCCTACTTTGTCACAAAAAGGGGTATTGAACAGCCAAATTTGCAAGACGTGACCAAGTCTCTCATCACCGAGCATGTGGAAGGTTGGAAGGAAGCCTCTGATATACCTACCACCTTGATTGCTAGGGATTTCAGAAAAGCGGAAAGTGACTCCGACAATGAGCACTCATTCGCCCAAAAAGTGCTAAGTAGCATCAAGACTCAGCTCGCCTATACCCTGCAACTAATCGAAATCAATGATGCATGGTATGGCAAAGCAAATATGCTAGTCGAAGAACTCAAAAAAAGTCAATGATGAACTCAAGGCTATGACTCAGAAGTGCAATGACTTGGAAGCTCACATAGAAGACGATATCGATGAAAGAGTCAAGTACTGCCTCAGTACTCTCTACTATGATCTCAAGGAGCAAATGGAGGATGATTACCGCTCTCAACACAATACCATTGTGCGATACTATGAGAACCGCATCTGAGACCTCTTTGCTCAAGTAACTAAACCAAGAAGGGGCGGCATAGTTTAGAAGAGTTAGAGAGCTTCTTTCTTTTTTTAGTCATTTACTTTTGTTTGCAAGAAAAACAAATGATAGTTTAGTTTGGGTACTACTTGCCTAAAATCCTCATTTGTGGGCAAGAGTATCAAGTTTTCTTTTCAATAATAGTTTAGTCAGTATCTTTCCTTTCACTTCTGATTACTTATTCAGTGGCTTTGAGATTGAGGAAGATAGCACCGTGAATGTCATAGAAACTTGCAACAAAAATGACTACTCTAAAGCACTTTGGTTTTCCGGAAACCATCCTGTTTGGAGAATGATGCAAGCGAAAGGGTACTTTCCTGGCTTGGGACTTGGCAAACACTTGCAAGGGATAACAGATCCACCGCCGGTTCCCCCACCACACACGAAGCATGGCCTAGGATATATCATTTCCATCCACGATGAAAGTGACGAAGAAGAGTGGGACTTCACTCAGATCAAGTGGGAAGGAACCGCATACAAAAGTTACAATAACTCAAAGGCCAAAGACTACAACCTTGAACCATATCGAAAGACGCTCAATGGCTACTTCGTTCGAGAAGGGGAAAGCATCCCATACTTTATCTTTTCAGAACCATGGACTGACGATAAAGGAAAGCGCCAACCAGGCTTTGAAATTTTTAGCGACTGCGACGCTTCGTCAGATGAAACAGAACCCGTCCCACTAATCCCTAAAGATTTGTGGGGCACAAAAGCAAAATGACCAGCGAACGGGACTTTGTGTTGGGAGAAGACATGTTGCGACAGCTCGAGAACCTGTGCCGGCTAGAAGACAACCAGATCCATGCAATATCCAAGGATGACACTCCAACTAATGATTACACGAAGCTAATCCAGGAATTTGATGAACCAATTCTAAACTGGCACGTCACCGAGGGACAAATTGTTGATGAAGACTTCATGATCAAAGAGCTTGGTTGTACTCCCCATCTCCACAGGAAGATAGGCCTTATAGCTTTCACTTTAGAGTCAGGCTCTAA
This sequence comes from Adenophora triphylla var. japonica, assembly GCA_022495995.1. NCBI lineage: Eukaryota > Viridiplantae > Streptophyta > Magnoliopsida > Asterales > Campanulaceae > Adenophora > Adenophora triphylla. The sequence goes on from JAFEMH010003724.1 coordinate 203,242, forward strand.
CTCTGATGAACTCACTCAAGAGGAAATTGAGGCGGTGGCCGAGCATGTATTCCCTTACTTCCTTAATGAAAACATCGATCTTTCCGAGTACCCTGAGATTGCTAACATCGTGAATGATGAATTAACTAATAATAATCAATATAACGAAAATGTTAATAATGAATCATACGATGAGATAGATCAAGAAAACGAACAAATTTTAAAAGAATTAGCAAAGCAAGTAGGTCGTTGTGGAAAGAATGGCCCCGTTGACAATGAATAAATGCAAACGGTTATTCTTGGGACAACAGAAGACCCCAGAGAAACAAAGATTGGCAGCTTCTTCAAGGGGGAAGACAGACAAACCTTAACACAGCTCCTCAGAGAATATGTCGACGTCTTCGCTTGGTCCTACAAAGATATGCCTAGGTTAAATCAGTCGATCGTAGAGCACAAGATACCGCTGTTACCCAATGCAAAACCAGTCAAACAGAAACTACGCAGAATTAAGCCCGAATGGTCAATGCAAGTGAAAGAAGAGATCACGAAACTTTTGAACGTAGGGTTTATCAAGGTGATTGAGTATCCGGAATGGCTAGCCAACACAGTACAAGTGGCCAAATCGAATGGGAAAATACGAGTCTGTGTTGACTTCAGAGACTTGAACAAGGCGTCCCCTAAAGATGACTTCCCGCTACTAAACATAGACATGTTGGTCGACGCCACCGCAGCATACGAAGTCCGCTCATTCGTAGATGGCTTCGCAGGGTATAACCAAATTCTCATGGCAGAAGAAGACCAACACAAAACAGCGTTCACCACACCTTGGGGGACATTCTGTTATACGGTCATGTCGTTTGGTCTGAAAAACGCTGGGGCTACTTATCAAAGGGCAGTCACGACCTTATTTCATGACATGATCCACAAAGAAATAGAGGTATATGTGGACGACATGATTATCCACTCAAAGGGGACAGATGGTCAACACTTTAGAGATCTCAGAAAATTCTTCAATCGACTGAGACAACACCAAATGAGGCTTAACCCCGCAAAATGCTCATTCGGAGTGGTCAAAAGGAAGGTCTTAGGATACATGGTCACCGAACACGGCATAGAAGCAGATCCCGCCAAGATAAAGGCCATCATAGACTTGCCTCCACCCAGAACACAGAAAGAAGTAAAGGGATTCATGGGCAGACTCCAATACATCAGTCGATTCATCAATCAACTTACTACAGTGTCTGATCCTATCTTTAAGCTACTCAAGAAAAACGCACCTCAAGAATGGACCGAAGAATGTCAAGAGGTATTCGAGAAAGTCAAGTACTACTTGACTTCCCCACCTATCCTGGTTCCACCGCACAAGGAGAAACCCTTAAAACTATACCTCACGGTTACTGATAACGCACTGGGGGCTATGCTTGCTCAAGAACAGCCTGCTTCACACACAGAGAATGTGATCTACTTTGTCAGCCGTAGATTTCAAGGCAGTGAAATCAACTACTCTCCACTCGACAAGTCATGCGCTGCTCTCGTCTGGGTAACACAGAGACTAAAGCACTACATGGAAGCCTTCCCGGTTCATCTCATCGCACGAATGGATCCTTTGAAATATATCCTAGACAAATCAAATTTGTCTTCACGTCTGGTTAAGTGGTATTTCATGCTCGCGGGATATGATATCACTTACGTCACTTAGATATCCGTCAGGGGCAGTGTATTCGCAGACCAGTTGGCCAAATTTCCTTGCGACGAAGTGAAGGGGGAAGACCCGCGATTCCCTAATGAGGACATCATGAGTATAGAAGACGAAAATAAGTGGCAATTATTTTTTGATGGCGCAACCAATAAGAAAGGTTTCGGCATCGGAATGTTGTTGGTGGATCCCGAAAACATCTATACTCCACTAGCAATACGTCATGACTTTGACGCCACTAATAACACTACCGAATATGAAGCTTGCATAGCGGGACTCGAAGCAGCCCTAGAACGCAATGTGACCGAACTTGAGGTATTTGGGGACTCCCATTTGATCATCAATCAGACACTAAAAAAGTGGATAATCCAAGATCCGACCCTTCAAAGATACAATGCCCACCTCCAAGAGTTGGTGCAACAATTCCAAAATATCTCATTCCACTATCTCCCTAGAGACAAAAAACGGTTTGCTGATGCATTGGCTACACTTGCTTCCTTGGTCGAAATCCCTGCAGGAAAGGCCGTAAAACCCTTCAAAATAACTCGGCGAACAACTCCTGCCTACTGCGCCGTCATAGACCTCCATGACTGCAAAGACAAGTGGTTATCCGAATGTGCCACCATTGAAGAATCCGAAAAGAAACCAGGGTACTATGACATTTGGCACTTCATCCTAGATGGAACCATTTCGCCTGAGGCCGACAAGAAGACTCAGATTGCCCTTTAGAGACTGGCAGCTAACTACGTCATCATTGCTGGCCGTCTATTCAAAAAATACTCCCAGGGGAACCTCCTTTGTGCCACTAAAAAAGAGGCCCAAGAAATAATGGACCATGTTCATCAAGGAGTGTGTGGAACCCACATGAGCGGCAACATGCTCGCCAAAAAGATCTTCAGACAAGGATACTTTTGGTTAACCATGGAGGCCGACTGTACCAGCATGGTCAAGAAATGCCATAAGTGTCAGATACACGCCAACCTTCAGCATGTGCCGCCTTCCCTGCTATACCCTATGAAATCCCCTTGGCCGTTCTCAACATGGGGCATAGATGTGATTTGAAAGGTTACACCCGCAGGAGCCAACGGGCACTGTTTTGTCTTAGTAGCCGTCGACTATTTCACTAAATGGATCGAGGCCGCCTCCTACAAAGTTTTGAATGCCAGAAAGGTAGCAGAATTCATCAAGCACAACATCATTTGCTGATATGGGGTTCCACAAGAGATGATATCGGATATTGGTTCCCATTTCGAGAAAGAAACTGATCACCTCTTAACAGAGTACAAAATCGTAAGGCATAAGTCATCTCCTTACAGGCCTCAAACTAATGGAGCAGTTGAAGCCGCAAACAAAATGATCGAAACCATCATCAGAAAAATGGCAATCACTGGAAAAGATTGGCCCGACAAGCTACCCTTCGCACTTTGGGGATACCGCACTTCGATCCGAACAGCTACATGGAGGACTCCATATGCTCTCACATACGGAATGGAAGCTGTTCTACCAATAGAATTGGAAATACCGTCACTAAGGGTTCTCCTAGAAAACCAAGTGAATGAAGTTGATTGGTTAGAAAGCAGATACGAAGAGCTAGCCCTGCTAGACGAAAGAAGGCTGAAAGCAGCCGAGCACACTCAAGCTTACCAAAGGAGGATGGCAAGAGCTTTCAACAAAAAGGTTAAGACAAGAAACATCAGAGTAGGCCACCTGGTTCTCTGCGAGCACCGCCCTAGGCCTTTCAACCCTCTAGGCAAGTGGGGACCGAGATGGATAGGAGCCTACATCGTAAAGAAGATATTCTCTAGGGGAGCCCTTCAGCTGGTAGACTTAGATGGAGATCAACTATCAAAACCGGTCAATATGGACAAGCTCAAAAAGTACTTCGCGTGACTTGGCCTCTCAAAAATGAAAAAAAAAATCACTCGCTAGGTTGAAAATCCCGAAAGGGGCGGTCTAGGAAAAAATTAGAGCGTGCACAAGAAAAGAAGCCCGCTAGATTGAAAATCTGAAAGGGCGGTCTAGGCAAAAGCAAGGGTGTGCATTAAAAAAAAAAAAAAGAGGCCTTGTCTCGCGCAAGACTATTCTTCGGCCTGAAATCGAATTTTGTCTTTTTTTTCTCTCAAAAATGAACTACGTTAGACCTGAGCCTCTTATTTAATTGCTGTAAAAGAGGAACGTAGGCAGCCTTCGGGTTCGGTCTAATCAAATAAATAAATCAAATTTTGTCCTTTTATTAATCGAATGCATTTTTATTAATAACAAAGGGAAAATCCTAACGACAACGACTAATTTGCTAAGCTAACAATCTTGAAAAAAATACTAATAAATAAAACTAGCGGTCTATCAAAGCAATCTCTTGGTACTCCCTAGGATCTAGCATTTCATTGACTTGGTAGGCCAGCGGACATGATCACCCCCGTCATCTCGATCTCTCTTGCGCTTTGGACCCTTCGAAGCAGAACATCCCTTGAGGCGAGTGAAAACGGATTCCGAAAGCCTTTTGAAAACATGGGGCCTATCCAAAGCCTGCATCTTTCCGGGAAGACCCTTACCTCGTCCCTCGTACCAATCCCCATCAAGAAAATCATGGGTTAGATCAGTCCGTACATTAGCAAGATCAGACTGGGTCTCGCTCCTTCTTAAAATACTGATCGTCACGAAAGAATCTCCTAGCAGTGAAAGCCGAAGATCATCAATCTTCTCCGCACTTGGGTAACCTGTATGAAGGAACCAATCCAAGTACTTGTCATATAAGAAGACACTCGCATCAAAAGTCCAAAGGTTTGACCAACGATCTCGATTAGTTCCTTCACCCCAGGCTTGAGCTAACACATTCGCAAACTCCACACCAATATAAGACACTTCAAGAGAAGCTCCTTCGAAAAGATAGAAAGAAGAATCTCGCAAACCCGGAAGAACAACCCTGCCAAAACCCTTAGTATTGGCAACGTACTTGTTCAGTCTCCAATAAGGTGGACACCAAATAATATCTGCAGTGGCGGTTTTTGCAATCAACTTGGCCCACTCATCCACCGAAAGATCCTTGATAACAACTTCCTCATATGGTACATAAAGGAAGAATAATCCAATGGAGGAGCTACCAACTTGAGATGTTCCCTAAGCCAAATAGTCAACAAAAGAGAACTCCCTTGAGTCATGGCACCGGTCTTATGCAAGTCATCAAGACCATGCAGGGTCTCACCCAAGATTAGCAGAATAATGTTCCTAGAACGTTTCCTAGCCTGCAGAACGATTTCCACCAATTGGGAGTCAACCAAGCCATCCTTGCACGTGAACAAAACATCTCCGAAAAGAGAAAGGGCCAGAAAGTTCCGTTTGTAAACAGGGAAGGCATCTTCATCTTAATCTCCGCTAAAGCGTTCAGGAAAAGAAGAGCAATCCACCCATCTGCGTTGAACCAATTCATAGCAAGTGTTAAGGGGGATCCCCAACAACTCGTTCAAAGCTTCTGAATGGTTCCTATTGAATTTAGGAACAGCAATCTCACCAGTCAAAGGCATATCCAAGATAATAGCAAACTCTTCAACGGTAGGAACCCTCTCATTAAGAGAGAAATTAAAGAGAAGAACAGAGAGATCCCAAAATCGAGTAGTGCCCTACAGAAGATTCCAATCCGGTTGGAGGTTCTTCAAAGTGAAAAGGATTCTAAATTCGAATTCTGCAATAAACTTATTTCGAGATCGATTATGAAACGAACTCACAAAATTCCTCGATGCTTGCTTGAACGCTTCGACTACATCAGACGGCAGAGAAAAATCATCCACTATCATGGGCATTGGGACGATCTCCTTGGAAGCCATGGATCACAGGGTTGGAAAAGAAGGCAAGAATTTGACCCTAACGAGATATCTCTGTGATTTGAGAGGCCTGAATGAGTTATCTTGCCGGACTACAGGGTGATTATATAAGGGAAAACTGACAGAATCCTGTTCGAAGAAGAAAAGAGCTCTTCCTGAGTAGCGTGTCTCGTGCGAGATACCTTTTCCCGCGCGATACAACTCTTCAGCAATTTCAGCAGCACTCCTGCACAAATAAGCAATCTAGGCCCGACTTGACAAAGCAAGTCTCAAATCCTGCAAATGCGTACCTCATGTACATCAAAACCAAGCTCAAAACTTTGACCTAAATGGTCATTTCTTTCCAACACGGAAGTCGAGAAAGTTAAAAAAAATTAACTAAACCTAGGATTAGGAAATAAGAAAATCTTGTTGTTGTGCTACCTACATGCTAACAGGTACAAGAAAAGAGAATTGTCTGGGCCCACCCGGCCAATATTTACAAATTTTCAAGAGATAAAAGGGGAGAAAGGGGGATCATGCCATCAAGTTGCCCGAGCTGCCGGCACCTCCATCATCTTCACCACCGTTGGGGCTACCGTCCCTCCTCGACCGTTTGGCTCCACAAGACGAGGTCACTGCAGAGGCTACCGTCGACGCTGCCGAAGCCGCATTTTGAAACAGCCGCTCTGACAGATCCGACACCATGGACATCAGACCTGCCATCCTGCTCGCGCTGCGGTCATAATCCTTCGCAGACATGATGACCTGTTAAACAATGAAAAGATGCTCAGATGAAGTCGGACATATACAAATATATGGATGAATACGGGAAACAGTATAAACAGAAGTGTACCGGTTGTCCCTCGGATAATCCTTTCTGAGCAAGTAGCTACCAAAAGTTGGATTTTTCTCTTGAGCCATGGATGATGGAAGAGGAAAGGATTGAAATGTTGATTGAGGAAAGAAATCAACAAACAACGCACCAAAAATCTCAAAGAAAAATGCCTTGGCTCGGCTTTGAAGAGAAATTTGAAAATGGGTGTTTTAAAATAAACACACCGCTGCTGTTATATTGCCTCGACAGTCATTGTCTCGCACGAAACAAGCTATCCCGCGCGAGACAGCCCCCCTGGAAATATACAAAATTTTCCTCGACAATAAGCGTCTACGCAACGTCAAAATTCAAAATTTTGACACATTTACCCTTGAAAGTGATACCCTAGCAAGGAAACATGGAAATCGAGACTGCAAGTCACGGAACGAGCCGAACATGACACACGCACAACCCCCCAATACGGCATCCAGTCACCCGAAAAGGATTGATCCAGAGATCAAGTCATCCAACACGATTCAGATCCCAGACAGGTGAATCGTCAAAATCAAAAGCCCGATTCAACGCCCAGACAGACAGGTGAATCGTCAAAATCAAAAGCCCGATTCAGAGCCCAGACAGGTGAATCGTCAAAATCAAAAGCCCGATTCAATGCCCAGACAGGTGAATCATCAAATCAAAAGCCCGATTCAGAGCCCAGACAGGTGAATCGTTAAAATTAAAAAAGCCCGAATCAACGCCCAGACAGGTTAATCGTCAAAATCAAAAGCCCGATTCAATGCCCAGACAGGTGAATCGTCAAAATTAAAAGCCCGATTCAACGCCCAGACAGGTGAATCGTCAAAATCAAAAAGCCTGATTCAATGCCCAGACAAGTGAATTGTCAAAATTAAAAGCCCGATTCAGAGCCCAGACAGGTGAATCGTCATCACAAAAGCCCAATTCAACGCCCTGACAGGTGAATCGTCATCCCCAGCAAAAGCCCGATTCGGAGCTCAGACAAGCAAATTGTCACAAAACCAACAGGACTCAAAGGGTCGGACAGGTAAGACTTTGTTTTCTAACGTTTCTTCCCCACAGGTTCGGAGCCAAGACAAACGAATCTTCAGACAGACAGGTATATTCAGAATTGGGTCTTGATTTGATTCCTCAGTATGAATTTACCTTTTCAAAAATAAAATCCCCTTGATTTTCAAAGTAAATTTCAAAATACCTAAAGCAGCCTTTTCGTGTTTTGGAGTCGAACTACGTTATGGTCTGATTCTCCGATAGAGATACATAGGAATTCGTGCGGCTCGACCATCCCGATGTCCAGAATGATGTATTTTCTATCGTCGACATAACTTCTTCCATAAGACTTGTCGACGAGGGGCTCTGTAGGCATCCCATTCGGAACCCATCGGAGTAGAGTAATACCACTCTAAGTCTTGCCTTGAGTCAAGAGTAGAAATCCTTCGTTAAGTTTTGACTAACGACCGTTAGTTTGGACTAAACTGCATACGAGATAACGAGGGAATGACATAATTTCCACTGACAGCCTTGTCCCACGTGGAACAGTTGTGTCCCGCGCGATACTAAGCCCCTGCAGACGTGCAGAAGCCAGTTTCCTCATCGATTTCAACCTCTTTCTTGATAAAATCTTATAAATCCGGTCATCCAATAGAATTTGGGTTCTGGAACCTTCCTAAGGTAGTTTACCTCTCCACCTTCACCTCTCCAACATCCTATAAATACTTGAAGACTTTCAGTATTTCGGATCCCTGACTTTCCGGTCAACCTCTGACATTTACTGGTTTCTCTCCCTGAAAGATTCCTGTAAATCACCCCCTAAAATCACCTAAAGTTTGTTTATCAACCTTGTTGATCAACAAACATCAAAGAAAGAATCAAGGACCGAGGCGAAGCTCTGCCCGCATCAAGGTTCGACTCTAAACTTGAGTTGAAACTCTGTCCAAGTCTCTTCACACGAGGTAATCTTCCTCCTCCCTTTCTAATTGATTGTTAGAGTGGTATAATACATCAAACCTTGGATCGGCCTGGAGCCTCCCCAAATCATGGGGACGGTCTCGAAGCAATCGATCATATATTCCGTTTAACCTCGTTAAATGGATTCTTTTACTTGTTTATTCTAATGTCTTTTCTTTGAAAACCCCCTTTTTTAGCAAGACCGATCTCCGGATTGGGTGGAATGGGTGCTCCTTGACCTTTCCATTCCATAACCTAAGTCCCGAACCCAAAATATTTTCAAATGGTTTTTCTATATTTTCAACTAAATAATATAGGTGGCGACTCTCAAAACAAACAAAAGACCAACGGGAAAGACGAGATAAAACCTTTTCCCGCGCACCGCTACATGTATCAGATTGGGTCAAAATGGGGACGACTCGTCTCTTATATACGGCGGCCTAGACCCGCCGTATATAATATTTTATTATATACGGCGGACCGCCGTATAAATCTCCCTCAAATACGGTTGTGATACATACGGCGTATTTGTATTTCATTATACACGGCGGTCCATAAGCCGCCGTATTTGTCCTTGATTATCTACGGCGGTTGTATTTCTACCGTAAATACTATATACGACGGTATATCCATCGTAAATACTATATACGTCGCGACTTTATACGATACACTATATACAGCGGAATATCCGCCGTAAATACTATATACGGCGGCCCCGGTCACTATATACGGCAGATTTTAACCGCCATATATAGTGCTGTTTCTTGTAGTGACACTTGGTATGAGACAATTACGGCTCGTAGACCACCAATTCCCCAATGACTGGTATCAAGAGCTTCGATTGAAAGATCAGAGCTGCTCGAAATTGATTGGAAGTGGGATTCAGAAACAGGGATCAGAATTGGCGGTTGCAGAGATTCAAATGGGTTTTTGCTACATAGATCAAATAGGATCAAAGTTTCATAAATCCTGATGGATCTGCGACTGCAGGGATTCAGATAAGGGTTGCATGAATTTAATTAGTATTAGGGTGCAGAGATCCAGACGGGGTCATAGATATGGAGATCTAGGTGAACCTGGTGTTATTGAGGATTTGGTGGGAGCAGCGAAGATGAGTTGAGATGGATCGACATGAAAATTTGATGGGATCAAATTTGGACAACGGATCTGAGGATATGAATTCATGAAAATAAAGAACGGAAAAAGTTTTTAGGTTTTCATGGGTGTGGACCACGTACAATTTGTGTGTGGAGTACGTGGAGCAGCGTATGGAGTACATGCAGTACAGATTTCGTGCAGATTTTATGTGGAGTAGAATTCGATGAAGATTTTGGTACGTCGGTACAAATTCCGATACATCGTTACAGATTTTTATGCGTCAGTACAGATTTCGGTATGGTGCAGATTTTGATACGGTTCAGATTTCGTGCAGGACAAATTTCGTGCATAATTTGTGTAGCAGGAATACAGAGTACGTGTAGGAGAGGTACAGGGTTTGTGCAATTGTATGATGTGGAGGACACTTAGAGGCAGAAGAGAAACTTGATCTTCATAAGCAGTGAGATAGCAAAGGTTCGTGGTCGCCTACTAACTATGTGATATGGATGATTACCCAAGAAGCTAACTTGGTAGCTTGGGGTAGGTTGTTGTACACCACATACAACACTTTTGCATGTGGTTCCTGAGAGGAGTTCTAAGTGAAAAGGTGTCTAAGCCAAGAAGGCCACGTTGAGAAGTGAAAATTGTCTCAAAAATTGGTATGTTGGTCGTGGGTTGATGGATCACGCCGGCCGGCAAAATGGACATGAAGTCAACGACATCAACTTGAACGGATCCACGGGAACTAGAGATGTGATTGGTTGCTTAGAAGACATGGAAGGACCAAGACCATGTAAGTATGTTGTTATCACTTTGTTAATAGGTGGATATTAGAAAATGAAGCGAGGATGGCTGCAAGGAGAATCACGGGAGTGAAGACTCAAGGCAAGGGAATCTGGGCAACAAGTTGAAGACTTGTTCACTTCAACTCGTCTTGGTGGCTTGGTGAAAACGCAAAAGGAATTAGTAATAATGATTGGATGTCATTCTTAGGTTGGAGTTTGACGGATGTAGTCACAACAGTTGGTTTAGTCTATATGTGGGAGATTGTTGTGTTGTGGAGTCAAAATCAAGAAGAAAAAGAAAATAAAATTGAAATAATTCTATAATTTTTTGGGATTCCTTTGTTTGAGTAGGATTAGAGAATGATAGTATTTTTGGGTTTTCTACTTAGATTAAGTTTTGGACTTGTATGACTATATAAACCAAGTGATAGCTATAATTATTGTGTGTTAGGGAAATTATAAAGGGAGAATCTATGAGATTCACAAATAGAGTCAAAGGCATTGGTAAATATTTGGGGTGCCTTTGTGTCATTACATGGATGGTCTAAGTTATGTATATGGGTTGTATGGGTGGTGTGTGTTTACGTAAAGAAAGTGATAACTTCGTAAGAGAGTGCATTGCTTTGATTGTAACACTTCAAATTATGATATTAGTGAATATACTGAATTGGTAGTGCCCCCATGAGTGGTCAATTGTGGGATAAAATGCGTGAACAAATCTTGTGTTTCTTGTATTTTATTACTCCCTCCCTCCCGATTAAGGTTATTATTTTTCTTTTTAGTTTGTCACAGTTTAAGGTTATTAGTTGCTTCATTAAATAAAATGGAAAATAAAGCCACTTGTCGTACTCGTAACAAAAACTCGCTACCCACTTTTTTTTTCTACTTTACATTATATAATCACAATATTACTTTTTCTTAATTCAAGTGTCAAGTCAAACTAAAAATATTAAACCGAGAAGGAGGGAGTAGTTTTCATTCGTGTACACCACCGATTCCCCAACATTTTTATACATCATTTGAGCTAATGACCAAATCTGCCAACGAAGCACGTGTTCTTTCTCATTTCTATTGCAGTGGGAGTGTTGTTACATCAGGAAGTGATGTCTTACAAACTTTGATGCACCAGATGAGTGTTGAATTCATTTTTGTCGTTAGATACTCATTTCCATGAAAACCCAGACTCAATAAATAAAAGCGATCATATTCTTTTCTCCGAAATGGGACAAGCATTGTGCAAATGACATAAAATGAATGAATCCACATTTTACAAGTTGATGCATCCAAAATGACTACCCAGAAATCACAAACTTCTTCAACATGCATTATCTATAACTATATAATGGCTGAAGTGAATAAGGAATTTCGTTTTCCCGCTCAAAATTGGAACATTCTGGAACCTATCCCATTTCATAGCGTACTAAGTAAGCATAACGTTTTATATTCCGGCCGCTAATCTTCTTCTTCATTCTCTCTCCTCCTTTCATCATTAATCCAAAAACCCTTTCTTCCACAAGAACTCCATTCTCTCTCTCTCTACTCTCTTTCATTTCTTCCCCAAAAACTCCATTCTCTCTCTCTATACTCTCTGTAATCGTTAATCCAAACCCCCTCTTCCCCCAAAATATCCAGGCCCTCTACAATAAAACGTCATCGCCGCCGCCGTCGTCCCCTCCCCCTCTCTCTTAAGCCATCACCGTCGTCGGTCTCTCTCTTCTTCCATTACCGTTCTGAGAACTGAAGACGAGCATCAGCATTGTCAAGGTTTTTTGACTCCCTTGCTCGATTCCTCCCTTCATCAATCATCACCATCTCTTGGAGTTTCAGGTACCCTTTAATCTTCTTTGCTCTTGCTCTAATTTCAACAAAATTAAGGATTCCATTGTGCCTAAAATTCGATTTTGATTGAAGGGTGTGCTTTAATTTTTCTCAGAAATTGTTTATTTGCAGTAACAAGTTTAATGGGTAGTGCTTTCTCAGAGTTTGCTATGAACCCTCTTTCTCAGGTAATCAATCTATTCAATGAACCCTCTTTCTAAGGGACTCGCTGTTGAGTCTTTCTTGCTGCGATTTGTTTCCCCGGTAACTTTTAACCGGTAAAGAAATGTCATTTCTCAACTCTCTTTCCCATGAGGCTTTGATTTAGAACTCAAACTAATATATCAGTTCTTTCTCTTGTGAAAACATTGCAGGTGATTTTTCAATATAGTTGAAGATTCTAGATGGCTGATATTTGTTACTCGCTGGCAAACAGAGACTTCTGGTTTCATGGTATTATAAATTTCTTTCTGCTATCTTTGATTGTCCATCTGTCTTCAGTTACATTTGTTTACTGATTAAATATGATTGCTTATATTAGTATTATCCCTCTATAGATGGAGATGGAATGGGATTTGTTTCTTGGTAATCCCTTGAATACTATGAATTTGATATATGGTGAAGTCGGGGCATGCTCATGAGGTGTTTGATAAAATGCCGAAAACATATTTGTTGTAATTATTTTTATATTCTCTCAACTCTCACTCATGAGGCCATGATTGCCATGATATAGAGTTTCAATTTGGGGATTCGATTTCAATTTCAGAAGAAATTGGAGCCCTATTCAAGCCTAAGTTTGAATTGTTGAGAACTTGAATTTGTTGAAGTTAAATTGAAGCCCTAATTTTGCCACTTGCAACTATGATGCCGATGATGATTGATCTTGTAAGATTGACTTGACAATGAATGTTTACATGTCTACTCTTCTCTTTTGTTTTAAGATATCTAATTTGTGGTCTGTATGACCATATGATCAGTTACTAATTCTTGTACTGGATGAAGGCATGAAGCTGTTGAGTTTCTTAGAGGTAACAAGCTCAACCTTTACCATCTGTTTGTTCTTTATTGCGTGTCTACCTGTTTAAGTGTTCCTACCTGTTTAAGTGGTGTCTACCTGTTTAAGTGGTGCCTACCTATTTAAAATGTTAGAACAAGATTGGTTAAAGTAGTGCCTGTTTAAGTGTTTCTTTTCTTACTTTCTTGATCTCTGAGTCGGATGAATTAAGAGGAGAGCAGTGATGTAGGTTTTCATGTGTTTGCTAAGCTTTACATTTTAAGGGATGAAAGTTCTGTTACTGTCACTTAGTAAAGTGATTTACATGGGATAGCAGAGGTAAAGAGCTATTTAGCTTGTCCTTATTCATTTTAAGGGATGAAAGCTTTGTTGATAAATGAAGTACGACTTACTGCTTGCTTGTGTACTATATTATATTTGACATGTCTGTATAGTCACTACTTTTCATTTTAAGGGATGAAAGCTCTGTGGCAGTCAGATTATTAACCTTTCACATAATTTACATCATTGTAGGTACTGCTTGGACTGAATTTTGATGAAAGCTCTGTGGCAGTTACTACTTTTGACTCCCTTGCTCGATTCCTCCCTTCATCAATCATCACCATCTCTTGGAGTTTCAGGTCCCCTTTAATCTTCTTTGCTCTTGCTCTAATTTCAACAAAATTAAGGATTCCATTGTGCCTAAAATTCGATTTTGATTGATGGGTGTGCTTTAATTTTTCTCAGAAATTGTTTATTTGCAGTAACAAGTTCAATGGGTAGTGCTTTCTCAGAGTTTGCTATGAACCCTCTTTCTCAGGTAATCAATATATTCAATGAATTTCCGCCGTTATTTGCTGTAAGATTCTTAGTCAATGTGTTCATTAAACTTTGACTAAAAATTTAGAAAAGACTAATTATTCAAAAAGAGTTCTAAAACTTGTCATTGATACACTATCTAAATTACTTCTGATAACAATTTTTTGATTTTGATTTGCCATTTAGTCTTTCCTAAATCTTGAGTCAAACTTAAGTCAAAACAACCACTAAAACGGGAATATGTTTATGGGACGGATGAAGTATAGTGGCTTTTTATGAGATTAGAAAGTATTTTAGCAGAAATTCCTAGAAAAATTTTAGTTCTTGGGTGACTATGATTTAATGTTGTTTGTAAACTCTCTGATTTTTTGCTTGCTTTAATGTCTGGCATGAACACAATTTTTTTTTTTAGAAAGTCTTGTGGATATTTGATTGTTATTGTGTTTAACATGTTTTTTATGAGACGAGTTTATTTGACAAAAATATACATTAAGTAAGCATATTCATTAAAAAATTTGATATGTTATTTGATATTTTATTATGGGACGGAGAAATTAGTTCACATGGAAAACTTATCAGGAATACTATGGACATTTTAGCATTTGGATTTGAGTCAGTGGCTTAGTCTTTATTTTTCTTAAAAAAGTTGATGATTTATGTCTAGGGATGGTGAGATTCTTGATTTTTCCACGGCTTGCTGAATACATTTGGACCCCTCCCGGTGCTTTCCTTTGTGATTTTAGTTTAAGTGAAATTTAAAGAGCATTTAGAGAGTGCTGATTGGACCAAGAGTAATGCATAAAGTATTAAGTGAAAGAGTGATTTTCATGTTTTCAGAAACTATTGTTGCATCAAAAGTCTTCTCCATCAGCATTTGATCATACTGTAGTGTCTTGAAAGAAAAAGGAAATCGGAGTTGATTAAGCAAATATGTGACAGATGGTTGAATAAAGTAATATGTCTTCTACGTGGTCTGTTCTTGTAGTGTGAAAGCACTGTACAATAAATTATTCATTTCCAGGAGAGAAAATAATTAAGATGATATTTTTTGGACATTATTTGCATCAAGACAATGAAATTATATGTGTGGTTTGCACTATAATTTGTTTGTGTAGTTTGGAAAGAACAAGCAATTATGGAGCATTGGTGTCTGAATTTATATCAGAGGTACACATGGGACAAGAACCAAAAAATGTAGTTTGTGCAAGAAAAGTGGTCATAACAAGCGAGGATGTCATTTGGTTAAACAAATTGTTCCAGTAATTCCTGAATGTGAATTTTTGATTAATGATTGTGATATGTTATTGAAGGATTTGTCTCATGTTTTAAATGAGGCAGAGGCAAATACACTTTTGGCTGCAAATGAGGTTATAAAGAGACTTATGTTGCACTATATTTTATTTTTAGTACTTTTAATATTTATGCACTAATGTTGTGTCTTTATTAGGTACTGAATGAAACTGTTGTTGAAGGTGAAGCACAAGGCAGTCCACTTCAACGTCCAAGAGTTAGAAGGTCTGCAAAGCTCGAATGGAATCAATGTATAAAACCTAAGAAGATTGACACAAGTGTCATAGATTTGACAAAAGAGTAATTTCAACAACTTTTTCATTTGGTTGTAAAAAACTTTTATTTGGGTATTTTGACTGAAAACAATTTAACTTTTGCCTTTTTTTTGTTCTTCATTCCATATTAAGACAACTTAATTGGCATATTTTGTATGGGGTTAGCACTTTTCATGACATTCGATTTTTGGTTGCAAGATTTATTCAGTTTTTGAGTTTCCTGCAGTGTGAGTCATTGTTTTTCACAGTGATTAACACAATTTTTTCCTAAGGTTACATCTCATTAGGAGTGCTATGTTTTGCTATTGATTGGAGTATTTGATTTAGTTCACTTAATGCAGGTCTCACAATTTTTTATAACTTTTATGGGTTGACGGCTATACAAAGAATCCACAATCGTAGAAAAACCATATTTAGTTAGGTTTAAGATTGTACAAGTACCAAACCAATATTTAGCGCTATTTCAAGTTTCAAAATTGTACAAGTAAAGCATCATCGTTAATTAAGATCATAACTGTTTCACTTTTATGTTAATAAAAAAATTAAATTTTTTAGGTTGTTTAACGTAAATTTTAAAAAGTGTTCTTCCTGTGTGTTTAACACACGGGTGATGTACTAGTCTTCTCTAAAGAGATGTAAAATTGCAAATCTTTAGTAACTTAGATTCTACGACTCCCTCCGTTCCAACCAAAATAATCTTTTCATTTTTTTTGGGCGAATGACCAACTAAT
This sequence comes from Adenophora triphylla var. japonica, assembly GCA_022495995.1. Lineage (NCBI taxonomy): Eukaryota > Viridiplantae > Streptophyta > Magnoliopsida > Asterales > Campanulaceae > Adenophora > Adenophora triphylla. The sequence continues at coordinate 219,324 of JAFEMH010003724.1, forward strand.
GGTACGTACTTTCATTTTTATATCAAACAGAGTAACGTACTAACTAGTTACTGACTTAGGTATCGTACTTTCAAAATTAATTTTAAATAAGGTATTGGACCAATTTTTTAACTAACGTCGTTAAAAAATCTAACGAACTTGTCAACCTCGTTTGATGATGATAATGATAATAATAATAATAAATAATAATAATGATAAAAATCATAATAATAATAATAATATAATAAAATAATAATAAAAAAATTAAAAATTAAAAAAATATTAATAATAATAATAATAATAATAAAAATAATAATATAATAATAATAATAATAAAAAAATAATAATAATAAAAGAATAAATAAAAAATAAAAATAAAAATAATTATTATTATAATTATAATTATAATAATAATAATAATATATATATATATATTTTATTAAAAACAAATTTTATAAAAATATAATAATTCATTTTGAGACGGAGGATTTATAATAATGCAATTTGGGAATGAGAAGGTATGCAAAATATAAAAATATTATTATTATTATTGCTGTTGTTGTTGTTATTATTATTATTATTATTATTATTATTATTATTATTATTATTATTATTATTATTATTATTATTATTATTATTATTATTATTATTATTATTATTATTATTATTATTATTATTATTATTATTATTATTATTATTATTATTATTATTATTATTATTATTATTATTATTATTATTATTATTATTATTATTATTATTATTATTATTATTATTATTATTATTATTATTATTATTATTATTATTATTATTATTATTATTATTATTATTATTATTATTATTATTATTATTATTATTATTATTATTATTATTATTATTATTATTATTATTATTATTATTATTATTATTATTATTATTATTATTATTATTATTATTATTATTATTATTATTATTATTATTATTATTATTATTATTATTATTATTATTATTATTATTATTATTATTATTATTATTATTATTATTATTATTATTATTATTATTATTATTATTATTATTATTATTATTATTATTATTATTATTATTATTATTATTATTATTATTATTATTATTATTATTATTATTATTATTATTATTATTATTATTATTATTATTATTATTATTATTATTATTATTATTATTATTATTATTATTATTATTATTATTATTATTATTATTATTATTATTATTATTATTATTATTATTATTATTATTATTATTATTATTATTATTATTATTATTATTATTATTATTATTATTATTATTATTATTATTATTATTATTATTATTATTATTATTATTATTATTATTATTATTATTATTATTATTATTATTATTATTATTATTATTATTATTATTATTATTATTATTATTATTATTATTATTATTATTATTATTATTATTATTATTATTATTATTATTATTATTATTATTATTATTATTATTATTATTATTATTATTATTATTATTATTATTATTATTATTATTATTATTATTATTATTATTATTATTATTATTATTATTATTATTATTATTATTATTATTATTATTATTATTATTATTATTATTATTATTATTATTATTATTATTATTATTATTATTATTATTATTATTATTATTATTATTATTATTATTATTATTATTATTATTATTATTATTATTATTATTATTATTATTATTATTATTATTATTATTATTATTATTATTATTATTATTATTATTATTATTATTATTATTATTATTATTATTATTATTATTATTATTATTATTATTATTATTATTATTATTATTATTATTATTATTATTATTATTATTATTATTATTATTATTATTATTATTATTATTATTATTATTATTATTATTATTATTATTATTATTATTATTATTATTATTATTATTATTATTATTATTATTATTATTATTATTATTATTATTATTATTATTATTATTATTATTATTATTATTATTATTATTATTATTATTATTATTATTATTATTATTATTATTATTATTATTATTATTATTATTATTATTATTATTATTATTATTATTATTATTATTATTATTATTATTATTATTATTATTATTATTATTATTATTATTATTATTATTATTATTATTATTATTATTATTATTATTATTATTATTATTATTATTATTATTATTATTATTATTATTATTATTATTATTATTATTATTATTATTATTATTATTATTATTATTATTATTATTATTATTATTATTATTATTATTATTATTATTATTATTATTATTATTATTATTATTATTATTATTATTATTATTATTATTATTATTATTATTATTATTATTATTATTATTATTATTATTATTATTATTATTATTATTATTATTATTATTATTATTATTATTATTATTTTATTATTATTATTATTATTATTATTATTATTATTATTATTATTATTATTATTATTATTATTATTATTATTATTATTATTATTATTATTATTATTATTATTTTATTATTATTATTTTATTATTATTATTATTATTATTATTATTATTATTATTATTATTATTATTATTTTATTATTATTTTATTATTATTATTATTATTATTATTATTATTATTATTATTATTATATTTTTATTATTATTAATATTTATTATTATTATTATTATTTTATTATTATTATTATTAATATTTATTATTATTATTAATATTTATTATTATTATTTTATTATTATTATTATTATTTTTATTATTATTGTTATTATATTATTATTTTTTATTATTTTTTTATTATTATTTTTTTATCATTATTATTTATTATTATTATTATTATTATTATTATTATTAATATTTTATTATTATTATTATTTTATTATTATTATTATTTTATTATTATTATTATTTTATTATTATTATTATTATTATTATTATTATTATTATTATTATTACTATTATTATTATTTTACTATTATTATTTTATTATTATTATTTTATTATTATTATTTTATTTGTATTTTTTTTTATCATTATTATTATTTATTATTATTATTATTATTATTATTATTATTATTATTATTATTATTATATTATTATTATTATTATGATTATTATATTATTATTATTATTATTATTATCAAACGAGGTTGACAAGTCCGTTAGGTTTTTTAACGACGTTAATTAAAAATTTGGTCAAATGTCTTATTTGAAATTCATTTTGAAAGTACGATATCTAAGTCAGTAACTAGTTAGTACCTTACCTTTTGCGAAAATAGAGGTTAAATACGTTCAATAGATTGGGAATTATTCCTTTTTTTTTGTCATTAATACCAATATAATTTAAGTAGTAATTGAAGATTAATTTAATTATTATAATTTAAAACTTGTGATTGATACACGAATAGAATATGAATACTATCAATAACAAGTTTTAAATTTTTATGAGGATAATTAAATGGACTTAAATTTAGTGCTCAAATTAACTTCGTATTAATGACATAAGAGTAGGAAGATATTTCGGGACGGAGGGAGAGTAGAGCTGTCAATTCGGGAATACGGGACGAGATGAAATTATGTTGTCCCACGACGGGAACAGGACGAGACGGGACAGGACAAAACGGGATGGGACTAAAATACTCCGTCCCATCCCGTCCCATTTGCGGGACGCGGGATTCCGCGGAACAATGCGGGACCGTTGACTAGGAAGGATAAGCGTTGACTAGGCGCCAAGGCCAAGGCCACGGCCTATTTATGCTATGCTAGAACCCATTAAACCTCCACCTATGACAGCAACTTTCTTGATAGGCCTTGGCTTTAACCCAACATCAGTAACATTAGGTACCTTAGATGTTGCACGTTGGGCAAAAAACACATGAACAAGACTTTTTGACGTGTTTGATACAAGTAGGTCATTGAATACCTTTGTCTCATGAAAACAAATAAAAAATTAACTGTGAAGAAAAGTTTGATTCATCACCTAGACTAAGAATACTGTAACCGCATCTACTGAACCTTTTAGGCAACTGTAAAGTTTTCCTCTGGGAGGTGAAACAGAAAAAAAGTTAATGCTACAATAAAATGGCAGAAATTATTTTCTTCAAGTGAAAGCAATATGTAACATATATATAAAGCTGTCAATTCGGAAATACGGGACGGGACAAAATTATGTTGTCCCACGACGAGAACGGGACAAGACGAGACGGGACAAAACGGGACGGGACTAAAATACTCCGTCCCATCCCGTCCCAAATCTATTGCGGGACGAGACGTTCCGACGGGACCGTCCCAGCTTGACGGCTCTAAGGGAGAGTTACTTATTAGAATCAACCGGATATACAACTGCTGTATACTTAATTTTGCCCATTTAAAGAACGTTTTCTGTTGATCATCTCTTAAAGCATTACCTAGTCCAGTAATGTTGGGATATTATAACTAAAGAGTCTACAGAAACATTCACACACAGATGAATTTTGAACACAAATGAAATATAATTTCTATACAAGATGAAGACGTTTATGTATAAACTAGGAAAGCCCTCGAACAATCGTTCTCCGGCACAAAACCTCGGGAGGTTTTAGGAAAAACCTACTTCAATCAAAATGATTTTATTGTAAATTTTGAAAATCCGAAGCCTTCATTTTGGAATTGGGACAAACTTTTTGGGACAAACAAAGAGGAAAAGTAGAACCATCATTTTAGGACGGAGGGAGTATCAGAGAGCATACTTTTGGCATGAAACAAAATCCACAAGCATCCAACTATTTGCAAAATCCTCATCTAAATAATCAACTTTGTCGCCTCCAACGTACACCAATAAAAAAGTGCCGGAACAAAACGGCTAGGCTGTAATAGAGCTGAGTCGGGTTTACCCAAGTTTCAGTTGCTTTGTTGCCTAGAAAGCTATGCTCATATAGAAACGAGTCGAGCATTAAGTATTAAGTGATGCGCTTGAGTAGGTTTAGTATTCTGAAAAAGCCTAGCATGCATCCTATGCTAATGAGAATCTATTAAGTGAACCGTTTCTGCAAACATAGAAAGAGAATAAGCAAAAGGAAAGGAATGATAAAACAGCAAGAAAGATGCTTCGGGTTTATTTTAGCAAAAATAAGTGGATAAAGCTCCAACAATCAATAAATTTATAGCAGGAACGTAAACTGTTCATACCAAAAAGTCAAAGAAATGACATCTAACTTCCGACATCACATCGTTCACAAGAAGATGTACTCTCTGATTCCTAGACAGACAGCTGTAGGAGCAGCAGCGTCTACGGTAAATTTCATGGAATAGAAAAGATTTAAAACTTCAGGATTGTTATGAACATATTTCGGACATTCAGAAAGAATATCTAGAGCTACATTTTGCCTTTGAGCCTTGAAATATGCTTCAAATACACGAAGATAGACTGATGAAGGCAAAAACTTCTTGACAGTCATTGCCATTAAGAACATAACAGTATCATCAGGAGTTCCAGTCTTTGACACGTACTCAATAAATGGATCCAAGAAAGGAGGGTACCCATGAACTTTCATCAAACCAAGAAGGCTCAGTGCGTCTTTGAAACCTTTCTTAACCAACAACTTGCTAATAAATACCTTATAAGTGGTATGTGAAGGTTTCACATCCTTCTCATTGACCACACTTGTAAGAAGCTTGTAGGCATCGACTGCACGTCCCTTTTTGCAATATGACGTAACCAACACTTCCAAAGCATAACCAGCAGAAGAGGCCCCCTTTTCAACCATCTTTTGGTAACAATCACATGCTGTATTGAGATGACCAGCCTCACAGTGCCCTTCAACTAAAGAGACCCAAGCTTTGTAACTTGGAGTACACCCAGATGCTTCCAAATTGTCCACAAACAAACTTGCTCTTCTTCATCATTCCCACTACTAATGAGTTGAAAAGCAATTTTACTTTGTGAAGATTCACTGGGCAAGAAACCACCTTCCTCCATTGCATTCAATATCTTGTTAAGCTCACCAATTCGGCCAACACTGGTTAATGACTTCAGAATGGCATCAAGACTAGCATTAGTCAAACTATTTCCGCTCTGTTTAAAAACACTCAAAACATTAGAAAACATGTTCATGTCAAGCTCTTTACTGGTCACTATTTTTTTCAGCAGAAACAGACAATCCTGTAATGAAGGCTTGTTTGCACCTCGGATGGCAACATCGTACAAGTCAACAGCATCCTTTACCATTTTCCTTCTTATAAACTGGTTTAGAACCTTAACATATGTGTCTTTCTCCATATCATATCCAGCAGCCTGCATTTCATCAATCGCTGATGAGCCCGGATCTATCAGACCGGGCACAAAGCTCGATCTGATTCAAAAGCCAAATATGACGTGGCATATCCTAGACCGCTAGAGTTAAGACCGCGATCTCCTAAATACCGCCGGAGTCAAGACCACGGAAAGCCAGAGCGCTAGAGTCAAGACCGCGATCTCCTAAAACCGCAAAGTCAAGACCGCGGGCAGCTAGACCGTCCGCAAGATGCCCGCGCCAATCATGACCGCGATGTCTATGCCCACGCCAACCATGTTGACCGCGCTCATTAAATATTGACCGCGGTGTGATGATGTTGCCATTCGCGGGAAAAATTCGATTTTTGCGTTTCTTTGAAAAACCAAATAAAACCGGAAAAACGGAGTCGCCACGCCATTTTAATTTTGAAGGCCAAAACTTTGAAAAAAGCCCGAGATCAGAGATTTAGGTTCGGAGGTCATGTTACGCGTCGGGAAGGACGTTAGTGTGCACCCGACGCGCCTCGTAAAACGAGTCTTCCAAGCTGAAAATCATTTGAGTGTGTGTGTATGTGTGTGTTTTGGCCAAAATAAGTTGAAACTCAGAAAAGTAAAAATTGGGATATCTTTTTAAGACTTTAAACTGATTCCATGATTTTTTGGAAGATTTTTGGATTGAGATTTGGTACTCAAAAGACCTTTTGAAGTTGAGAGCCATTTCTGCCAGAATGAAAAAGGCAGTGGACCTTTGATTTTAAAAGGGATTCAAGGGTCTTAAAACTTCATAATCTGGATAAACTCAGAGAATGAAAGTTGTTCTAGACACCTTAAATAAAGTTTGTGCGAAGGAATTTTCCATTTTGGAGAATATTTGAGGGGTCAAAACCTTCTGGAAACCTCAGATATGAGATCTGGATTCTCAGAAGCTGATGAACTAGCCTCTGAAAGAAAATTTGAAAAGAGGAGTTTTACTCACTCAAAAAATAAGGTAAAAATATGTCTGGAAAGCCCTGGATGTTGGCTACAAAAAGTATTTTGTAGTCAACACCAAATTCCAAGTTCATCTGTGTCCAAAAATTAAGACCATGGACTGAGGTCTGAGAAAATTGCTACTGGACAGCAACTTCTCAAGAAAGAAAATATGATTTTAAGGGGGGTTTTGCATCCATGCTTGTCCCCATTTCCCTAGGTTTTGGTTAGTGATCACTAGACATTTTAGTGGTGAATCAACTATACCAAACCATCCTTGGGGTACATTAGGACTAAGCATTTCATTTGCTTGGGAAGGGGAATTTTATCCTTTGAAATCAAGATTTTATGCTTGAAAATGGTTTTTGGGGTTTTGAAAATGAGTTTTCTTTGCAAGAAAGTAAGAAAGCTTAAAAATAATTTTGATCTTTGTAGAAGATCATCCATGGAGATGGTCTTCCATGGTGATCTTCTTAGATCTAGAGCAAGAAGATGAAAGAACTACATTTTGTAGTTTGAAGATGCATGCATGGTTGAGATTTAGGGTTAGGAGGAGGAGGGTTTACCAATCTTCCTTGTGTTCTTGAGTGTTTGGCTTGAGTGTATGAGTGTTTAGGGATTTAGTATGAGAGTGAGTGGATGAATATGAGTTGGGAAAGATTGGAGAGAAAAAGGTGACAATTCTTGAAGAATTCTCACTGTTTTCTCTCTATATTTCGCCAGAGGTTCGGTGCAAAATGTGTTCTTCTTCCTTATTTTTGTGACTGGAGGGCTCAATTTATAGCCCTCCTGAAAATGCAAACTCATCCGCGCGGATGGATCCAGCAACGTAATCGTTCATTAAATGCACTTCGACTTTGGACAAGAAGAATAATCTTTTTTCAAAATTCAAATTAACCGCTTTTTGTTTCCACCATTGCCATTTTTGGTTTTCTTCTTTTGTTTTGCTTTTTGAGATTCTTTTTAAGGTTTAACCTTAAATAACAATGCCCATTTTACCCTCACTTTGTTAGAAATGTTAGGATAGTTAGGAATTGTTAGAAATGTTATAACTTTCGTTAATTTTCTAACGAAAATTCTAACAAGCTCAAATTGGAGCACTTACAGTAGCCCCTCGGCGACAGCGCTTTCGAAGGAAGCGGGATCGTCGATAAGAGTAAGGCTCCATATTTGGCAGGATGATCGAGTGATCGGGTGGCTGAACCTAGCGATAGGCTACCTACGTATCCCGAATGGGAATCAAGCCAGTCGTAGTTCGGGTCTTTGACCCTGGAGATGATGGCGTTTTAGGTGCCTCGAACCTGATGAGCGAGTTCTACAGTCGGTTACTGGAAAGAAACTCTGCTGGGGATAAGAGATGACCATTTTTGGTCTGATGGCTATCCGCTCTGCTGGGGATAGGAATGACCATTTTCGGTCTCTGCTGGGGATGATTGCGATTTATCGCTTTCTAGTGATAGCATCTTAGGTGCCTCAAACCTTGAAGATGGCGTTTTAGGTGCCTCGGACCTTGGAGATGGCGTTTTAGGTGCCTCGAACCTTGATGATGGCGTTTCGGGTGCCTCGAACCTTGATGATGGCGTTTTAGGTGCCTCGGACCTTGATGATGGCGTTTTAGGTGCCTCGAACCTTGGAGATGGCGTTTTAGGTGCCTCGAACCTTGATGAAGATGGCTTTTTAGGTGCCTCGAACTTTGGAGATGGCGTTTTAGGTGCCTCGAACCTTGATGATGATGGCCTTTTAGGCGTCTCGGACCTTAATTTGAAATGGCCTTTCGGTGGACTTCGTCTGCTGCCGAAGGAGAGGGTGACCGTTTTGGTCGAGGGGCTGGACCTAATGATAGGCTACCTACGTATCCCTAGTGGGAATCAAGCCCTTTCGTAGTTCGAGTACTACTCGAGATTCCGTTGGCTTTTGGGATTCCGTTAACTTTGCTGGGGATTTCGTTAGCCTTTGCTGGGGAAAATCAGACGTATTTGTCTGGGAAATCGGTCTTACGTTTGACTGCCGGGGAAGATTTTGATGAAAGATACGGGATCCGTTATCTTTCTCGGGTCACTCGGTCTTACGTTTGACTGCCGGGGGCAATTTTGATGGAAGATACGGGATCTCGTTATCTTTCTCGGGACACTCGGTCTTACGTTTGACTGCCGGGAAGGATTTTGATGAAAGATACGGGATTTCGTTATCTTTCTCGGGGCACTCGGTCTTACGTTTGACTGCCGGGGGTAATTTTGATGAAAGATACGGGATCTCGTTATCTTTCTCGGGGCACTCGGTCTTACGTTTTACTGCCGGGGGAGATTTTGATGAAAGATACGGGATCCGTTATCTTTCTCGGGGCACTCGGTCTTACGTTTGACTGCCGGGGGTAATTTTGATGAAAGATACGGGATCCGTTATCTTTCTCGGGTCACTCGGTCTTACGTTTGACTGCCGGGGAAGATTTTTGATGAAAGATACGGGATCTCGTTATCTTTCTCAGGTCACTCGGTCTTACGTTTGACTGCCGGGGGTAATTTTGATGAAAGATACGGGATCCGTTATCTTTCTCGGGTCACTCGGTCTTACGTTTGACTGCCGGGGGTAATTTTGATGAAAGATACGGGATCTCGTTATCTTTCTCGGGGCACTCGGTCTTACGTTTGACTGCCGGGACTGATTTTCTTGACAAGGGGCTGACTTTGGTTAACTCTGTCAGGTTGGGGACTGAATTGCAGAGTCCTGAAATTTTAAGGGGCAAAAGGGTCATTTTGACCCTTGCAATCCTATCCGCGCGGATAGGGATGTAAAGTCAGGGGTATTAATTAGGGCCAACGCCCTTTTCTTCTTCCCCATTCAGTTTTACAGAAAATTACGAGAGAGAGAGAGAAAATCTGCAAATCCGCCATTTTTGTCCAAAAAAAACTTCGAAATCTTCCGATTTTCTTCGATTTTCGAGCAATGGAACACGGGGAAGGCGCTTTTCAAGGTCAAGGACGTGGCCCGGTAGCGGAAAGGCGATTGGAGCTCGTCCGAATGAGGAGGCATTACAATCTTTCGCAATCGGTTGCGGAGGAGCATTATCCCGATGCTTGGCAACATTGGGCTTCGGATCCGCATCTCCGAACGGTATACTTTGAAACCCTTTGATCCCTTTGTTGATTTCTTGTTTGAAAATTTTGGGTGATTTTTGAAATTTTTTTTTTTTGAAAATTCGAACGATTGATGTTCTTGGCTTTGAATCTTGATTTTGATGCTTTGCATGTTGTAATGAGTATATGAGTAACCCAAAATGTGCATTTTGCTTGGGAAAAAGAATTGGCATTTTTGCCACATTTTTTTTTTTCAATTCGAAAATTACATGTGAAAATTCGAAGAATTGTGATTTTTTTTTTTGAAATTGAATATTGCATGTTCTTGATGATGATTTTTTTTTTGAAATTGAATTTTGATATTGATGAATGATGATGCAATGCATGCATTTTGTTTGGAAAGAATGGGCATTTTGCCAATATGAGATGTATGTATGTTTAGGATTTTTTTTTTGAAAAGTGGGATGGATTTTTCCTCCCGTTGCATGTAAGATGGATGATATGCATGTATGCATTTTTTTTTTGTTGAAAATGGGACGGAGTTTTTACTTCCGTAGGAATGCATCTTTTTTTTTTTTTTGATGAATGCATTGGGACTTGCTGAAAATTGTTTTCTTTCATGCGAGAAAAATGGGGCTATGCTCATTGTATGCTGTTATGCTGTCGAATTTTTGTTTTTTTTTTTAATGTAAATGCAAATGCAATCTTTTTGACATTTTCTCTCTTTTTTTTTTTACAGGGCGGAAACCGTTTTGTGACGGAGCAGCTGAACAAGATGAAGACTCGAGGATCGGTGGAGTCTGTGATTGACTTGTGGGATCGGCTTCCGGATGCGGGCCGAGGAGCTTTGCCGAGTCCGAGACAGATCGTTGTTGAGACGGGGCTCTGGGAGTTCGTCGAGTGCTTGAGGGGACTGGTGAAGTTCCCTAAGAGCAAGGGCTTGATGTTTGCTCTGGCGCAGCACTGGTGGGACGCGACCCACACCTTCCACTTCTTAGGCGAGGCTACGGTTCTCCCTCCGACTACGCTGCGATCACGGGCTGTCCTTTAATGGACGCGGCATTGAGTGGCGGGATGGCTACGGCGATGCCGATCTGCGAGCTCTTCTGGGATTTTCCCTATTCCCAAAAAGGGGATGGGGATGGAGTATGCCGTGGTCTACGGCAAGATTGTGGAGACCATTGCGAGCTATGAGGTGGGGAGGAGAGGATAGGCGCCGATCAGATTGCCGGGGCCTTCTTGTGGTTTGCTTTCTCGAGCACGCTCTTTGGACATGCCGAGGGGACGGCGGTCTTTGCCTTGCGAGGTCCTTGGAGGACATGGAGACGGCCGGAGATGTCTCGTGGGGAGAGGCCGGTGGCGAGCTTTATTTTGCTCTTGATAGGTACGGCGGAAGGCTGTGAGCTCCTTGTCTTGCTTCGAGTTTGCCTGGAGGTATAAGCTCTCTTTTTGCTTTCCCTCTCTTCTTTTGAGCACACACTTTTATTTGCACTTTGGATTGATTGGATTTTTACCTTTCGCAGGTATGGGCGTTGGAGTTTTTCCACGTCACGGTGTGGCGGCGGCGGCGGAGTACGTCGGGCGTATCCGGCCATGCAGTCTTGGTCCAAGCATGCCGGGAGAAGATAAGCTCCGGGGCGTACTACTCTCAGGTACGCGGATTGCCTTCCTTTGACGGAGGCCGAGACGGATGAGGGGATGATATTCTTCCCCAGGATCGCTTTGAGGTAGCGCAGCTGAAGGGCGCCGAGATCCGGACAAGTCAGCGGAGGATTTTGAGGGTCTGACCTGCGATGCCTATTATCTGGGAGAGAGGGTGACGCGCCAGCATGGCGTGAACTCGCCTTTAAGGACACCGGTGGAGCCTCCCGCCGATATGATGCACCCGAGCGATCGGTCCGTGACCTGGGATGATTACCGAGCAGGTCAGCACTTCTCGGACTTCGTGGCGATTGAGCCGTATGCGACATTCGTCTTGAGGAGGCTGAGGATGCCTCAGGTTCTGGATAGGGAGGGGCTTGGGATCCCGCGGTACCCTCGGACGGATTTTTCCTATATCCAGGATGGGGTCCGATTGAGGGTGCAGATCCCTCAGCCCGAGCGACTTCCACGAGCTTTCCGGCCTCGTCCGGGTATGAAGGTATGGTTTCACCTTTTCCCCTTCTTTTCTTTCCTTTGTTTCATCATCTTTAGCATCACCTCTCTTTTTTTTTTTGACGCTTTTGCTTTTGTGCAGTTTTCGGAGGTGGTCGTCGAGAAGCTGACGAGGCGAGTGATCGGGGCTAAGAGATTCATTAGGAGGATGGTCGCTTGCGGGGCTCCTCGAGGCTAGAGCGAGGCGACCACGGCGGCGCCTGTCGGACGGAGGCTTCCCTATTCGCTCAGAGACTTCTTCAGAGACTCCTTTGTCTCCTCTCCTTGATCCCGCGCGGTGCGCCTTCGGATCACGTCATTCTCGGGGATCCACACGGGCAGGGACACGTTTGGCAGCATGGCGGGTCGTCTTCGTACGTGCAGGAGTCCGACGCCTTCACCTTCGGGTACGATTTTTTCGCAGATCTCGGCTTGCCCTATCAGAGCATGCCGGTTGGTCCCGACGAGCCTCTCTCTGGAGACGAGGACGATTCTGAGCCTGAGATTTTCAGGGCTCCTGAGGAGGCGGGCCCGAGTCGCAAGAGGGGCCGGGGGGAGACATCGGGCGCTGGAGACTCCGATTGATTTTTTATTTTATTTTTTTGAGATTTAGATTTGTACAGATTATGCACATTTTTTTTTTTGGATGTAATAATTTAGGATTTTATTTATGTTTGTTTGTTTTTTTTTTTATGCACACTCTCTTTTTTTTTTTGGAATGTAATAATTTAGGATTTTATTTTATGAATGCAATGCCATATGAATGCAGTGTTGCATGAGCCTTGGTTTTTTTTTTTTGCAAGGGTGTTTGGTATATGGACTGGTTTGGGGAGGGTTTTTGCACAGGTTTCGAGCAACCGGGACGGAATATTCCTCTTTTGGTGTAGCAGCTTGGACTGTTGCAGATTTTTCTGATGGAAAGCAATCCTATCCGCGCGGATAGGGGCAGTTTCTGACATTGTCCTTTAATTTTGCTACAGATCTGGTCTCACTTTATTTCAAATTCAAATATCCTCTTCAACCTCCAGTCCAAACAGCCATTTTCGGGGAGAAAGAGAGAAAAACCATGGAAATGGCCAAAAATTCTCCAAAATTGTCCAAAGAAAGGCAAATGTTGTTTTTTGAAAAGTTCAAGGAGTGGTGTAGGGAGATCATGCATGAGAGAAGATCGTTCTTTGAAGAAAGGTACAAGATACGATGCTTGTGGTCTCTCAAAGAATTGGTTCCGGATTATGACCTCTTAAGAGCTTCTTCTTCGTTTTGGGATACTAGAAGGCATGTCTTTTGCCTTTCCTTCAACGAGATTGTTCCGACTGTGGAAGAATTTCGGGCCTTGCTTGGAGGTCCGGAGGTGGAAGAGATAGCGGTCCCTTTGCCCGGAGGGGCTTCTTTTGTTGACAGATTGTGCGTCCTCCTTCATCTTTCCCCGGAGGAAGCGCAAGGTATGATCCGCGGTCCCGATCATCTCGATATTTCCGGTCTTCCCGACAGATTTAGGGGCCTAGGTTTGGTGGATGATGCCTATTGGGATGCCTTTGCACTTTGTATGTTTGGCACCCTGTTCATGGTCTATTCCTTTGGGATCTGCCATCGGTCTCTGCTGGATGTTGTCGTTCACTGTCGCCTGGGCAGAGATGTCGTTCCTTTGATTCTTGGGGAGACTTTTCATGCTCTCGACAGATTAGCTACCGGACGGCGGTACATGCACGGGGGCAGCCCGTTTCTCTTGACCCTGTGGCTGATGGAGCGTTTGGGGGTTCTTCGGGAAACCTCTGATATGATCAGGCCTTGGACTTTTGCCAGGAGAGGTGTTGATGTAGATTTTGATGATCGGGGCTCGTGGGAGCGTTGGATGGCGGGTCGCCGGGCGAAGATATCAGATGGTTGGTGCCTCATTGGCGGGTGGAGACTCGCAGAGTGCTTCAGACGGGTCCCATGTGGTTATGCTTAGGGGCTTTCTCAGTCCAGTTTCTACATTCCGGCTCTGGTCCTTAGGCAGTTTGGCTTGGAGCAGGTTCCTTTGGAGGGCTTTGATGATGTAGCCACCAGGGTGGTGGCTCCTATTTCCATGGATGATCCCTCGGTGTTTCCATTTCTTTCCCGAGCATGGAGGTATGATGCCTTTCCTCCTCGGGTCATTCTCAGGCGTCCGAGACCGGTGTTCTTGACCACTTGGTACCTGGATTGGTACGAGGGGCATCTGGGAGGGACTCAGGTGGCTATTTTGAGGCGGCGTGAGGCCATTATGGGTGCGGAGGACTGATCAAGCTTCGAGAGGAGGAGGGCCGAGGCGAGGGCCAACCCTCATGAGAGCGGAGACGCGCCGGCGATTATGAGGCTTACGTCAAGAGACAGGAGAGGAGGGCTCCTATGCTACCAGCTAGGTTACAGGAGATGAGGGATGACGCTAGGGCTACTAAGGCCCTGACAGAGGCTGGTTTGATAGATCCTGTTCCTATACCAGAGCTTGGTAGGAGGAGTACCGACATTTTTCCGGTTCAGAAGAAAAAGACTCGAAGGGGGAAGAAGAGGGGAGAGGCCAGTACGAGTGGCTTGGAGTGACTCTGAGGTTTCCGAGTATCCCTTTCTTGTCATGGCAGACACATTAGTTTGATTATGTATCTTAGTTTTCTTTTAGCAGGTTGCCAGTTGTAGGAATGAATCGGGCTTAGACTCATCAAAGAGCTTTTAACTTGTAATGAATATTTGAATTTGTTGGTGTTATGCCCTAGGCCTATGATTGATAGACTTATGTGTTGACATTATTTATTATTATATGAGATGTTTATTATTTGATTATTATATGTTTTGTATATTTGTTTATAATAATCACTGTCCCTAATTATTAAGAGAATAAATTAGTATAATTGTCAATGGATAATCATGTGATGATTATATGCATAAGAGATGCACATTGAAATTATGGGTACTTGTTAGAGAACAAGTGACTGGACATGACCCGCATGAGATTTATGTAATGGTCAAATGTCATACTTAAATCTCATACGGTTACTTCATTTATTTCCTAGACCTGAGACTATCATAACCTTACATATGATGAAAGCCATGTTTGATTTTAGTCAAACGATATCTTAACACGATATCTATAAAGGCTATCATTGGCATGATCGGATTCATGATGGGAAGGATGATAAGTCAAGAAGGAGTTTGTCCCTCGGAAGAGAGATGTTATGCTTGGGCCCTCGATGAGTGATAATGATGAAAGTGTATGGCCGTACCCCAATATGATTGGAATTATCATTATACTCAAGAATCGAAAGCATTGAACAATAACAAGTCGACAAGGACCATGACTTGTGTTCAATATAACATCGTGAGACAAAAAGGGATAAATGGAAGTACACCGTTGGAAACGTGAACTCTTACGTTGCATCATTTGGTTAGACATAATGGCTTGCTAGAGTCCGCTTATGTCTTATGAGGTTCGATGTGATCGATCTCATTGCCAACATGATGTAATCCTATTGGGTCACACACAACTAGAATGAATTGGTTAAACCAGAGGAAGAATGATTGAGAGACACAGAAACTGGCTACTTATGTCACGCGACATATCAAGCCAATGGCTTGATATACCGCGCGACATAATAGGCCAATACGCGGTATTGACAGCCTGTCTCTCCTAATTTGATTAGAAGAGGTATTTACACTATTTGTAGTATAAATACAGGGGTTCTGTCAGACCTAAATGTCTAGCCGAAATTTTAAAGCAAAATTCACAATCAAATTCTCTCAATATTCTTCAAGGTTTAGATCTAGCAATCGACAAGAAATTGTTCTTGGATTCATTCGAAGGTGTGGATACCAAAAGAGGGTCTTCGCTCGTTCATCGATCAAGACCTAGAGTTCAAGCAAGTTGAAGAACGAAGTTTGTGATTCAATATCACATAATCAAATCGTTCGATAGCTCAAGACCGGAAAGCGTTTCAAGGTTGGTTTAATTCTATTTCATTGATATTCAAATTAATTGTATAGAACGGATCCTAGGGCTTCTTGGGTTTTATGTTTTTAATGCTTAATTCCGCTGCGCATGGACCCGTAAAACCCAACAGTGGTATCAGAGCCCCGTTCGTATGATTAAGTTTGAATTAACATGCTAGGTTTAAGATATAAATTGTTTATATGCTTATTGCATGTTTTGTATGTGATAGAATTTTAATTGTTTATGTGAAACAATGTGAAAATCGTTTTCAATTTATGCTTTGAATTAAATACGTAAAAAGGCTGTTCTATGTGATTTAATTGGCTGTAATCTGTATTGGTTCGAATCTGGCAATCCTGTAACCTGGCTGCCATATGTCGTGCGACATATCGAGCCATGTGGAATCCAGTTAGCGGCATGTTAGGTCGCGCGACATATTAAGCCTATGGGCGATGTTGTCACGCGACATAACAAGCCAAAACTGGCGAATCTGTTTGTTCAAATTTTACGCTATTCTATGATTGTGTTTACAATCGATATGTTAATATGAAAAATCTGGATGTTATAAAATTGAGTTTATAAGTCCGCGATAGATTGATTCATTGATATACATGATTAATTGATTAAAATATGATTTTAATAATTATTGCAATGTGTATGAAAAACTGGATGTTATAAAATTGAGTTTATAAGTCCATGTTAGATTGATTCATTGTTTATGCATGCTTAATTAATTTAAATGTGTTTTATTAATTGTTGCGATGCATGAATTATTTGTTCTTAATTGTTAAGAATTATTAAATTAGATGTTTAGTTGAAACATGATATTTAGTTTCCTAATATGTTTAGATTTAGACATTGGAAATTTTGGATCTTATGATTGTTTATGGAAACAAGTCATAAATACGCGAAATTTAAAAGGAAACTGATTGTTTATAAAAAGGTAAGGATTATGTTGCCTAATCAGAGTTGATTTCTAATTATGCATGTCTAGGAGAGTTCTGTCTAAGGAAGAGTTGGTACTTAAGAAGTCCTTGCGGCTCACCTATCTTCACTGGGAACTTACCTGGTGCATGATTTTGACTATCTTTACGATATGCTTATGATCTACCTTTAAAGAACCTTCATTTAACTTTTAAGTTCTTTATGCCAATTCATGATTAAAAACACTTGAGACCATTCGGATAGTTTTGGGTGGGCTTGCCATAGCAAGGTGCTTTGATTCTATTCGAATGCGAGCAAGATGAGGAAATGGTGGTTCCTATACGTTTTAAAGTGAATGAACTTAATTGGGTTATCAAAATGGTTTTGGACCCAAGGCATAAGATGAGATTAAAATATGCCTAGACATATGATGTCTTGAATTGATCTCATAAAAGATCTAAGAGTCATATATGTGATATGATTGATGTTTTCTACCTAATTAATTTAATTTTGAGCGGTTTGCCATAGCAAACTTGAAATTGAATTAAAGTTGGATCTTAGCCCATTAAATGTATATTATGCTTATTTGCATTTGAAGGTGTATAATTTAGTGGGAGCATTTATTTAAATGCACTATACTTCTCATATAATATGTTTACTTATATGTGTTCATATTTTATGTATATCCTTTTGTAGAATAAATGGCATCAAACAATAATCACTTTTCACTGCGATCTGTCCTTGAGAAGGAAAAGTTGGAAGAGAATGGTACAAACTATATGGATTGGATCCGTAGTTTGAGAATTGTTCTCAAACAAGAGGAGAAAGCATACGTTCTCACTGAACCTATTCCACTGAACCTGCGCCAATGCTTTGCTAGGGCAATAAGGGAACAATATACGAAGCACAAGCGTGACTCTACAGATGTTAGTTGCCTTATGCTCTCCGCCATGTGCAAGAGTCTTCAGAAGAATCTTGAGCACTTGGGGACAATCGACTTAAACAATCGGGTGATGGAAATGTTCCAAATTCAAGCTAGGCAAGAAAGGTACAACACGGTTGCATCCTTGACCTCATGCAAGATGAGTGAAGGACAAGCTGTTTGTCTCCATGCTCTCAAGTTAAAGGGCCACATTGAGCATCTTGAAAGGCTCGGTTTTCCAATTAGCCAAGAGTTGGCTACCGACATAATCTTGAATTCATTACCTAAAAGTTTTAGTCATTTCATAATGCACTATAACATGGGTGGAATGAATAGAAACCTTTCCGAGTTAGTTCAAATGTTGACTACTGCGGAAACCGCATTGTCGAGAAGAAGACCGATCAAGTGCTAATGGTTAACAAGGGAAAGGGTTCAAGGGTAAAGGAAAAGCAAAGGTTGCTAATCCTAAGGCAAAGGTTGCCAAGCCCAAAGAGGCCTCCAAGCCTAAAGAGGCTAAGCCTAAGTCCCAAGAGGACGCAATCTGGCTTCCATTGCAATGAGATTGGACATTGGAGGAGAAATTGCGCAAAATACAAGGAAGCACTGAAGAAGAGCAAAGGAGTTGCTTCAACTTCAGGTATCTTTGTTATAGATATATTCCTATCTACTTCTAGTTCTTGGGTATTGGATACCGGATGTGGAACTCACATTTGTTTAAATGTGCGGGGTCTAAAGAAACGAAGGATGCTTAAGGAAGGTGAAGTGGACCTACGTGTGGGGAATGGAGCAAGAGTTCTTTGCATTAGCCGTAGGAACTTATGAAGTTACTTTACCTAGTGGACTAATACTTGTTTTGAACAATTGTTATTACGTTCCGGCTTTAAGTAGGAATATTATTTCGATTTCATGTTTGGATAATGAAGGTTTTAATTTTCTTATATGTGATAAGAAATTTTCTATTTACAAGAGTGATATGCATTATTGTGCTATTTGTTTCATTCAATGGCCTTTATATTCTTGATGTTGAAAATCGCGATAATGATGTCTATAACATTAACAAGAAATCTAAACCCAATGATGTAAACCACACTTACTTATGGCATTGTCGTCTTGGCCATATAAACGAGAAACGCATTTCTAAACTCCACAAAGATGGATTTTTGGACTCACATGATTATGAATCATATGAGACATGCGAATCTTGTTTACTTGGCAAGATGACCAAGGACCCATTTACCAAAACCGGTGAAAGGGCGGGCGACTTATTAGGACTCATACATACCGATGTATGTGGGCCTATGAGTAGCGATGCTAGGGGAGGATTTCGGTACTTCATAACATTCATTTGATGATTATAGTAGATTTGGATATGTTTATCTAATGAAACATAAGAGTGAATCGTTTGAGATATTTCGAATATTTCAAAATGAGGTGCAAAATC
Organism: Adenophora triphylla var. japonica; assembly: GCA_022495995.1. Taxonomy (NCBI): domain Eukaryota; kingdom Viridiplantae; phylum Streptophyta; class Magnoliopsida; order Asterales; family Campanulaceae; genus Adenophora; species Adenophora triphylla. The sequence continues at coordinate 238,978 of JAFEMH010003724.1, forward strand.
AACTTGGCAAAACTATTAAGGTACTTCGATCCGATCGAGGTGGTGAATATTTGAGCCAAGAATTTGTGATCATCTTAAGAGTTGTGGAATCGTTTGAACTCTCTCCACCGGAACACCACAATGGAATGGTGTGTGCAGAAAGGAGGAATAGAACTTTGTTGGACATGGTTCGTTCTATGATGAGTCAAGTTGAGCTTCCTTTATCCTTTTGGGGACATGCACTAGAAAGCTGCTTGCTTTCACTATAAACGAGTTCCTACCAAATCGGTTCAAAAGACCCCATATGAGATGTGGCATGGAAGAAAATCTAGTTTGTCTTTCATGAAGATTTGGGGTTGTGATGCATATGTCAAGAAGTTAACTTCTGACAAGCTAGCACCTAAATCTGACAAATGTGTTTTTGTGGGATATCCTAAGGAAACCAAAGGATACTATTTCTACAACCGAAACGAGAACAAAGTGTTTGTTGCTCGAAATGGTACTTTCTTAGAAAAGGAGTTTCTTCGCAAAGGAACCAGTGGGAGTAAAATAGATCTCGAAGAAGTTCGAGAACCCGAAAACAACATTGAACCAATGGTAGAAACTGAACCAAGTTCACAAACCGTTGTGGAACCGGTTCAAGATGCACAAGTTCCTCGCCGAAGTGGTAGATCACGATCCGAACCCGAGAGATATGGATTTCTTGTTACGGAAAGTGATGAAGTGGAGTTAATCGAAAATGATGAACCCACTTGCAATCAAGAAGCGATGTCCGCTCCGGATTCGGAAAAATGGCAAGAAGCCATGAAGTCCGAATTACAATCCATGGTGATAATCAAGTTTGGAACTTGATTGATCCACCCGAAGGTGTAAAAACCATAGGGTGCAAATGGGTTTTCAAGAAGAAGACCGACATGGATGGGAAGGTGCACACCTATAAGGCTAGGCTAGTAGCTAAGGGATATAGGCGATTCATGGCATAGACTATGATGAAACCTTTTCGCTGTAGCTATGCTTAAGTCTATTAGAATTTTACTTGCCATAGCCGCATATTATGACTATGAGCTATGGCAAATGGAGGTCAAAACGGCTTTCCTTAATGGGAAGTTACTTGAGGATGTATACATGATACAACCTGAAGGTTTTGTCGATCCAGAAAATTCTAACAAGGTGTGTAAGTTGCGAAATCCATTTATGGATTGAAGCAAGCTTCAAGGAGTTGGAATCTACGTTTTGATGAAGCAATCAAAGAGTTTGGTTTTATCAAGAACGAAGATGAACCTTGTGTATACAAGAAAATTAATGGGAGCGTAGCACTATTTTTAGTGTTGTATGTCGACGATATCTTACTCATTGGAAATGACGTTCTGCACTAGAGGCTGTCAAGTCTTGGTTGGGAAAGTGCTTTTCAATGAAAGATATGGCGAAGCCGCATATATACTTGGTATCAAGATCTATAGAGATAGATCCAAGAGGATGATTGGTTTAAGTCAAAGTACTTACATTGACAAAGTCCTTAGAAGATTCCAAATGGAAAATTCTAAAAGAGGGAATTTGCCAATGTTGCATGGTATATCTCTTAGCAAGAATCAATGTCCAAAGACTAATGATGAGCGAAAGAGAATGAATGGTATTCCATATGCTTCGGCAATTGGGTCTATCATGTATGCTATGTTATGTACTAGACCCGATGTCTCGTGTGCTCTAAGCATGACGAGTAGGTACCAATCGATCCCGGTGAACCACATTGGATAGCGATCAAGAATATCCTTAAGTACTTACGAAGAACTAAGGATGCATTCTTGGTCTTTGGAGGAATGGAAGAAGATCTTGTAGTCAAAGGCTACACGGATGCTAGCTTCCAAAGCGACAAAGATTATTTCGAATCGCGATCTGGATTTTTGTTTATGCTTAATGGAGGCCTTTGTGAGTTGGAAAAGTTCCAAGCAAAGTACCGTCGCTGATTCTACAACCGAAGTTGAGTACATAGTGGCATCCGATACGACTAAGGAAGCGGTTTGGATCAAGAAGTTCATTAGTGATTTGGAAGTCGTTCCAAGCATCGAGAGATCCTATTGAACTTTCTTGTGATAACAATGGTGCCATTGCACAAGCAAAGGAACCAAGATCACACCAGAGATCCAAACACATACTTCGACGTTTCCACATTATCCGTGAGATATGTGAAAGGGAAGACGTTAAGATATGCGAGTAGACAACGATGACAACGTGGCGGACCCACTAACTAAGGCTCTCTCACAAGCTAAACATGATGGTCATGTTAGGTCCATGGGTATTCGATACATGGTAGATTGGGCCTAGTGCAAGTGGGAGACTGTTGGTGTTATGCCCTAGGCCTATGATTGATAGACTTATGTGTTGACATTATTTATTATTATATGAGATGTTTATTATTTGATTATTATATGTTTTGTATATTTGTTTATAATAATCACTTGTCCCTAATTATTAAGAGAATAAATTAGTATAATTGTCAATGGATAATCATGTGATGATTATATGCATAAGAGATGCACATTGAAATTATGGGTACTTGTTAGAGAACAAGTATTTGGACATGACCCGCATGAGATTTATGTAATGGTCAAATGTCATACTTAAATCTCATACGGTTACTTCATTTATTTCCTAGACACGAGACTATCATAACCTTACATATGATGAAAGCCATGTTTGATTTTAGTCAAACGATATCTTAACACGATATCTATAAAGGCTATCATTGGCATGATCGGATTCATGATGGGAAGGATGATAAGTCAAGAAGGAGTTTGTCCCTCGGAAGAGAGATGTTATGCTTGGGCCCCTCGATGAGTGATAATGATGAAAGTGTATGGCCGTACCCCAATATGATTGGAATTATCATTATACTCAAGAATCGAGAAAGCATTGAACAATAACAAGTCGACAAGGACCATGACTTGTGTTCAATATAACATCGTGAGACAAAAAGGGATAAATGGAAGTACACCGTTGGAAACGTGAACTCTTACGTTGCATCATTTGGGTAGACATAATGGCTTGCTAGAGTCCGCTTATGTCTTATGAGGTTCGATGTGATCGATCTCATTGCCAACATGATGTAATCCTATTGGGTCACACACAACTAGAATGAATTGGTTAAACCGAGAGGAAGAATGATTGAGAGACACGAGCTGGCTACTTATGTCACGCGACATATCAAGCCAATGGCTTGATATACCGCGCGACATAATAGGCCAATACGCGGTATTGACACTGTCTCTCCTAATTTGATTAGAAGAGGTATTTACACTATTTGTAGTATAAATACAGGGGTTCTGTCAGACCTAAATGTCTAGCCGAAATTTTAAAGCAAAATTCACAATCAAATTCTCTCAATATTCTTCAAGGTTTAGATCTAGCAATCGACAAGAAATTGTTCTTGGATTCATTCGAAGGTGTGGATACCAAAAGAGGGTCTTCGCTCGTTCATCGATCAAGACCTAGAGTTCAAGCAAGTTGAAGAACGAAGTTTGTGATTCAATATCACATAATCAAATCGTTCGATAGCTCAAGACCGGAAAGCGTTTCAAGGTTGGTTTAATTCTATTTCATTGATATTCAAATTAATTGTATAGAACGGATCCTAGGGCTTCTTGGGTTTTATGTTTTTAATGCTTAATTCCGCTGCGCATGGACCCGTAAAACCCAACAGAATTGCTTTAGAGTTTTTTGAGACGCTTTCATGGTCTGATCAATTGTATTGATGCCAAAGTATGGCTTTTATTTGTGCTTTAGACCGAACCGTTTCCGGCTGCCTACGTTCCCCTCATTTTGAGGAGCTCAGGTCTTCGTAGTTCAACCTGGTGAACTCTTTTTTTCTTTGTTTTTTTTTGTTTTTTCTTTTGGTGCAACCCCGTTTTTTACCTAGGCCGCCCTTTTCGGGTTTCTAACCTAGTTGGGTATTACTCTTTTAGCACTCTTTTTTTTTGTTTTTTTTTTGGTCTTTTTTTTTTGGTGCAACCTGTTTTTACCTAGGCCGCCCTTTTCGGATTTCTAACCTAGTTGGGTATTACTCTTTTTAGCACTCTTTTTTTTTGTTGTTTTTTTTTTGTTTTTGTTTTTTTTTACGCGTAGTATCTGCGCAGCTTGTCACCATTCACTGGGTGTACAAAGGGATTCCCGTCGAGGTCCGCAAGTTGCATGGCTCCTCAGGAGAAGATCTTACGGGCGACATATGGCCCGACCCATACAGGCTCCCATTTGCCGAGAGGGTTGATACGGGTGGGGTCTTTTCTTTTAGAACGAGATCACCTTCTCGGATCTCCCGATGCTTTACTTTCTTGTCGAAGGCTCTGGCCATTCTTCCTTGGTAGGCCCGGATGTGTTCCATGGCCTTCAATCGGCGTTCGTCTAGTAGGGCCAATTCGTCATGGCGACTCTGGAGCCATTCGACCTCGTTGATCTGGCTTTCCAGCAGTATACGGAGCGAGGGTATTTCCAGCTCGATTGGGAGTACGGCTTCCATTCCGTATGTGAGGGCAAACGGTGTTTCCCCAGTTGCCGTTCTGGCGTGTTCTGTAGCCCCAGAGTGCCAGGTGTAACTTCTCGGGCCAATCTCTGCCCTGGACAGCCATCTTCCGGATGATATTTTCCAGAGTCTTGTTTGCTGCTTCGACGGCTCCGTTGGTTTGGGGCCTGTAGGGAGATGACTTGTGACGGGTTATTCGGAATTCCGCCAGCAGTTTTTCACATTCCCCTTCGAAGTGGGATCCATTATCTGAGATGATTTCGGCTGGCAACCCGTATCTGCACATGATGTTTTCTTTGATGAAGAGGGCAACTTTCTTTGAATTGAGGATTTTGTAGGACTTTGCAGAGCATCCTTTCCACTTCCTTCGAAGAAATGACCAATCTGCGTCTCTTTAGGCTCTTCCGCAGTTCCCAAATTCACACTCGTCAAAATCTCTTCGGCAGCTTGGGCTCGATTTTCCTCTTCCCGGACAACCTGCTTAAAGATTTTTTTTTGTTGTTTGATTTTTTTTTTTGTTTAATGTGTCTGCTTCTTTATCTAATGAATTATTATTAAAAAAAATTTTATTAATTAATTCATCATTAGTTAAAGTGGCAATCAAGGGATACTCAGAAAGGTTCGTCATTTCATTGAAAACGAAAGGGGGTACAGCGCTTGCTACAGACTCGTAGTCTTCAGGCGTAAGGCCGTCGGACGACCCTAGAGACTCGATCTTAACAGAGAGAGACTGGGAGGACTTGTCCTAGATTGACACAAAGGGACGGGGGACCAATCCAAGCTTGGTGATCATTTCCTCCTTGGTCGCGGATGGGCCTGAGAGAGTTTCCCAATTCTTTAGCGGCATCGCTATTGGTGGCCTCATGACTCGGGAACTGTGCTGTTTTTGTTTTCCTTTCTCAATTGCTGCTATCATCTCTTGGACCGAGCCAAGATCAATCAGGTCTGGCACCTGGACTTCTTCTTTGAACAATTGCTGCATAACCAGACCATCCCAATCATCTGAGGGAAATTCCGTGGCCTTAGCTTTTGGCACTGTCAGTTCGAATTCAGGTTTCGGGTCTCCCTGGGCAGTAGGAATAGTGGTTGTGAGCTTCTCGAACTGTTCCACTTTGAGTCAGGCACGCCTCTGAAGGTATACTCACTTTTCATGGCAGTGGTAGCCCCAGGTATCTTGGGTAGGTCCAGGAACATTCTACGGACCGGGTTAGCCTTGGTTCCTCTGAACTTGTTGAGGCTATCCTGTAGCTTTAGCCATCCTGCCGTAGGAGTGGGCTCTGTGATGTTTCCTGGTTGTGTGGGACCCTTTACAAAGTAGTCAGCCAAATTAGGACTGAAGGGGAGAGATTTGGGATTGTCGGCCGGGACCTTTCCTGTGGCAGCTTCAAATCTTTTTCCCTTTGCAGTGTCCACTGGGGAGGCCTCATATCCCAGGCCGTGGCGAGTATTTTGTCCTTTTACTTCGATGAGTTTGAAAGTTCCTTGTTGGCGCTTCCCCAGACCGAGGCCAGGTAGATAGCTCATTTTTCTCATCATTTTCAAGACCGGTGGGATTTTATCCCGAGTGACCGTCAGATCTATGTTGCACACTTGGGCCTTGGGAGGCTCGACCGTGAAGCCCGTTAGCATGTGACCTTCCTCATCATGTTTGATTTCCAGAATAGGTATTCCGCCTGTATCTGTGCCCTCTAAAGTGACTAAATCCCCGTAAATGGTCGTCAGATCCCCATTCGAGACGAATTTCACACACTGGTGGAGGCTTGAGGCGACCCCTTTGACTTGGTGCAGCCAAGGTCTTCCCAGCAGGGCATTGAAAGTAATCGGGATGTCGATAACCTGGAATTCCACAGGTATCAATTTCTGTCCAAACCAGAGGTCTAAAGTAGCAACTCCGAGGACTGCTCGGGATGTTGAGTCGTAAGCTTTGACTGTGAGAGAAGAAGGCTTCAAGTCTGTAGTCTTGATATCAAGCAAGCTCATGATCTTTGCCGGAAGAATGTTCATTCCGGACCCATTGTCCACCAGGACCCGAGGGAGGCGTCGTTCATCCAGCTGGACTGTGATGAAGAGAGGCTCATTATGATCAGCCCCAAATTGAGGGAGGTCGAGATCTGTGAAAGTGATTATGTTCCCGTAGTGGATGTTTCCAATCAGCTGTACCACATCATCGGGAGTAGCATCAATAGGCACGAGAGTGCGAGCCAGGCTTTCTTCCAGCTTCAGCTTATGGGGATAAGACGAAGTGAGTAGAGACCAGAGGGAAATGTTGGCCTGTGTTTGCTTCAACTGGGTGAGTACGGGATCCTCTTTTCCAGGGTCTGGAGTTTCAGCTGTCTTAGCATAGGGGCGGCGATCTTCTTTTGGTGCTTGGTCTGTGGCCTTCTTATCTGCCTTGGGATTTCCTTGGAAAATCTGCCCAGATCGGGTCAACAGATTAACTTCCTCATCAGTCGTCTCTTGACTGGATTTCTTCAATGCTGCTAGGGTCAATGGGGGAGCCCTTTTGGCTATTGGCCATTGGTTCTGACGGAGTCTAGTGACAGTAAGAGGCTGAGCTGTACTGGCTTCTTCCTGGGCGGCCCTTATAACTGCTTCCCAAGTCACAGGCTTTTGGGTTTGGGGTTGTGTTGTTGCCCCTTGGATGGCCCACAGAGCTAGGGCGTCCTCCGATTCATTCTCATGGCCGGCCTTGCTCATTGTTATCATGCAACAAGAGTCGCTATTGTCGGGACTCGGCGGCTTTTCGATCTCATCCCCGGTATAGTGCAGCCATTCTGATTCCCTTCTGTAATACTCAGAGTTGGAGATGATTATAGCGTTCTGCGTGGGAGGCGCATCCGGTATCATGCCAGTTTCTAGGACTTCTCTGAAAGCTGACATACATTCGGGGAAGGTGACCTCTTCTTGGGTAACCCTGACAAGGAGTGTTACTTTGTTCTGGGGTGGATTTGATCTAACCATGGTTATTTTCTCATTTGGGCGGATGGGAGTTAATTTTCCTCTTTCGATCAGATCTTCGACTATCAGCCTGGATCGGACACCTGAAAACCCTTTCCCCAAAGCATGGTATGCAGTGTTGAATTCTAAGACATCCACGTGCTCAGATCCATGAAACTTCATGGCCTTCATGTCCTCGGTCTCGTATTCGTCTTCCGAAGTTTCTTCGTCGTCGCTTGCTGATAACCAACCATTGTGCCTGGCTCCCATGGGCTCATTTCCGGCATGATCGTTCCAGATTGTTTCCGGATCCGGGGCCTCAGTTGGCTCTTCACTCTCGTCATCATCATCATCATTGCTGTCATCGGAATCATCTACCGGGATTTCGGCTGAGAGGGAACGCTGGTCAAACCCGTTGGGGGAATATGGGTGCGTGCAACCGCAAAAGTTGTCATATGTTCCCATTCCCGGAAGTGGCAATTGTGACTCAGCTTCTCCTCCCAGAAATTGCGGGGGAAGAGTGAGAGGGGGTGGCACGTATTTGACACCAGGTAGGATATAGAAGGAATCCTCCTCTTCCGATTCTTCACTGTTCTCGGGATCATATTCGGGCTCTCCCAAAGCCAATTTGCAGAAGTGTACTAGCTCCAGATGCTCTTCGGCCTCTTTGCTGATAAGCCCCAGTACGGGTGCTCGCCGGAAACTTTCTTGCTCAATCTTTCTTGACTGTTCTAACCATCTTGTATAAATGGTTCTTTCATGTTCTGAGCGGAACAGCCCCAGTTCTTCGGTATCGGCCTTCCCTTCACCCGAAAAATAGCGGGCCTCGTATTCTTGCAAGGAGTCTCTGACATGAGACCAAGATGGGTTGATTCGTTCGATATCCTCGAGGCTGAGGGGGAATCCGAATTCAGGATCCTCGACGAGATTGGCCACGGGTATTTGGGGACCTTCATCAGCATCTTCCTGGGCGTGTGAAGATTCTCCGCATTCAATCATATTCACCTGATTATGGTTCCGTGGCAGCGGATTTTTGACTGTGTTGGGCCCCTCGGGGCCTTCCAACTTTCCTTGCTCTATTAGCCCCTGAATTGCCTTTTTCAGAGTAAAGCAGCTGTCAGTCAGATGTCCGTGAGCTTGATGAAAAGCACAATACTTTGTAGTATCCACGGGAGCATTCGGATTTCTGGGTTGGAAATTCTCCAAAGGCCGCAGCAAGCCTTCTTTCACCAGTCCCCTAAAGATGTCATTCAGGGGCATTCCAAAGTTTTCGAGATTTATGACCCGCGGTCTGGGCTCGGCCGGTTTCCTGGGAGCAAAAGGAGTCGTGTTGTTACATTCCTGTCCCGCATAGTTAATCATCTCTTTGCCTTTAGCAGGAGCAGGGGCGGTGTTTGCAGGAGGAGCCCGATATCTGTAGGCAGGTGCAAAGAAACGGCCGCTTGCCGATTGTAGGCCTTTTCAAACTTAGCTGCCAGAGTAACCATGGCCCGTAAGTCCGAGTATGGGAAGTGACCGAGGGAGGCTCTGAGATGTGGTTTCAAGCATGACTGGAAGATGTCCAGATTGTTCTCGGAAGGAGGGATGGCCATTTCACTGAGTTTCGTATTCCACCGCTTGTAGAAGTCCCCAACATTCTCATCAGGACGCTGCACTGTTGTTTGTAGGTCAACCCTATTTGTTTCCCATTCCAAGTTGGCCTTATATTTTTTCTGTGAAAGCATTGGTAATCTAGTCCCATGTAGCCCTGGCTTCAAGGTTCAAACGGAAGAACCACTTTAAGGCACTGGACTTCAAGGATAGGCTGAAATAGTCCAAGCCAGCTGCTGGATTGGTACATCCTTTGGCTTTCATCGCCAAGGTATACGTGTGTCCAAATGGGTTTTGGACATGCGGTCCCATCAAAGAGATCCAGATTTGGCATCACGAATTTGTGGGGCAGAGGGAACAATGGAGTCCGGGTCTGTAAGGCCTAAGGCAGACTTCTTGGCGCCCCAAACTGGCGATCTCCGCTTTCATTTCCTTGTGTTGTTCCATGAACCAGCTGATGAGGGTCTTGTGGCGGAACCATGGCATTCAAGTTAGTGGCCGAGCTAGAGAGAGGAGCTACCACTGGAGGCGGGCAGAACCATGGAGTGGAATGGGCCGAAGTCCTGGGGACGTAGGTGAAAACCTGTCCCTGAGGCGGGTTACTCCCTCTCTGGGAGCAGCTGGGAGAGGTAGGAGCACTGAGCAAAAGGGTAGAATCCTTTTGCTGCTTGCATGTTGATTTTCAAGCTGGCAAAGAAGATGGAGGGCGGTCTGAGGTAGCCGTATAGCTTGCTGATTTTCTGGAGTGAGGCCCGTAAGTAGGCTTGCGAAGTGCGGGTTCTGTCCCTGGTTGTTGAATTGTACATCAGGCTGTGGCGAGGATGTGCATAACCGCAGAGGATATCTGTAGTTCCTGGTGATTCGGATGACAAACCACCGGGATGCAAGGCTTGATAACCCATAGACACTGATGTGAATGAATTGTGGAAAGTCTGTGTGAGGAGCAACTGAACCAATACCATCTTCTCACGAGGGGCAGGGGCTCAAACAAGGGCCCAGTAACCAGATTGTGGCGGCATTCCCAAATTGTGGCTGTTGATGTGAAGGTCCGGAGTTGATCAAGTTCCTGGCTGAGGTCAAATTCCCAATTCACTCTGGCATTACAAAGGTATCCCCAACCATGAGAGGACATTCCGTCCGATTTGGCTTCTCAGCTGGCAGCTGTGAGATGTGCGATTCAGTCCCATGCAGCTGCGTGGATCCAATGGTCTGACCCGAAAAGTGAGGGACATGTGTTACTGGTAGCACCGAAGGAGGTTGGTGGTGGCATACACCCGGAGATAATCGGGCGACCGGGATTGGGATTGGGGTCATCCTCTTCTTCCACGGTGAAGGTGCAGTTGAGGATTGAGGCTGGAAGACCAAAGCCATGGCTCTTAATAGCCTCGATAAGGCTGTTCAGCTGTGCTTCCTCTCGTAACATTCTCAGTCTGTCTGCTGGCTGA
>JAFEMH010003725.1:0-249335 GCA_022495995.1 Adenophora triphylla var. japonica
TTAGAGCTCGGACGCAGTAAAGGAAGATCAAGGTCGGCTTGGCAATCGGGTACCACTAGATCCAATGTAGCTAACTGGGTGGCGGCAACCGCTACGCGAACGGCCTCGAAACAGAAAAAACACACTCACGAGGATTCAATGAAGCTTTACTGCAAGAGGAAGACAGGGAAACGGATGGCTTGATGACTCTCCTTCCTCACTGCGATAGAGGACGAGATCTACGAACTCCGTTTGTATGGCGGCGTATGATCACGTTACGCTGATGAAGACCCACCCTAGATGCCTCGGGAGCACAACTGAAGATCTCATGCATCACTCTCGAAGCTTCAACACCATATCACTCCCACAGGAGTATTGGTAGATAACGGGTCAGCCGTTAATGTTCTCCCTCTCGGCATGATGCGAGCTCTCCGCATCAATGAAAGCCATGCGATTGCGTCGGCTCGGACTATCGAGGCCTACGACGGCTCGTCTCGTCCCATCACGGGGACGGTGACTCTGGAACTGCGGTTCGAAACCCAATGGTGCCGGCAAAATTCCATGTGATGGACATTCCATCCAGAGTTCACGGCTCTTTTGGGACGCCCTTGGCTACACCACATGAAAGCCGTAGCTTCCACTCTCCATCGGTGTGTTAAGTTCATTAGCAGGCGGGGAGATCTCGAAGTCATCAGGGGATAGTTTCCTCATAGGAAAGCAGCCAGAAACAGTGTGCGCGTGTCGCACTCGAGCACGGGGTTACCTCCTTCGAATCAACCAAGGGACTACGGGGCAAATCTCATCGGAATCCCTCGAGTCGGGAGATGCTAACTATGTAAACGTACTCGAGCGGGCGGACCACAGAAGCGATCCGATACATCAAGTTCAGCGTCGTTTCCAACATTTGGAGCGGGTGGAAGGAAACGCGAACATCGCCATGATGCGGGCACATAAACCCCCGATCTCCAATCGGAGATTCGTCGGCATTCTCCAAACCAACTCTCGGCCCCGCGGTGAAGAGATCTTTGTGATAAAGGTCAACAAGCACCGTCATTCGTCATTTGAATGCATGGAAGTCGTATGGGATGTCCTCACGAGGAACTACATTGCGCCCCCTCTTCTCCAACGAAGAGCACGATGTTTTCTATTTTGCTCAACACGCCTTGACCGGGCCTTGTCACGTCCCTACGTTTGGATTGAACCGTCGAGATGATGATGAATCAGGACTCTCCGGAGTCGAGGACGCAGCCGGGAACCCGCGGGCGGACCTCTGCATTCACATGCTCGGTTTTGAGGACGGAACTCCTTCCGTCGGGTCACCTACGACCAAGGTTCCAATACCATGGAAATTGTCAAGCTCAACGTCCGGTACAAGCGGCTATCCAGGCAATTGGAAGTTCTTGGTTGACACGACGAAGAATCCCTCGATCAAGTGGTTGGCGAGCGACTTCGTCAACATCATCTATTCCGAATATCCCGATGATACCAAGGATCCGGTCCTTATCGTCGGTCGCAATACCAAGGTCACCCTCGGCACTTTGCTCATGGTAAACGAGGCTTTGGCAGCGAGCTCGAGCTCATCACTACTTCAGTACCGGCCCGGTGGCAACCGGCCCGTGCCGTCGGTCAAGCTTATACCCTCAAGCGCCGAGAGCCAAGGGCAACAGCGAAGGAGACCAAGCTCCTCACCTGCTACAAGTCGAGATCAACCTCGGGAACGCTTGGCGGCCGCGAAAACATCGTGAAAGTCTTCCCCGCAAGGCGAGTCGGCTTCCAGGCATAGGAAATGACCACCTCGGCATCAACATGCTCCGGTTCGATTCTACTCCCAGCCGTCACGGCCGGATTCGAGACATCACGCGGTCATTGCTAGCTACGATAGACTTGGCGATCGAGCGAGATCACGAGGCCGTCGGCATTGCGAGAATTCAACACCCCCGTGGGGTCAATCAACGAGATATGGGCAAACTTCTTGGTAATCGAGATCAAGGAAGGCCGCATGGAATGTCCCGATCCGACTTCCTTCGTCAACGTAATCCAAGTGTTCCCGCCATTCGGCGATTTGAATGTAATCACGGTTACGGACACTAGCCGGAGCGGTGCGCACCTACGGAGGCTGCTTAGCTCTCGCGAGGAAAGCCCTCATGGAACTAGCCGCTCAAGAAAGTCGTCTTTGGGACGAAGACCAAGCTCGAAAGACCTACGGGGACCAAGCCCTTAAAGTGTCACGGGCGGCTTCGGACGACGAAAGCTAGAGGCCACTCTAGACCGGTTCGACCTCAAGAGTTTTGCTCGCCAGCAACTTCCACGACTACCGTCTGTTCTCATCCAACCCCTCTGCCGGGCAAGGGTGGTCAACGGTCCCGATGACCTAGGAGATGGAACGACACGGCGAAAGAATCCCGGCGCTTACCTTCCTAGGAAAGCAAGTTCTCTGTGAAAGCGACGAAGACGATGAAACCATTCTCTTCCAAGCCGGGCATGAAGTCAACAAAGCCGGACTCCCGAGGGTCTGGGAGGATGGGAACGGATCATTTCCGCACTCAAATTGAAAGGCCAACTCGGGGAGGAAGGTCTATTTAAAAACAAGAGGAGGATGGAAATTCGTCTCGGCAACTACTCGGGGAAATTCCACGATCTACGGCATTCGTTTACGAAACGATCAGCGGGGCGGCAACCGAGTCACATGGGCGAGATGTTCGGGAAGCCGTGTACTCACCTTAGACATACCCGCCACTCGAGATAAAGCGAAAGGAGAAAACTCTCCCCGATGGAGGTTTACCTAGGCTGCGCACGCTTGATTCGAAAAGCTTGGCTATTCTCACATGGGAAGAAACGCGGGCGCTCACTCTCGACGCGAGCTCATTGCAAGAAGGTTGATCTGGGCCCGGGCGGAGGAAAACTAGCAAACCACGAGTATCGCCGGACCCAACTCAGAATGCCACTGAGTATGCTCGGCAAGAAGGAAAGGAACGCGATATACCGTGAAGAGATCAAGGAGACCGTTCGCTTGAGCCGAGAACTCTCCAACCTCCCAGGAGGGTCGGCCAGCGGTTCGGTTCGAGGCAACCTTTGTTGTGCAGCGACATTCGAACAAGCTGCGTCAAGCGTAGGCTACCTCCCCGCGAGAGGCATCGAAGCCGGTATCACAGGACGAGAATCCGTCAAGGCCGAAGCTCCAGGAATTCATCCACAATCAATGAGTTGAGGAAGACATATGGCCACATGCTACGAGGAATCCTCCTCTAACTATGGCTCAACTCGGAAGCGGCTGTTCGAAGGGACCAAACGATGTCGGCGTCCTAACCGATCGGGTCAAATCCATGCATTACCACCTAAGGCCACCAAAAAGCCGACGGAGCGGAGTGCAATCCGGCCGGCCCGAAGACGCAAATTCCTTGAAAGAGGACCCGATCCTCACTCGGCTCAAGCGGACTCGGGCGAACATTTCTCTTTGGTCTCTGCTCACCTCCTCTTATCCTCACAAGCTCAAGCTAGAGGAAAGCACGGCCCGTACCATGGTCCCCGTGGGCGCGACCCCAGATGAAGTCATTCGGATGATCGGTAACATCCACTATGGCAACATTATCACCTTCACTTTGGACCTTCCAAAATTTGGGGCGATCACAATGAGCCGCTCTACATCACGATCCAGTGGGACGGCGTCGCCTTCCCGCGTGTTGGTAGACGGAGGTTAGGAATGAATGTCTTGCCCGCCAAGATGATGGACACCTTGACATCAAGCCCGAGATCTTAAGCCTTCGATCCACCTTTGTCGAGGCCTATGACTCTACTTCCCGTACGGTTCTCGGGGTTGCTACTCTTAACATACGGTTCGGCGACGGGTGATCCCCACCGAATTCCAAGTGTTGGACATTCCAATCACTTTCACGGCCATCTGGGCGTCCACAGGCTGCATCAAATCAATGGCGTGGCATCCACCCTTCATCGGTGCCTCGAAGTTCATGCAAGGCAACGAGCTAACCACGGTCTACGGCGACGGCGTCACCACCCAGGGGACCGGCACCAGCGACATTCCGGTGTTAGAAATCAAGCATAATGATGACATGCCATTAAGCTTGGATTCACTCTGGAGACCTCCAAGATCCAAATATGCAACGTGGACCTTCCAGCTTTGTCTCACGATCAGATTCCTCTGCCATGAGGATGATGAAACTCATGAACTTCATCCCGGGGCGGGGCTCGGCAAAAGGCTGCAAGGCGACACCAAGTTATTGAAGTCGAGACCACACCACGGTCCGGGGGCTTGGCTACGTGCCAACAGGCGACATCAAGGAAGGCAAAGGCTCGCCCGCACCAAGGCGACGGCCCGCAAAGGGGAACCTCAGACGGCGCACCCAATCTCCGACCTTACGGCTTTGACCTCGCTCATTTACTTCACCCAAGGGAACCGGCGGGCGGGGACCGAGGAACCCAGCGGGCGAGGGGCCGGCAAAGGAGCAGACGAGCGGCCCGAGGGCCGGCGGCGCCGGCGGGCGGGGACCGGCGGTGGAGCGATGAAGATGAGAAAGAAGCGAGAGATAGTCGTCACGGAGACTACGGGAAGAATGGAACGGCTAGCACGGGACCTCAGCGTTTGAGAGGACTCAAAGCTAATCCGATAAGGGGAGCGTTCCTCGACATCACGGCTCTACCTGGACCAAGCTTGCCACCACGAGTCCGGCATGAGTACACATTCAAGGGAATCCCGAGACTTGGAGGAGCAACTCAAGGTACTCTCCATGGGAAACAAATTGTTCGGATCGGCCGCCAGAGGCCACATTCGAGACGGTAAGTCCAAAGCGAAGGAACCGGGAATTCATAGAAGACGCTCTCGGTGGACCGGCTACGAGTCTTTTTGAAGAAGTCATGGAGTTGCCAACTTGATCGGCCCAGGGCTCAGGCAATAGCATGATTGCCATGATTGGGACGGCGAAGCCAAGCCTCTCGATCCCGCACCCTCATCAAGCATCCAGCAATGCCCGAAGAATTGGGTAACTTTCACCGGACGAGGGCAAGCCGGGCGGGGTGGAAGACAAGTGGGCCCGCACCCACATCTCCTAAACCCGGTCTCAAACCCTCTGAGTCGGTCCTTGTCGAGTCCGAGTCCTACGAGTCATCCAACGGCCTTACGCAGGAGGACTATAATGTTGTAGCCAATCATGTATTCCCGTTCTTGTTTAATGAAAAGTCGACCTTTCGGAGTATCCTCTCATTGCCACTTTAACAAGCGATAAGTTAACAAACAACTTAAAAGACGTTAATAATTCAATTGATAAAGAAGCGAGACACATTAAACGAACAATACATTAAAGAAGTTCTCGGCGTGTAGTTGACCAAGAGGACAATAGGGCCCAAGCTGCCGAAGAGGTTATGACCAAAGTGAACACAGGGTCGGTGCAAGAGCCTAAAGAGACACAAGTGGGCGGTTTCTTCGCCGATGCGAAAAAGAAGCCACGATAAACCTCCTCAGGGAGTATGTTGACGTGTTCGCTGGTCATACCGGGACATGCCGGGACTCGATCCCTCAATCGTGGAGCACGAGAATTCCCCTGGATCCGAATCCAAGCACATCAAACGAAGGCTGCGCAAGATCAAGCGAGTGGTCCTTGCAAGTAAAAGAAGAAATTGAGAAAATGCTCAGAGTTGGTTTCATCGAGTGATTGAGTACCCGACTTGGCTCTCAGCATCGTGACGGTCACCAAGGCCAACGGAAAGGTCGGATCTTTGCGTGGATTTCCAGGGATCTCAACAAGGCCGACCCTAAAGATGATTTCCCACCTAACATCGACATCTTTGGTCGACACCACGGCAAATTTGAAGTAAAGTCCTTCGTGGACGGGTTCGTGGATCTGACCAGATCAAGATGTCCGAGGAGGATCAAGCCAAGGCGCCTTCACCACTCCATGGGGGACATCTTGTTACACGGTCATGCCGTTCGGTCTAAGAAACAGCTGGGGCTACTTACCGGCGAGGCTGCAGCGGCCCTCTTCCATGACATGATTCACAAGGAAATCGAAGTATATGTCGATGACATGATCATCCACTCGAGGG
Organism: Adenophora triphylla var. japonica; assembly: GCA_022495995.1. Classification (NCBI taxonomy): domain Eukaryota; kingdom Viridiplantae; phylum Streptophyta; class Magnoliopsida; order Asterales; family Campanulaceae; genus Adenophora; species Adenophora triphylla. The sequence continues at coordinate 6,034 of JAFEMH010003725.1, forward strand.
ATCGGACATGCGGCACATGACGGATGCTGAGGAAGTTCTTCAACGAGACTCGAAAGCACTCCATGAGGCTAAACCCGGCAAAGTGCACCTTCGGCGTCAGCGCGGCAAATGCTTGGGGTACGTAGTTACGAGAAAAGAGGTATCGAAGCCGATCCCGGGAAAATCAAGGCCATCATCGACATGAAGCCGCCTCAAACCACGACAGTAAAGAGCTTCATGGGAAGACTTCGGTACATCGATCGCTTCATCAACCGGTTGACATCTCTCTGAGCCCATGTTCAAGCGATGAAAAAGAATGCCGACATCAAATGGGACTCAGAGTGCCAAACGGCTTTTGAGAAAATCAAGACCTACTTGGTTAATCCCCCAGTGCATTGCCCGCCACATGAAGACAAGCCACTACTCCTGTATCGACGATGTAACGAGACACGTCAATCGGAGCAATGCGGCACAAGAAGCAGAAAGATTCCAAGGTTGAGCATGCAATCTACTTCGTAAGCCGAAAGCTTCAAGGAAGTGAACTCGGCTACTCGGCATCGGAGAAAACTTGTACCGCCTTGGTATGGGTAGTCGGGAAGCTGAAACACTACATGCGGTCGCATTCGGTGCTCTGGTCTCCAAAGTGGACCCCGTCAGATATCTCTTTGACAAGCCATCTCTGTCGATGCGGCTAGCCAAGTGGTCATTCTTCTGGTGAGTTCGACATCAAGTACATGGTCGAGAAAATCAACAAAGGGCGAGTAATGGCGAGATCGGTGGCCGACTTCCCAAGCAATGAACCTAAGGGTCACGATCCGCAATTTCCGGACGACGGAATCTTTTCACTTGACGGCGCAAACCGGCGGCAACTCTTCTTCGATGGGGCAGCCAACAAGAAGGGGAATGGTATTGGAATGCTCCTTGTCGATCCCAGGGCGAGCATACTCCCATAGCCATCAAAGTGAATTTTGAAGCAACCAACAATGCGGCGAGAATCTGGCTTGTGCGGCGAGTTTGGAAGCCGCCCTCGGCGCAACATCTCGAGCTGGATGTATATGGAGACTCGGCATTGATCATCAATCAAGTGTCCAACAAATGGAAGACGGTAGATTCGGCCTTGAAGTACCACGCGTACATGGAGGAGCTCATTGCTCGGTTCAAGGACATCTCTTTTCACTATTTGCCAAGAGACGGGAACCGCTTCGCGAGACGCCACAGCAACCCTCGCCTCTCTTGTCGAAATTCCCGATGGGAAACGGTAAAACCCCTCGAGAATAGGCGGACGGGAAACACCCGCCTATTCTTTGTGAGATCGAAAAAAGAAAAAGAAACGATCGACGAACCACAGTACAATCATTTACCGGTACCTCCAAAGCGGAGAAGCTTCCTTCACAAATGAAGATGGAAAATACAAAGAAGGGATCAAAGCCAAAAACATGATGGCATTAAAACGCACGGCATCCCATTTCGTCATTACGGGGGTATGTTGTACAAGAAGCGCCACAAGGGCCGCTCCTTCGGTGTGTAAACAAAGAAAAAGCCGGCGAGCTAATGAGCGAAGTTCACAACGGAACTGCGGTCCGCACATGAACGCCGAGCATTGACACGAGATCATTCTCCGTATGGGATACTATTGGATATCAATGGAAACGGCGCATCCGGTTCGTCAGAAGGCTGCGACAAATGTCAACGGTTCTCGACCTCAATCACATCCCTCCTCATGAACTCTATTGCATGACTACGCCATGGCCTTTCGCCACATGGGGAATCGACGTCATCGGCAAGATCACTCCTCCCGAGGAGCAATGGTCACGAGTTCATTTTAGTCGCGATCGACTACTTCACCAAATGGGTAGAAGCCGGATCGTCAAGTGCTTGAATTCTAAGAAGGTGGTGAGTTCATTCGAGAGAACATCATGTGCCGATACGGAGTGCCCAGCGAGATCATCTCAGACAATGGGACTCACTTCGAAGGAGATTGTGACCAACTGCGGCCGAATTCGAGTCACACGTCACAAGTCTTCTCCTTACGGACCACAAACCAATGGTGCGGTAGAGGCGGCCAACAAGACTCTCGCCATGATAATCGGAAAGATGACCACCGAGAGGTCGGGAGCGCCCGAAAAGCTACATCTAGCCCTGCAGGGATACCGAACGTCGGTCGAGAACCGCCACGGGGAGACTCCGTTCGCGCTTACCTACGGAATGGAAGCGATGTTGCCGTGGAATTGGAAATTCCATCCCTCAGGAGTCCTCTTGGAAAACGGGATCAATGAAGTCGAATGGCTACGGAGCCGTCACGACGAACTTGCTCTACTCGACGAGCGCGAGATTGAAAGCCATGGAACACACTCGAGCCTACCGGAGCGAGAATGGCACGAGCATTCGACAAGAAAGTCAAGATCCGAGACATCGAGAGAAGGCGACTTGGTGCTAAAGGAAAAGCCTCCTACGCGAGACCAATCCCTCGGAAAGTGGGAGCCTACGGATAGGACCGTTCGTGGTACAAAGAATCTTCTCCGGAGGAGCCATGAAGCTAGCGAGACTTGGACGGAAACCCTTTCGTTAACCCGTGAACGGAAGCAAGCTCCGCGAATACTTCGTTTGAGGAAGAGCACGAGTCAACTCTCCTTCCCCATACACCGTCCCCCTCGGTAAATTAAAGTGCTAAAAGAGTAATACCCAGCTGGATACATTCCCGCTAATGATCCGAGGTAAAAAACGAGTCGCACTTCTTTTGTCTTTGTTTTTCTCAAATTCACCTAAAGTGTCGAACTACGGTGACTGAGCCCCTTAGTCCAATTGTAAAGGGAACGTAGGCGGCCATCATTGGTTCGGTCTAAAAAACAAAAAAAAATAAGCATCAATTGCTTGTGTTTCGAAAAACTCTTTTCATTTAACCTACAAATTCATAACGGTTAAAACATTCTTTGATGAGTTCAAGCACGGTCAACTCTTGACTCGCTACACGCTAGAAAAACTACAATAAAACATTAATCAATTAATGTGTACGCAATGATAATGGGTGGATACTCACGGACGGCAAGGTCAACCTAGTTTCCCGTACTAGGTCCTTCATCCTTCTTCCCCTTCCCTTTTCCCCGTGAGTGTTCTTCACCTTCGCGGGAAATATTCCGGTAGGCCTTCTACAGCTCGGGGACTCTTCCCGACGCCTCCGTCAAGCTGTGTGGCATCAGCGCGACCCTTTCTCTAGCTCTGTCTCGAGCCGCCTCGCTTCGAGCCATCATCACGGTGCTTTGATTGGCCTCCGATCGGCACTTGCCTCATAATCGGCCATGGCATCGCCGATACGATTCCCGGGGTTAGCCCTTGCCTGTCCTCCTCGAGGTCGAGGCGTCCGGGTGATCGGCACCCGCTGGCTCACTCCGTCTCCACAAGATAGCCATACGTGTCTCCCTATACACTCTTCGTACCGGTTCGAATCTTTGCGTCGACGAACAATGCCCTCTCTCGGTGAAAGAGAACCACAGCGGGGAAAGGACGCGTATTGCCACCGGGTGATCGGCAATAGCGTCGAAGGATCTTCCATCCGCAAAGATCCCACCTCAAAGGTAGCGGCATAACTCGGATCGATCGGTGGCATCTGCTCCGGCCCGTGCTTGTCGCGAGAACCAATGATGGAATATAGAAAGACGTGCGAGACGGCCCAGGCACTCGACGATCAACGAGACCCTCTGAGTGGTCTGCAAGTCTGTAACTTCCAATGGGGAACCCACCATCGCAAATGATGCGTGCAAAGTCGGCCATCCGAGCTCCGGCTCGGCTGATCGCCCCTATCACCGAGAGGACGTCGCGAGAAAGACCAAGCGTCACGGGACATTGGCACCTCGGGCATCATCTGCAGCCTCTCCCTCAACCACATGGTCGGCATAGCGGGACTCCCTCCCCACATGTATCGGCTACCGGTCGCCATCCGGCCTATGCCCGAGGAACGTCTCGCCCCAAGACCAGCGGCACGATGTCTCCCCCACTCCGTGCCTTTGCCTCACCTAGGTCCGGACGGCTGTGATGGCACACGCCGAGAGACGTGAATGTGAACGAGTAGCAATCGCGCACGCAGCAAACGCGTCCCACGAAAGACGCTCCCTCGGCTCAGGCAAATCTTTCGGGCGGTCCGAAATGTCAACGTAATCGGTATCTGTATCGGCATCCGTATGCTTCTCAGTAGAGATACCAAACAAAGACACTAGCTTCTCAACGGTGGCCATGCCACCGGCATACGGAAGAACTAGGCATTTCCGTCTCGGGTCCTCCCAGAATGGCCGGAAATCTTCAAACGTAGGAGTGATTTCGTTGTACGAAAAGGCTGTACACATTCCTCCGTGCGTCCCGAGAACCGAGACGCGGCTCTCAAAAGATCCCAATCGGCATGAGCTCCTTCAAAGCCCAAACAGATTTAATCCCGTAACGACCTTCGAAAAACCTTTTGTTACGCCTCGTGTGGTTCCGTACCCACGGCGAAAGTTGTCCAAATATCGCTCTTGCATCCGAGACGATAACTTGGGAAAGGGAGCCATGTCGAGAAAATGAAGGGAACCTTAAGAAATGGAAAGGAATTCAGCCGGATGAACAAAAAACTATGCGCGGTTTCTTAAACAATTGCAAAGTCGAAAGCGCAATTTAAAGAATGCGGAAATTCATTCCAAGTCGTAGGACTCCTCTGCCGATTGACTTGGTCAACTCTGCGGCCAGTTGCCCCTAAATTGGAAACATTTCCAAGCCACTCCTGTTCACCTTTGAGAAATCTGCGTCTTGCCCATGGTTTCATGCAACAAATATCGGTATCCCTTCCGCCCAGGGCTCGTGCAACGGTGCAAATAATTAATAATTAGTGCATACATGCTTAATTTTTGACCCGTTCAATTTTTAATGCATTTCTCATTTTATTTATTTTTGATTAACCTACTTCCTTATTTGCCAAAAATAACGGAAGGTGATCACGAGAATAAATATGCGAAATACGAGTTCCGCCCCACGGGCGCCTTTTTGCAAATACGGTTCAAATCAAAATTTGTTCACGACAAATACATGCATTTTGTCTAAACAAAGCGGTAAAGAAAGAAAGCGGTAAAAAGGGGACTACTGCGAGTCACGCTCGTCATCCGTACACTCGACGTCTTGCTCATGCCATTGCCGGATCCGTCGCAAACGGGAACTCGCCAAATTCCTCCCGGTAGGGAATAGGCGAAGGGCCTCCTCGGAGTACGCGAACTCGAGGACTCCCCCTCTCGCGCCCGAGTGCGCGAAGAAGGAGCTCCAAATCCGGCCGTTCCGCCCGCGAGCGGCCGAACCCTGTGTAAAGTCCTCCCAGCATGTGGGAGCGGGCGAATCTCTCGGCCTAGACGGCCCCCGATCACGGACGTCCACGCTCCTCAGGGCTGCACCGCATGAACTCCACGAGCCTCCTAGCGTAGGCGGACCACCCGTCCACCGGCCTCGTGGCGTCATTGTACGTACGGCCGGATACTGCGAACCGGGAAAGTCATCGGAAAGCAAGCGAAAGTACGGATGCAACATTTGCGAGAATGCTACTATCAAATGCGAGAAAATCAAAAGGGTGCTCACCGAAGCATTGGGGTCCGCCACTGTATCGTGGTCTCGGCTCGGTAGGAGCGGGATCACAAGTCGCCTACGCGAACCGTCCGGCCCTCGTACGCCGGCCTAGCTCGCGGGACCGGAAAATCTCGAGGACCTCCCGGGGACCTCGCCCTCTCTATCTTTGTACTGCGGGCTCCTCGGCCTCATCCTCAAGAAAACATCATAGGCGGCCCCCGCTATGATGTACTCGGTGTAATACACGCCACTGTATGTACCCCTCCGGCTCATCCATCGGCATCTCCGGGGATGCTTTTGCATGTACAAAGGAGGATCCAGGCACGAAGGAAGGGATCCCGGCCTATCTTTGACGAGTCACCCTCTCCCCCGGATACATGGCGTCGCGGTGAAGTCCCACCGGGAGCTTCCGCCGCCGTGTAGTCTCGGCTAGCAATATGAACGGCGACGGCATCGAACCTACTCCACCGGGTCAACTGGATCCTCTCGGAGAACTCCCGGTTCGGTGCAGAGATATCTCCTCGTATGACACTCGAGTGCCAACTCTCGAAGAAACCGCCCTCTTCGCTTTCTTACGCCAAATCGGCATGGCGAGGAACGGGGAGTCGGTACGGCTCCTTGATGTCCCAAGCTGCGGGCGAACACCTCGTAGCACCGGACACGCCGAGAGAATGGAAAGTTATGTCGGCTACAAAGCGGATACATACGAGTACATAAAAGAGGCAAGGAAGAGAAAAAGTACGTAAACTTACATCGAGACGGGCGTGAAGCGGCTAAAGGAGTGCTCCTCTCCCGCGAGAACTGTCCGGGGAATGATAAAGCTCGGCCGGTCCGGCCTCCCCCACACGAACCCCCTCACGGCATCCAAGTCTACCGGCGGCCCGAGCGAAAGGGAAGTGACAAGACGTGTCGAAGTCGAGAATAAAGTCGGCGAGGCGCAAACCAAAGGAACCCTCGAGCCGGACGCTCCGCGGTCATCCTCGAGGACCCGACGGATAATCGGCGACACCCGCCTCCGAGATGCCTCTCCATCGGCCTGTACCGAATGCCTAAGCCCCGGCATCGGTAATGTCAAACCCAGCTGACCCAGACAAGCGCTCAGGGTGTAACCATCAACCCACACCGGCGTGTTGCCATAAGTCGGCAACCCGGTGATAGCGGCAAAATCCGTGGGAGTCACCGTCGCCTCCCCATCGAAATGGAAAGTGTGGGTCGTATCCCACCAATACTCACTCAGAGAAACATACATAGACCTGGCCCTCGGCGTATCAGCTGTCGCGGCCACAGCACTGATGAACCCAGCCAACCCGGAGTCAAGCACCAGCTGCCGCGGACTCCTCTCTCCCTCTCGAGCCACGTCCGGGATAATATCCCACAATGCTCGCACCGCCTCAAAGGCACCCCGACTCTTCTGGTTATGAGTATTAACCGTCCCTGTCCCCTGCAGACAAACAAGACAGAAGCAACGTCAACAGAAATGCACCAACGCATGTCAAAAGGATGCAATGCAGATACGGTTCTCATTCATTTCCTACGTATATTCCCATCATTTCGAAAACTCCGTCGAATCCGGAACTTTCAAAACATTTCGAAAACTCCGTCGAATCCGGAACTTTCAAAATCTTTCGAAAACTCCGTCGAATCCGGAACTTTCAAAACATTTCGAAAACTCCGTCGGAACTTTCAAAATCTTTCGAAAACTCACGTCGAATCAGAACTTTCAAATCTCTTTCGAATTTTTCGAAAATTTACTCCGTCCCGAATTAAAGCTACTTTAATCTTGGAAAATGCATCTAGACATGGAATTTTGCAACCAAAATTTTTATGTCATCCACCCATAGTGTCAATTGAACTACATCCTAGTCAATTTCGACAAAGGTTCATAGCAAAGTCAAAAGCCCCAATTCGGGCACCAAAATCCCTAAGTTCATTCCTAACAAATTTCTAACATTTAAAGAATGCACATTCTTAAAATTAATGGAATTTGTAGGAAACTTACTTGTCTCTTGATCCCATCCTTGGAGTTGTGTCTATCCCTCGCCGGATAAAACTCCGCCGGATTCAATGGGTGAACAATGGTTCGAATGGTCCGAACCAACCGTGTTCTTTCGTCATCGGTCCTTCCATGACGAGCCATTGGTCCTCCTTCACCTTCCATAGCAAATTTCCTTCACAAATTCGAGCAAACCTTGCAATTTGGGTTGGAATTTTTCTCTCTTTTCTCTCCTCTCTCGCCGGCAACAATGAAAGAAAATGACTTCTTCTTCCTCGGCCTCGGCGCTGAATAGGACTTTGTCAAATTCAGTAAAAGTCCGGCCGAACTCTTACTGCACCAGAAAAATTCCTTCCATTTTGGTCCCTCAACTTTTGGCAATTCCAATTTTACCACTTTTGGCCCCCAAAAGTGTAAAATTTCCCCCAGTTAGACATTTCTAACGCCCATCCCCCGAGGACAAATCAAAGTCAGTTTTCACTAACGCTCGTCTTCAGACGTTAAAATTCCTAATGGTCTTCACCATTAAATCCTCAATCGCGACCTTTCACGGTCCGATTCCAATTCTCAATCGTGACCTTTCACGGTCCGATCTCAATCCTCAATCGCGACCTTTCACGGTCCGATTCCAATTCTCAATCGCGACCTTTCACGGTCCGATTCCAATTCTCAATCGCGACCTTTCACGGTCCGATTTCAAAGTCTTAACCGCGACCTTTCACGGTCCGATTTCAATCCCATCTTGACCTTTCACGGTCCGATCTCAATCCTCAATCGCGACCTTTCACGGTCCGATTCCAATTCTCAATCGCGACCTTTCACGGTCCGATTCCAATTCTCAATCGCGACCTTTCACGGTCCGATTTCAAAGTCTTAACCGCGACCTTTCACGGTCCGATTTCAATCCCATCGCGACCTTTCACGGTCCGATTCCAATTCTCAACCGCGACCTTTCACGGTCCGATTTCAATCCCATCGCGACCTTTCACGGTCCGATTCCAATTCTCAATCGCGACCTTTCACGGTCCGATTCCAATTCTCAATCGCGACCTTTCACGATCCGATTCCAATTCTTAATCGCGACCTTTCACGGTCCGATTCCAATTCTCAATCGCGACCTTTCACGGTCCGATCTCAAACAGTCAATCCCGACCTTCGCGGTCCGACCTCCACTCTCCTATCGAGACCTTCGATGTTCGTCTTCTCGGCAACAGCAATAAGCCCGAACCCCAAGGCACGAACGCCTTGCAACAATCCCTCTTCGGCCATCCTCGTAAGCCCGAACACCTTTTCACTTCAACAAGTGAACATTCATCTCCCCGGCAACAGCAATAAGCCCGAACCCCAAGGCACAAACGCCTTGCAACAATCCCTCTTCGGCCATCCTCGTAAGCCCGAACACCTTTTCAGTTCAGCAAGTGAACATTTATCTCCCCGGCCGCCAGTCGTAAGCCCGACCTTCCACCTCAGCGGCAGTTGCAATAAGCCCGCACAACAATCCCTCTTCGGCCATCCAGGTAAGCCCGAACGCCCATCCCCAGCAGAATAAAACTGGCAATAGCAATAAGCCCAGCACCCAAGGCACGAACGCCCTCGTCAGCATCGCAACTCCGGTTTGAGGCGCCACACGCCCTCGAAGGTTTCAGAAGTCCCAGGTTCGAGATGCCTCCCAGCCGGTCCCCATTCGAGTATGCAGGTACCTCGCGAATGGTCTCATCTAGGTTTAGACGCCTCCTAACAGTCTCGCTCAGGTTAAGGTCCCCATGCGCGGCCCTTGCCCCCTTTCGAACTACGATCGGCTTGATTCCCGCTCGGGATACGTAGGAATCCTTTTCGCTAAGGGTCCAGCCAGCTGACCGCCCAGGTCTCTTTCAAAGTAAGGCATCCCGATTTGGATCCTTATCTTTTTCAACGACCCCACCTCCTTCGGAGGAGACGTCAGCGAGGGCTAGCTTTGTAGAGTACCCAAATCTGGATCGTCCAAATCCGTCAGAAAGTTAACCGAAATACGTTAACTGGCCCGCTCCAGGTTAACCGGAACTCGTTAAACTCCCCATTGCTGTGCCAACGAGACGTCCCGGGACTGCCCCATGCATCCCGACGTCGAACCGTACTTAACACGTGTCATCTCACGTAAAAGTATGACTTTCCCTGAAAAACGCATTTTTCGACACTTTCCGGGGGCGTTTCGGACATTTTCCGGACCATAAGGCTGGTGACTCAGAGGGCACGTGGTAGCCATGCCACCTCCCTCTAGTCACCCTTCAATCACAAATCAAGGCTAAAAGACCAAAATACCCCTGATTTGCAAGCCTAGTCCGGCCGGACTCCACATTGCGCACTTTTCTGAAATTGCCCAAAGTCCCCATTTCCAAAATACCCAAAAACCCCGGATTCGATCCAGGAAGTCCGTCAGGACTCCTACCGCAATTTTCACCCTATAAATAGAAGTTGGCTGTCAAAGGCGAAAGGAGGACCAAATTCACTCCAAAAAATCACCACCCCACGGCCTAGCGGTTTTCACCCCTTCGAGCTCTCCGTTTCGTCTCGATTCGCGTGAAACCTTCATATTTTGATCAAATACGCACCTTACTACTTCGAAACAATCTTTCGAATCACTTTCCGTGTCCCGTACACACCTCCCGAGCCAAAGGAGTCAACTCTAGCCATAGGTATAACTCCCTCTCTCTAAATCTCTTGTTCCGTCTCGGTTTACGCGCCAGTCGCTACAACCGTTTCGAACGTCGTTATCGAAATGTAGACGCCTCCGTCTAACGGGGTCCGATACGTTTTAGCCCCTCGATCCTCTTCTCTTTCCGTAAGAGAAGTAATCACGGGTTAAAACGGCGTTCCGACCCCGTTCCGTTTACTTTTATTGTCATTTACCAATTCCGGATCGATCGATCCGTCGATCGTCATTTTAATTTCTGTCATTTACAAATCCGAGCTCCCGTTTCGTCTCGATTCGCGTGAAACCTTCGTATTTCGATCAAATACGCACCTTACTACTTCGAAACAACCTTTCGAATCACTTTCCGTGTCCCGTACACACCTCTCGAGCCAAAGGAGTCAACCCTAGCCATAGGTATAACTCCCTCTCTCTAAATCTCTCATTCCGTCTCCGTTTACGCACCAGTCGCTACAACCATTTCGAACGTCGTTATCGAAATGTAGACGCCTCCGTCTAACGGGGTCCGATACGTTTTAGCCCCTCGATCCTCTTCTCTTTCCGTAAGAGAAGTAATCACGGGTTAAAACGGCGTTCCGACCCCGTTCCATTTACTTTATTGTCATTTACCACCCCGGATCGATCGATCCGTCGATCGTCATTTTAATTTCTGTCATTTACAAATCCGAGCCGTTTGGCCTCGTTGACTGTCATTTACAAATCCGAGCCGTTTGGCCTCGTTGATCGTCATTTACGAATCCGGATCGTTTGATTCCGTTGACATTTGCTTTTAAATACATTATTTACAAAGTCCGACCCGTTTGGATCGTGATAGTATTTACTTTTCAAAGTTCGAGTCGCAACCCGATTCGTTGATCGCATATCATTTAAAACGCATTTTTCCCGTAAAAATCGTTAACAATGTAATGCCCGGTTCAAAACCGGAGTTCGTCCGTCGAACTCTCTTTCAAAACTCGCGACATGACGTTTGGCGTCCAAACGCTCATCTTCAAACTAAAAGCCGCCATTTGACACTCAAAATCATTTAATACGCATTTTTCCCGTAAAAATCGTTAACAATGACATTCCCGGTTCAAAAAACCGGAGTTCGACCTTCGAACTCCTTTTCAACTCAAAGTCGACGTTTGCCACGCAAACGCTCTTTTCAAACTCAAAATCGACGTTTGTCACGCAAACGCTCATTTCAAACTCAAAACCGACGTTTGTCATTCAAACGCTCGTCTTTTCAAACAAAGTCACCTAATCAACGTTTGTCATTCAAACCAAGATTAAGCTTGTCATTCAAGCCCCCATTTCAAAAGACACACACACACGATTTCGAGAAAGGTAGAAAGACTCGTCATGCGAGGCGTTTCGGGCGATCTCGTAATACTCTACCCGAAACGTAACTTGACCTCCGAACCTAACAATCTCTGGTACAAAAAGCTTTTTTTTTCGTTTTTGCTGCCAATAAAAATGATCCCCATTTTCAAATCCTTTTCCTAAGTTTTTGCTACCAATAAAAACGACACCTTTTCACAATAGCCGTTTCTCAACGTTTGGGCTCAAAATACAAAAACCGCGTGGCGACTCCTCATTTTTCCTTCCCATGAAGCGAGGTCTCAGACACCAACCCCTCCGCGAAAGACAACCGCCTTTCGCATTGCGCGAAATCCGGGTAATTTCAGTGGTCTCTCCCTTTCCTTGCTCGATATTGGCAAGGTCGGTCAATCTCATCTTTCTCCTACCAGCCGTGGTAAAGTGGTTTAGGAACATTCTCCTCATGCCTCTCCAGCTATCGATGCAACCTTTTTTCAGTTCACGAAACCAGGTCAAGTCTGTTCCGGAGAAGGTGCTCGCGAAAGCTTTGCAAAGCATGTCATCAGCTCCAGTGAGGAGGTTCATGGTTTGTTCAAAACTTTGCACATGGTCCTTTGCGTCAGTGGTTCCGTTATATTTTTCAAAATTTGGAACCTTAAAGCGAGGATTAGGTGGTGCTGCTGTTATCCTCAGGGAGAACGGACGAGTTGCCCAATCGAAGTCATCGTCGTCAAATTTCTTTCCCATCTCCATGTCATCAAGTCTTTGTTTTAACAGCTCCCATTGTTTGGTTTCCACTCCCTTGTCCCTGCTAGAGCGGGTGCTTCGCTGGGAGCTGCGGGTCGATTTGTCCTTGGGATGACCATTTACCCTACTGTGTTCCGCGTCGTGTCGGTGGCTGTCCCGTTTGGATGGTGCCCTATCACGCCTAGGTTCCAAGTCTTGGCCACCAAGTATCATTTTATATGGTTCCGGGGTCCTCGGTCTAATGAATTGACGAGGACGAGGTTGTGGAGAGTCTCTTCGAGGACGAGGAGAATCAGGGCGAGCTCGACGAGGACGAGGTGATCCGGGACGACGGGGAGCCATGACACGACGAGGTGGTGACATTCGCTTGTTCAGACTGAGCCTCGTCCTTAGGTCCCGTGAGTTCACTTCCTCTTCCCTGGGAGTTAAGTGGCTTCTCAGGTCAACCACCTGATCTTTCTTCTTACTGTCATGTCGAGGACGGGTAGGTTCTCGGAGGGCTTGCTTTGGTGGTTCAGCGGGTTCGAGGGGAGGAGCTCGTCGCTCACCTTGCTCCCTTCCAAGAGGGTTGCCCATAGACCGCAGCATGAATTCAGCCATGGAATGGTCTGGGTCCAATTGCAAAAGAGCAGCATGTGTCTCATACATCCTTTGCAACGTCTCCATTTATTTATGTAACAAAGAGTGTCGGTCAATGGGTTGAGTTCCTCCCGCTTGACCGGCGTCGGCATTCTTTGTCTTCTTCCTTCCCACTTGCTTCCCACGAGGACGAGTAGGACGAGGAAGGTCAGCACCCTCTCCCTCGGCATTCGCCTGACCCTTGGAACGAAGAGTCATGGCGAGGGGAGGAGGGCCGTCTGGCTGAGGTAGAGGAGGAGGAAGAGGTAGCTCATCGGCACCTGGGTTAACCCCATTCACTTGGGTTTGGTCCTCAGCCGTAACACTAGTAAATTGTCCGTCCATTGCAAATCAACAATTGCAATAGCGAATTTACCAAAAGCGAGAATTTCCAATAGATCCAAATTTCTGGCCAAAATTAGGGCAAATTTTGACCACAAACAAACTGCCAATTGCGATTTTTCCAACACAAAATTCAGGCAAAAAATTCGCTTCCGGTGTGATTTTGCAGATTCCGTCCGAATTTTTGCAGAATTCGGCAGTTCAAAAACAGAGCCTAATCAGAACAAGAATTTCCGTTCAAATCTAGCAGATTTCCGGCAAACAAACTGGCTTTAGCGAGCTTTTTCTAGGCCAAACAAAGGGTGTTTGAATCGATTTCCCGGCAATGGAATCAATTGATGATGCTAAAATCGTCAAATCAGCCCAAATCCAAGCGTTCAGATGCTCCGGAGATTGCAAGGCCTGAAAATAAGAGAAAACACGTAAACTAAGCCGGGGCGGATCAGGCTAAAGGCCCTCCGACGTGAGAGTAAGTTCACGATTTGTATGTAAGAAACTAAATTGACAGAGTTTCTCTATTGTAAAAAGTAACGTATCGAATAATGAGCCATAGGGCTTATATTTATAGGGATGGATTGGTAGAATCCATGTTGAAGTGAACTTGTAAAGAGATAAGACATAATCCTAAGAGAATTATATCTGTTAAGGAGTCATTGTTTGACTTGAATTGGTGTTGGTGATTGCAATCCTGATTGGATCACGACTGTAGAATCCTTGTTTGATACGGATTGTGTAATCTGCTAGCCGGAACGTCGAGGAGCAAGAATGTTTTATCTCGGCAGTTGTACATAAGCCGAGATGCATGATTTTGCCTCCTCTTCATTTGATGATTGGCCAGCATATGAAGATGCCGGGGTGAATGATTCTGTCTCCTCGTCACTTAATGATATGCCGAGGTAAGAACTTTCCTCTCCTCGTCACTTGTGATATCTCAGAGCAAGATGGTCCAAGTACGAAGATATAAGGCCGAGATGGATGCTCCTCGGCATACGAGGAAAATGTTCCTCGGCCCTGACACTTGTGTATTGGATAATGTTTATGGCCCAATTCATTTGGGCCCAATCCGGACAAGCCCATGTTCGTATCTCAATTTATACTGTTCAACAACAATAGGTTGAATTATATCTTGAAATATAATAACAATAACAGGTTGAATTATATTTAATTTGGACTATCATACAATTTGAATGAGATTTCGTTCAATCATGAACTTCAAGACCATTCTGGACAAAGTTTGTCAAATGATTGGGATTTTATATCAAAATTTTATCATGTGTTATTTCTTGTTATATATTATGTTTTCTCCCTCTCGAGAGCGTTTGCATTCTCTCCTTCGTCGAGAGCCTCGGTCTCCTCTTCATTATGAGAGCCTTGGTGTAATGTTTCTATTTTTTCTTGTTATAATGATTGGAATGCTTGATTGGTCACTAAATGCCAATCCAAATGCATTATCTTGTTGCATTTTTAACGCCAATTTTTTTTCGTTTAGAGATTTTCTGAAGATCAATGTTGGGTCATGTCCAAATTATGTTTGGAGAAGTATTGGGCGTCAAATGACATTGTTCCTAAAGACGTTCGATGGAGACTTGGTTAAAGGATGGACATCACTTTTCGAGATGTATTAGGATCTTTCATTATTATAGATAGTATGTCGAGAATTGCACGTCGTTATAGAAATTTTTATTTTTTGAATGAGCCTCCAACTATTGTAAAGTGTCATCTTTTTTAAATTTATTAATGCAATTATTTGTTTGCTTTAAAAAAAAAGGGTTTTGTTCTATTGTTAGGAAGTAGCAAGTATAATGTGATGTCAAGGCACAAATAAATCAAGTATCATAGATATAAAAATTGGCCTCTTAGATCATATTGTAAAAGTATTATGTTGTTTTAGTCGTTTCATACTAATACTAAGGTTGAGTTTGACATTGGTTCTTATTATTCTTAGAAAGTGATTTTTCAAAAGTTATTTTAGAAAAATCGATTATTTATAATAAATATTAAAATTTATATAAGTATGTTTGAATAGTATATATTCAACTTATTATAAAAGATAAATATCAAAAATAATTTTTATAATATCTATCTCGATATAATAAATGCACAAAATATATAAAGGTTATTATTGTAAAAATAATATAAATAACAACTTCTAACAATCAATATTAGCAAAAGCTGGGTCATAATTGATTATACGAAAATACAATTTTTTGCGTTTTAACATTTTAAAACCATAATAACTATTGTTATCCAACTATATTAAAAATGATTTTGAGCTTTAAAAGTGATTATATATATAAAAAAAAAAAAAAAAAAAAAAAGAACTCTCAAACCCACACTAAGGCTCCGTTTGTTTCGACGTAAAACGTTTTTCGGAAAATACTTTCCGTAAAATAACTCATTTTACGGTGTTAGGTTGTTTTCCGGAAAATGTTTTCCCGATTTTCTGGTGTTTGGTTGTTTTTCGGAAAACGTTTTCTCCATTTTCCGGAAAATCGAAAAATGGAGAAAACGTTTTTCGAAAAATATTTTACGCCCTTTCTAATGAAAATGACTTACGAATTTTTCCTAAGTAAAAAATTTTCCGAAAAATGGTGTCCATCATGTACAACTCATATTTCACAATGTACAACTCATATAAATATATATATATATATATATATATATATATATATATATATATATATTAAGAAGATTGTTCAATAAATCAAAATCTCAGTTCTTATTTTTATTTTTTCTTGGAATTTTAATTAACAAATAAATTATCAATAATAAATTCAAAAATTGTGTAAAAAAAGTGGATGGATAATATTTTAAGCCTGATTTTTTTTTTTAAATCTACATTATAACAATTAGCTAAAAAAATCACTTGGTTTGAAGAAAAATTAAAGAAGAAAATGAAAAAAAAAAGTTTTTATAAAAAAAATAATAATTCAAGAAAATATAATTTTGAAGATACTCATTTCAATAAAAATATATCATCACATTAATCTAATAATATTCGGTTTCGAAAAATATTTTCATTAAACACATGAAAATATTTTTCGAAAAATATTTTTCTTACCAAACAGTCGAAAATATGTTTATCTCATTTTTCGAAAAACATCTTCATTTTCCGAAAAACATCTTCATTTTACCGGAAATCATCTTCATTTTCGAAAAAACATTTTCATTTTCCGAAAAACATTTTACAGAAAATCATTTTTTGAAAAATATTTTACGTTGAAACAAACGGAGACTAAGTACTCTATTCACTTGGGTTCTCTAATACTACCTTCGTCCTACCTCAATTGATCCACTTTTCTTTTTGGGAGTCCCACCTCAATTGATCCATTCCTTAAATGGAAAGTTTTCCATATATTTATACCCTTATCATCTCCATATATTTACAAAAAAACCATTCATTATACCCACTTTAACTTACTATTCCTCCCACTCATTCTCTCTACTATTAAATATTTTTAACTTTTACATTCTCTCTCCTATTCCCTACCACACATTTAACTTTTACATTCTCTCTCCTCTAATTTCTACCCACTTTAATAATTTTTCTTAAAAACCGTATCCCACCTCAATGGACCAATTGAAGTGGGACTGAGGGAGTAAGATTTACTCGGTCTATTTTTAATTATGTACTCCCTCCGTCCCATACCTACGTGCACATTTTGCATTTTGGGCGTCTCAAACCTACGTGCACATTTTCTAAAATGAAAAGGAATCTTTACTATTCCCTCCACTCATTCTCTCTCCTACATTATTTTAATACTCACAACACCATTATAATTTACTATTCCTTCCACTCATTCTCTCTCCTATTTTATTTTCACATTCACAACACTTTCAATATAATACTTCCTCCTTAATTTATGTGAAAAGTCAAACTAGACACCTAGGTATAGGTATAGGTATAGGTATGGGACGGAACGGAAGGAGTACTACTCGTATTATTAAAATTTTCACAATATTCGTGTAAAAAAAAAAAAAAAACACAATATGTGGAGAACTTTCCAGACGGGTATTTAATTCTCTTCTAGCAAACACACTGTAACAAATAGAAGAACCAGAGCGAGGATTACAAAGGAAGAATCGTCAAAGAGAAAATGTCGTGGCAAACGTACGTCGACGATCACCTTATGTGTGAGATCGACGGTAACCACCCACCGCCGCTGCCATCATCGGCCATGACGCAGTGTCTGGGCTCAGAGAACTTCTTTCCCCAAGGTTCCATCTCTTTCGCTTATTAAATCTCTGTAATCTGTATACGTGCAACTGCATCCATGGATCTGGATTGTTTAATTAGCGTTTATAATTTGTTGTATCTTCGGATTTGTTTTGTTAGATTATGGCGTCTGATTGTTCATTGATTTTGCGCATTGCTACTGAGACATATTTAGTTCTGATTCTGTTTCATTTCAACCTTCCTTTCAATGTATGGAGATTTTGTTGTATAGTCTTATTTGAAGGATCATCCAAATTTTGTTATATAATGAAATTGTTCTGTAATTGTAATGATCAGAATTCTGGTTTTGAGGCCTGTTTAGCTTTTTTTTTTTTTTTGTGAATTTTGTTTAGCATGGCTATGCTGTGGTACCAATTCTCAGGTTTAATGTAATCACAGATTCGCTATGTGGATTTTTAAGTTTTTGTGTCTAATTGGAATGGAGTTAAGCTGTCAAATTTGTTTAATAATTGTTATTATTGCCACTTTGCTGTTTTCATTCTACCACTAAGTTCTATCGTTAATTTGTACAATCGCTCGGAGGTTTAGAGAAGTAATGAATGCCATGTATGTTCTTTCATGCCTATTTTTTAAATAATATTTTCCAATGCCTTGGTCGTGCCTTTCGTTTATTCGTGTGTCCTGATTATGTCAGCATTATGTGTTCTTAATCTCTAATGATATACTCCCTCCGTCCCATAAAACCTTCCCCATTTTGAATAGTGCCAAGTCAACCGAGTACAACTTTGACTAAACTTTAATATCAATCTATTCATTCTAATGAAATTTTAATAATTGCTATTGATAAATTATTTGGTTATTTATGGATAACAATTTTTAAATTTTTATTATGATAAGTAAATTGATATTAAAGTTTGGTCAAAGTTGAACTTGGTTGAACTGAGTTCGTAGTAACCGGGTAAGGTTTTATGGGACGGAGGGAGTATGTTTATTTCTGTCTTTCTAACAACAGTTCAAGCCTGATGAGGTCACTGGAATCATGAAAGATTTCGATGAACCAGGCTTTCTTGCTCCTACTGGGCTACACCTTCGTGGAACAAAGTACATGGTAATCCAAGGCGAAAGTGGTGCAGTGATCCGTGGGAAGAAGGTGCACAATCTAACCCTTGTTCTTGAAGTTATTTTATTTATGATGGTTTCCATAGCCCTATTCCCCTACATAAGTTTCGTTATGCTGGTAGAATAATCAGGCTCTCCCAAATTAAGTCAACATGATTTTAAGTTGCATGCTAATATTGACGTGTTGTTAGTGAATAAGTAACATGATGAAATATCTTGTAAAATCTCAGTTGCACGTTTTCGTGTGAGTCCAGAATCTGGTGCATAATGTGTATTTCTCAATGTTTTCCGTGATGTACAGGGCTAGCAGTTCTTGTCAATTTCCCGTGCCCTTCTTAAATTGATATCTATATACCTCCTCATTAAGTCCTTTCGTTTTCTGATTGATAACCTGCATTTGTGATTGTTGTAAAGAGCAGCAAAAAAAAAAAAAAAAACCTCCCTCCAACTTTGTTGTTGTAGTAATAGATTGTATGGAATGGGAAGAAAGAATTAGTATGCTTCGCTGCGTGCTTTGATGACACTGTCCTT
Organism: Adenophora triphylla var. japonica; assembly: GCA_022495995.1. Taxonomy (NCBI): domain Eukaryota; kingdom Viridiplantae; phylum Streptophyta; class Magnoliopsida; order Asterales; family Campanulaceae; genus Adenophora; species Adenophora triphylla. Next base: position 25,102 of record JAFEMH010003725.1, read on the forward strand.
AAGGTGTTATTTGCCCCCACTATGTTGCTGCAGGATTTGTGGGCAAATTACCTCTAGGATTCAACGAAACACTCGAGAATCTCCAGGCAGCAAAACCTGAAGATTCTCCCTCTAGAATATTTTGGGAGAGACTTTCAATATGAGAGAAATTAGAAGAGAAGAATGATGGTATATCTGTTTTCTGTAACTGATCTTATATACTCCCTCCGTCCCATTACAAACCACAAACTTTCCTTTTTGGTCGTCCCATTACAAACCACAAACTTCCTAAAATGGAAAGGAATCTTTACTATTCCCTCCACCCATTCTCTCTCCTACATTATTTTAATACTCACAACACCATTATAATTCACTATTCTCTCCATTATAATTCACTTTTCCTTAATTCCCGTGTCTACAATAAATTTGTTCTTACTAATGGGACGGAGGGAGTATATGACAGTGATGACTCTTCAAATGAATGGATATGTTCATTCAGTTTGAAAACAGCTTTTGAATTTAAAATAAAACTGTCATTTTAAATTCAAAAATGCAGTCACAGAATATCAAATAAAAAATAAAACATAGAAGGCATTTTAGAAACCACGCGCACGTGCCTCGTGTCCAAGTCTTTGATATATATATATATATAATGCTTCCAGCAGGAATTGATCTCGCAACCTCCCTTTAGGCATGCAACTTAACCACTCGGCTGAGTCCTTCTTATGTTTTATTTCTATATCATTTTGGATATATTCATTCTTCAATATTTACAAAGCTAAAAACATCAACAAACTTTATCTTCTGTCCCAGTTGATGATTAGCACTAACGGTTGGCGTGGTAATTTGATGTGAAAACAGTGAATCTATAAGTGCTAAACTTTATAGTTCAACATAGTAATCTGAACGGATATATTACAATGTCACCAATCTGAAGGAAGTTGATGGGTTACTTAGTGTTGTAGGGATCCGGTGGAGTGACTATTAAGAAAACTGGGCAAGCTCTTGTATTTGGAATCAGGAATCTATGATGAACCAATGACTCCTGGCCAGTGTAACATGATTGTTGAGAGGCTTGGTGATTACCTTATTGATCAAGGCCTCTATATCTCGTTGTGTTGTGATTTACCTATTCCGGTGTGTGTTCTGCTTTGCATACCTTTTATGGCTAGGCTGGGGGCAGAGATTTTGTAGAAGAATAATGCCTGAGGACATTTTTGTTTTGTAAAATTTTTCTTTTATTCTTTTCAATATATTTTTCCTATTAATGGTTTAGCTTTGTCATGATCATATATCAAATGGTTGCTTTCACATGTATTTATTATCCATGGTGTTTTAATGCAGTTATGGTTATATGAGGTTGTGATTGTGGATTTTTTTTTTTCTTCAAATGGAAATCTTATTTATTTAATTTCTATCACAATTGATTTCTTCTAGAAACTAGCTATTATCACACAAATGAGGTGTCATATATTTTATTTCTAAACTATTCGAAAATCCCGTTGGATGTCGATTAATTTGTTTCGAGTCCATGTAGGAGCATATAGGCGGTAAAAATCTCCCAACAAAATTTAAAGCAAAGCTCTCCGAACAAATTTAAATTTAACAAAAAGCTCTCCGATTTTTTTCTTTCAAGACTGTTGCATTTTCATGGCTTTGAGAACTTACCAAGTGATCGTTGAGCTTGCTTGGAGAGGTCTTGTATATTTTCAGATTCGATGTTCTAAAATTTGGGAACCCAGGCAAAATATTTGATTGGGGCTCTAAAATTTTCTGCAATGCAATAGTGCAGTGACAATTTCTGAAAATTGAAAATTTTTATTACAAAAATACTGAACTCTAGTTTAGGACATGGTATTTAGATTGATTGAGATAATTGCGAAAAAAGAGAGAAGGAGAAATAAATTTTACTAATAATTGCAAAATATATATATATATATATATATATATATATATATATATATATATATATATATATATTTCACCAATGTTTTTGTGAAAAATGCAAGTAATTTAAAGATATATTGCAAAATAATACATTAAAATATATTGCAAGAAAATTAAACTGCTAATTAAATAAGTTTGGAATAATGGGAGGAAAATAAGCCAAATTATGAAAAGAGTGGGAAGAAAGCCTTAAGGAAATGCCTACAAAGGATAGAACCTGGATGACATGCGAGTGTAGGATGTTCGAAATCACCGGCAACGGAAGCATACAATGACAGAGAAACATGCGAGTGTAGGATGTTCGAAATCACCGGCAACGGAAGCATACAATGACAGAGAAACAAAAGAGAGAAGAAGAAGAAGAGGAGTGTAGGATGTACGAAATCACCGGCAACGGGAGCATACAATGACAGAGAAACAAAAGAGAGAAGAAGAAGACGGCAGAGGGAGAAAGAGACACAGGAAGGAATAACTCATTGTAATCCAACCTATTCTTGGTTATGTGAGGTTCTTTGTTTAAATAGAATAATATCAACACTTTACATGGAAAGGATAATAACTCTCATATTCTATACTAATCTACCTACCATAGTTATAAGGATAATTACAAAGCTAATACAAGGGATGGATACCTACCAAGAATATGTTGGAAAAATAGGGTGGTTTGAAGGAAATTAATGGATTAATTTCTAAAGGGTAATTTTGTCAAATTACTTAAGTGGTTTAGTGGTTGTGAAATAAAATATTTATTTGTCCAAAATGGATTTTGGATAAAATAAATATAATATGCTCAAAGGATTTGGCCCACTTGTTGCTAATAAATTTTGATTTTGTAAATCAAAAATGGCTTTGAATTTTACTGAGGTGTTCGGCCGAGCAGAGTGTTAACTCGGCCGAGCACATCATGGCAGTAAGTCTAAAGTTTCTGGAAAGCCATGCTCGGCCGAGGCATATGCCTTGCTCGGTCGAGCAGAAGTGGGCAAAGCCTTGCTCGGCCGAGCAAGGTACATGACTCGACCGAGCAGATCCTGGGCATTAATGACTGTTTGATTTTCAAAATGTAACAGCCATGGAATGAATATCAAAACTGAAAATGGATAATATTTTCAGTTTAATGGAGATTAATTTCGAATTAATTGTTATTAATCTCAAATTAAATCCAAATATTCAATTGTGATTTTCTAAGGCTTTTGGAGTTTTATATATTGTTGTTTGTTAACAACAATGAGGAGAACTTTTGGAAATCATTGGAAGAACACAAGAAAAACCCACAGCTGAAAAACAAACACCTATCTTTTAAAATCCTCCTCCATAATCCTCTTGTTGCATTTTGTTGATCCTTTCTTTGGCCTCCTTGCATAGTTAGATCAAGAGGTGATATTGTCTAAGCATAGTTCAGCTCGCCGGGAACTTTAGTTGCAAAGTGCCCCCGGTCCGCACGTTCTATCTTTGGAGACAAGCGATCCAAGCAAACTCAAGCACACTCGGTGAGGAATCGAATATGTCTTATGGAGACAGTGGTTTCATTGGGCTCGTGCAAATTCAACAACTTCTCCTTTGTATTTTCAGTTTTTGTAAATTGTATTTTATTTATTTTTCTGTAATTGTAACACCCTTGTAACAGAATACAAGATATGTGCCTTACGTAACTAACGTGATTGACATTTCTTGACTTTACGTTATTGGTCCTTGGTGTCCATGTTTATTGCTTACACCCCCCCCCCTCAAGCTAATCAGAGCGGAGTGAAGATGCAGCTTGCCCGAAAGTAACTAGAATCTTGGTGTGGCAAGACTCTTGGTGAAGATATCGGCAATTTGATCGGAAGAAGCAACTTGATGAAGGTACAATAAACCCCGTTGATGTAAGTCACGCACAAAATGGAGATCAATCTCAATATGGTGTGTACGAGCATGAAAGACCGGGTTTTTAGACATGTAAAAAGCTGAGATGTTGTCACAAAGAATCCGAGGAGGGGCTAATGGAATACCAAGCTCCCTGTTGTACAAGTAAGAAAACCAGCGAAGCTCTGCCGCCGTGGAGGCCAACGCGCGGTACTCCACTTCGGTGCTATAGTGGGACACCGTATGTTGTTTCTTTGCCGACCAAGCAACCAAGTTCGGACCAATAAACACACAAGCACCGGTTGTAGAGCGACGAGTATCAGGTGACCCGGCCTAATCCGCATCACTAAATGCCACAAGAGATGTGTCCGGGGAACGTAAGAAAGAGAGACCAAGTGTTACCTTGCCCTTCAAAAAATGAAATATGCGATTGACCGCATGTAAGTGTGTTGTTCGAGGAGAGTGCATAAACTGACACACTTGGTTGACAGCAAACGATAAATCTGGACGTGTGAGAGTAACATATTGGAGTCCCCCAACCATACTCCGATAAGTTGTCGCATCGGTAAGAGGATCCCTGTCATTAGCCGAGAGATGAAGACCGGGTGCAAGCGGGGTAGGTACAGGTTTGCTCAAATGCATATTAAACTTGTGAAGAAGGTCAATAGCATACCTTGACCGGTTTAAATGCAAGTGAGTTGGGGTGCGAGTAGCTTCAATACCCAAAAAAAACTTAACGGACCCAAACGTCGATTGTCAAACTTGCTACATATGGTATCAATAACATGATTAATGGATGTCTGTAAAGAGCCGGTGACAATTATATCATCGACATATACAAGTATAGCCACAGTTGATCCTTGGAAATGACGGATGAACAAAGAAGAATCCGAGTAACTATTAAAAAAAAACCAAAGTGAGTAAGTAATCATGTAATCTGTGAAACCAAGCGCGTGGTGACTGCTTGAGGTCGTGAAGAGCACGATGGAGACGACATACATAATCTAGGTGTTGTTGATCAATGAACCTCGATGGTTGCGACATATACACTTCCTCGGAGAGAATACCGTTCAGAAAGGCGTTTCGAACATCAAGTTATTCAATAGGCCAATCTCGAGAATGTGTAATAGAGAGAACAGTCTGAATTGTAGGAGGCTTAATAACCGGGCTAAACGTCTCATCATAGTCAACCCCTTCCTGTCTGTACCCTTGAGCTACAAGCCGAGCTCGATGTCTTTCCAAATAACCATCCGCGCGACGTTTGACCTTATATACCCATTTACTCCCAACAATATTTTGGTTTGGCGGATGAGGAACAAGGGACCTGTAGCGCCGTAATTTCTTCATTCGTGGCATGTTGCCATTGGGTGGCATGTTGCCATTGGGGTAATAGCGTTGCCATTGGGGTAATGGCGCTGCCTGTTTAAATGTTCGTGGCTCAAACAGTGGGGAGTTGGTAGTGATTGCACTCAAGGCCATTACATGTGTAGACTTTTCAAACTCTGACTTTTGAGCAAAATCTGCACGGAGTTTGGGTTTAAAAATTCCAGACTTGGCCCTTGTAACCATATGATGTTGCCCAGTAGGAGTTGGACTGGCCACTGTAGGAGAGAAATCTGGATCAGGCACAGAAGACTGAACACTTGCGTCACTGGGATGAAGAGTGGATTCTGGCGCATCTTGGTCGGCTAAGGCGGGCTGTACTGCACAAGGAAGGGGGCTGCACTCGAGATTGGTCCTAGGTGACGTGCCGGTTCGCAAAGGGGAGGCAGACGGGCCAGGCGAAGGGGTTAGCCCATGCGCTGAACTGCAAGTGGACTGATCTGGACTGGTGATGGGCTGATCCGGTGCTAGAACAGGTAGGTCAATAGCCATTTGGCTAGCTGCTGCAACTGAGGGCAGGGCCCAGGTGGAGTTGTTGTAGAGGGTCCATATGGAGCATGGCTAGGTCCATGAAATGGCTGGCTCGGGCCAGGAGAGGCTGCAACAAAATTCTTTGTGGCATAATAAAAGTGAGTTTCGTCAAACAAAACATGTCATAATTTTGCAAGGTTCTAAAAAGCGCTAGGCGGATGCTAGGCGGCGGAGCCGGCCTAGCGCCTAGGCGGGGAATAGACGGGATTAGTCGGGACCTAGACGGGGCTTAGAGCTAGGCGTTGGAGAGGGGCCCAGCGCCTAGGCGTGGTCTTTTAGAACACTGTAATTTTGAGACAGACGAATTCAATGAGGAATTCTCCCACCATGCGATGGTGTTGTTACTATGGTTGTGCAAAAGCGAACTCGATGACCACTCGTTTAACCAATTGAAAGAAGAGGTACTAAAAGCGAAAAGAATAGATCCAATCCCTCCTACTTCCCTAACTCAAATCAAACAACAACCATTTATAAATTATTAATACAATTATAAAATCTAGCTCTCCGCCGGGCTAGGACACGAGTAGAGGCTATCAATGAGATTTTGTAAACCTCTTTGAGAAGCTCCGAAGGGAAGTTCAGAAAAGAGCTACTTCAGGAGCTGCCCAACATCAAGTCAGTCTTACCTTTCCTCTCCTTAAGAACTCGAAGCTACCTAGAAGCCCCAAGTCCAAACCCGTTGACAGGTTAGTTTCTCGATCGGATGGAAAGAATGCTCGCAAAAAGAGCTCAACGGAGCGAATCAACCTCGAAAAATCTTGGTTTCAGCACAATCCAGAAAAGAACTCAACTAATGGATTTTATTGTTTCAAATTTATGAAATCTAGTAAATTAGAAACAAGTTATTAAAATATAAAACATTTTCTTTTAAATTCTAGTTCTGAGAAATGTACACCTGGCGGATACGAGGATCAAAGCACCTGTAACCTTTTCGCATAGAATCATATCCCAGAAAAACACAAGGAGTGGATTTCAAATTTAATTTATGACGATTATATGGAACAAGGTTAGGAAAACAAGTGCACCCAAATGTTTAAAGGAAACGATAGTTCGGAGAGCGATGCCATAATTTTTCATAGGGTGAAACATACCGAAGTTGTTTCATTAGTAGCCTATTAATGAGAAAAACTGCAGTTGTAAATGCCTCAAGCCAAAATTTCATTGGAACAGAAGAGTGAGCGAGAAGACAGACCCATTTCGGATATATGTCAGTGTTTGCGCTCAACTTTGCGCTCAACAACCCCATTTTGTTGGGGAGTGGAAGGACAAGAAGTCCTATGACCAATGCCATGTTTAATTAGAAAAGAAGCAGACCGTCGGTTTATAAATTCACCCCCTCCATCGGTCTGTATGGTTTTTATGGTGTGTATAGCCAAAATTTTGCGGGACAATTGATTTTCAATGAGTTTAAACTCAGAAAATACACTCACATCCGACTTGTGATAAAGGGGAAACAACCGAATGTAACGAGAAAAATCGTCAACAATTGATTAATAAAATTTATAACCAGAAATAGAAGCCTCGAGAGAAGGACCCCAGACATCCAAATGTAACAATGCTAAAGGTTTAATAGAATTAAAACTACGAATTTGAAAAGGGAGATTACAAGATTTTTCTAAGGGACAATAATGACATGTCTCCTTTATTTTACAAGATCCACTACCAGGAATCCAAGTTTTATTAACTAAGCAATCTAGAACTTGAGATGACGGGTGCCCTAGACGAGCATGCTAGATGGACAGTGATGCTCATTCCCCAATTAACGCCAATGTGTTTACGCAAGAACTAGAAACAAACGAAAGAGTGTAAAGGTCACCAGAATTATTGCCAGAAAGAATGGTCCACTTGGTAAGGTTGTCCTTCGTGCAAAACCCAAAAGCCGTTAGTTCAAAGAAACAATCATTATCTAGGTAAAATTTGCAAATAGAAAGTAATGATCGACTGATTTTAGGAACATGTAAGACCTTATTCATGACAAATTGATGATTTTGCGCAAAAAAATGAGTAGAGCCAATATTAGCGATAGGAATAGAAGAACCATTAGCAACTAAAATTGAATCTGTACCTGAATATAGAGAGTATTGTTGCAAGACACCCGAATTTGGTGTAATGTGATTTGTCGCACCGAAATCAAGAACAAACGAGACGGGAGCCATGGGTGACGAACCATCATTATAATTCATCATGTTTTGCGGGTAAGATTGAGCAGAATAGGCAAAGTTTCCTCTTTGGTAACATGTATCAGCTTTATCATGCCCTTTTTTCTTGCACAGTTGACATGACACAAAATTGGGATCTTGACTCATGAAAGGGTCTGGAGGAGTGTATGGAATATGGGGGTTAGGAAACGGCTGCCTAGGTTGGAAGTTTGGTGGCGGTATATTAGATGGAAAAGGAAGGATACCTCTACCCCGATTTTTGTTCCTTCCCACTGATGACTCGGCTGAAAGAAAAAACTCCCAGAAGTATTTTGACCAAATGGCCGAGACCCCCCCTGATTTTCTGGGTTGCTTGCGGCTGGAGTAGGAGAGGTGACGGGTTTGGGTGGCTCGGGTGTCCTAGTGGCTGCAAGAGCATTAATGTTTGAGTGAGTTTGGTTTGAGATTTTTTTCTGTAAGGCTTCTTCTTGGAGAAGAAGATCTTTAAGGTTATTGAAGTATCACTTTGGAGTTTTGAGTAGTGATAAATTCCTTATAAGTATGCCCTAGACCACCTAGAATTCTACTACGAAGGGTAATATTAGGACACAACTTCACCGGCTCGAGACTCGGGGGTAAGGGAATGAACTATGGTTTTGGCCCTTAAGATGTAGTCTTGAATAGTCATACCAGGAGCAAGGTTAAGGTTGTGGAGTTCCTCTTGGAGCTTTTAGATATGAATGGTGGAGGCGACACCGAACTCCTTAGCAAGAAGGTCCCATGCCTCGGGTGCAGTTTGGCAAGGATTGACATGGGGTGTACCTCGGCAGTGACGGTAGCTTGAATCCATCCTAATACAAAACGGGATGTGTGGGTGGGGTGAATTTTTCATAAGTCGGATTGACTGTGGTGGTGTCGTTAGAAAGGGTTCGGGGAGGTGGGTTTTTGTCTGTGACAACGTGAGTGAGGTAGTAAATTTCTAAAATAGAAAAGAAGACAGAACTCCAATTTTGGTAGTTCTCGTTAGACAACCTACAATGACCCATGTATGACTGAACATTGAAGAGGATATGGAGGTTATGTTTATTGTGAGGATTGCTTTGCTCTGGATTGGTTGTAGTGGCCACGATTTTCGTTGCATCATCACCCATGGCTATTGAGAAGCTCTTGATACCATGTACGAAATGACCGGCAACGGAAGCATGCAATGACAGAGAAACAAGAGAGAAGAAGAAGACGGGAGAGAGAGAGAGACAGGAATAACTCACTGTAATCCAACCTATTCTTGGCTGTGTGAGGTTCTTGTTTAAATAGAATAATATCAACACTTTATATGAAAAGGATAATAACTCTCATATTCTATACTAATCTACCTACCATAGTTATAGGGATAATTACAAAGCTAATTACAAGGGATGGATACCTACCAAGAATACAAGATATGTGCCTTATGTAACTAACGTGATTGACATTTCTTGACTTTACGTGATTGGTCCTTGGTGTACAAGTTTATTGCTTACATAGGAGAGGGTCTTAGCTAAGCAACACAATCGCGTAGGAGGGGGTCTTAGCTAAGCAACACAATCGCTGGAGCACTCACGATTCATTGTTCTAAGGTAAAGTTTTTATATATATAAACAAAAAAGTAAAAATTTGGCGGCCTTAGGCTATCACCTCACTTACGTTTGCGGCAGGCATGCCCGTATATTTCTTTGTTTTATCAACATCATTTTGCAAAATGATCTTATTACTGCCTGCTTAGTGTAGCAAAAATAGCTCAATTAAAAATCTAAGGCCACAAGATTCTGAAAGAAATTTTTGAGAATTTAATTATTTTCATGAAATTTTAAAGTTTTAGTCCCAAAATGAATTGAGTTCGATTAAAGGAACTGATACATGGACTCAATTAAGAGGTAAGAGAATAATAAAAATTTGAAAAAAATGGTGAAATAAAAAATAGAAAATAAAAACTGTGAAAACTTAAAAAAATAGTCAAAGTCAAAATCTTAGAAAAAAACCCAGTTTTTTCAAGTAATTTGGAAAAACTAGTTTTTTAAAAATGCACAATGACATTTTTATAATTCACTGAAACTTTTTAAAAACGAACGGTGGCATTTTTGTAACTAACTGGATTTTTTAAAAAAAATGACGCGGTGACATTTTCATAAATAACCAAAACTTATTAACATCACTTTTTATAACTAAAACTATCAATATTTATCATTGCACTAGACATTTTTTTTAACACTAATACTGTTGCATTATTTAATAATAATACTTGCACTAGAAAAACACTTGCACAATATTACACTAGACCTAACACTGAAAAACATTGTTACTGTTTTTGAAAAAGTGTGTTGATTACAAAAATGCTACATCACGTTCTAAATGAAGTTCCAGATGATTACGAAAATGCACCGTGCATTTTTAAAATTAATTTTTCATATTTGTTTGAAAAAACTAGTTTTTTTTATAAGACTTAATCATAGTTAACAAAAGAAAAAATTATTATTATGAATAAAAATAAAATAAAATTCAAGGATGAAGGACGACTATTTCTCATTTTGTTCATTTATTTTTTTAAAAAATATTCCACTGGATAACAATCCTTGAAAAGTATTTGTAAAAATAACCAAATTCGATAAAACTCGCTACTAGCAATCGCGAGTTTAGAAAGAAAAACGATAAACTCGCTACTAGTTAGTATCGAGTTTCAACGAAAGGAGAAAAAGTGCATACTCGCTACTGCAATATCGAGTTTAACTTTGTCAATTTTGCCAATATTTTTAAGGGGCAATTAACAAATTGTCCTCCATTTTAATGAAAACAACAACCAAGGACGCGCATTTTGAAAATTTATCACCAGGTCTTGTACTATTAAATGTACGCGGGTGCCCTTTACAATTTAGCTAAAATTACATGCATGCCACTCTTAAATGAGGTGGCATGCTTTCCTACATTCCCTTTCTCTTTCTTTCTTTTTTCCCCAAAATACTTTAAAATAAAATATTTTAAGATCAAGAAGTCAAAAAATAAATTCGAGAGTCTGTTGTGTTCGTATCGTCAACACAAATCAAACTATTAGTATTCACATATAATTTGAATCAAATTTGAGAAGTTGACGGTTGTTCCAAGCTCTAAGTTGTTTTTAAGAAGTTCATAGTTGTTTTTCACAGTTGTTCCGACAACAAATAAGAGAAGTTTACAGTTGATTTATTTAAGTTTATAATTTTGCATGAAAATGTCTTCAATTTTACTTAATTCGCAATTGTTTTAGCTATTTTACAATTGTTTTTAGTATTTTATGGTCTTTATTTTTGTTTCTTTATGAGATTATTTGACATGCTTGTTAAGTTCACACTTGTTTTATTTAAGTTTACAGTTGTTTTAAGTAATTCGCAATTGTTTTGTTTTTATCTTTATAACCTCTATTTTTGCAATTTTATGAAAATATTTGACATATTTTTTAAGTTCACAATTGTTTAAGTCGTTTTTATCCTCTATTTTTGCAATTTTATAAGATTATTTGACATATTTGTTAAGTTTATAATTGTTTTTGTTAAGTTCACAATGTTTTTAAGTTTTATATAATTATTTGACATAATTATTAAGTTCATTATTGTTCTTCATAGTTCAGTCCCTTCGAGAAGCACTCTTCACATCACCAGCTCCGACATCTACCACCACCACAACCAATCAAACTGTAGTTGAAAGCATATGCAAAATCTACAAAGGAATAAGTCATACCTCCTGCCCTCTATTTCCTCCACCTCTTTAACACTGCCCATTATCTCATTCATTTACTATTTTTGTGGTTGCAAAATTCAATCTTAACCCCAAACCAACAATCTACTAACTCAAAATTTAATATAATTTCATATGGATATAAAATTCACTATCAGATCTGAAATGAAATCAATAATCTATAGTGTAATCAAAATATTTATCAGTTATTTGTATTCATTTTTGTATCGAAATCGCACAAAAAAATTACACATTTGACGACGCCAGAACAGAGATGGCGACCGATGTTGTTGAAATCACACACAAATTGGGACTGGCATTGTTGAAATTGTTGGATATTGCAGGTGTAGGTTGATGACCTGATTCACTTCTTGCTAGATATGGACAAAGAGGGAGAGGGAAGGGGTGGCTGGAGGCGAGGGGCTCGCCGAAGGTGGGTGAGGGGAGGAGAGGGGTTGCCGGAGGTTAGGGGAGGGGTCGCCGATTGGGGAAGGGGTGGTCGGAGATGGTGAGGATCAGGAGGGGAGATGGGAGAGAGACATGTGTTTGTGTGAGGGTAGTTCGAGTGTAATTAAACTAGCGAGGTAATAGGTGGAATTTTAATTGTGATGTCGGATAGGTGATTAAATTTCAAAATTCTTCTTTTAATTGATCTTTTCACCTGAGATAAAAGCCCCCGCGGTAATTTCCCTACTTTTAATGTCATTTAGAAAAATATTTTTTTATAAATGACTTAAATGAGAAAAAAATCGGATGAAGGACTGAGCCCAAACCATTTTTATGTGGGCTTTAGCTTGGATAGTTAAAGCCCAATTAGGCTGCAATGCAAAGCAACTCGTAACCCTAATTTTGCTTCTATATATTCATCCTCCTCCTGCCCATTCCCTCCCTCAATTAAGCTTACTCTATCGCTCCTCCTCTTAACTAGTACATGTCCGTGTCCAAGCACACGATTTTTTTTTTTTTTTAAGGGCAAAATGGAAAAAGGGACAAATGTATGAGGGCAAAATAGAAAAAAACCCATTTTAAACTATTCATTCAACTATTCACCCATTCTCTCATTTATACTATAGATTACTAGTTAGGTCGATTAAAGTATTTTATACTTATGTGGCAGAGATTGTGTGTATCGGCGTTTTGCTAATAGAGTGCACTCGTACGAAAGATTTCTCTGCCAAATTGATTATTGGGGAAGATGGGCAGTTGTATTCCATATTTTCGGTTGGAAATTTTCAACAATCATCTTCCCCACATTTTCTTTATAATTTATTACTATCTGATTTCTCATCCTAACGAAGGGATGCTTTTTTATTCATGAATTGATGTTATTTACAACTTTATTTCGATTAATCATCTGAGGCCGAAAACTGCAATTTAATAAAGTGAAAATTGTGGATCAGCATTTAATCTAGTATTTTCTCCTCAGTAAATTTCATATTTTTTATTACTTGTCAAAAAATTATAATTCAATTTATCATTATAGAAATAATGCATAAAATAACTTGTAAAGCATATTTTATGTTGACTTGGAGGAGAATGGGGTAAGATGGCATTCTTTCTTTGGCCACATTTCACTTGATGGTCAACAATCATTTTAATAAAATTTTAAATTTTTATTAAGATAATTAAATTTACATTAAATTTAGATCAAAGTTTATTTGTGGAGATCATTAAAAGTTATTTGTGATCGACAAAAGTGAATAATATTGATTTGTAGACATAATGCAAAAATTAGAAAATAAATTATTTTGTAATTTTATCAACTTTATATTCAACAAATTCATTAATGGGCTACCTTTCTGGGTTAACAGTTTTCATACTTTCTTACGCTGAGCAATATTTTTCATCGGGCTCATCTATCAATGTGCGGTTTAATCAGGTGTTAAAAGGCGCCTGCACAGGGCGTTTAAGTCGCTGGCTAGGCCTCTCCCGTGCCTGGTTAAGTCTCGCCAGCACTGGGTCGGCCAGTCTCAGGCCCCGCCTAGGCGCTAGTCCCGGCTCTGCCGCCTAGCATCCGCCTAGCGCTTTTTAGAACCTTGGTTTAATCCATGGAATAATTACTTAAATACTCCCTCCGTCCCGCTAATATTAGCACACTTTCCTTTTTGGGCGTCCCGCTAATATCTGCACACTCCCAAAAAGGAAACTTTATATTAATAAAATATTCACCCAACCCCACTCATTCTCTCTCCTACATTATTTTAATACTCACAACACCATTATAATTTATTACACCCTCCACTCATTCTCTCTCCACTCATTCTTTTACACTCACAATATTTTATTAAAATATCATATTCCTTAATTCCCGCGCAAACAGTGTTTGTGCTAATACTATTGGGACGGAGGGAGTATATTATTTCCTCAGTTTTGGTTTAATATTTTTAGTTTGACTTGATAGATACGGGAAAAATAGATATTGTGAGCGTGAAAATTAAATTAGGAGATGAGAATAACAAATAAGTTTCATTATCTATTTTAATTAATAAAATAACTAAAAACCTAAAATGTGATAAATTAAAAGTAAGAATCTCACATCGAGAGACAGATGAAATACATACTATCTATCATCTTGTTATTAAATGTTTCATTTTTTAATTTATTTGTTAAGAGGTACGTTATATTATATGCAAAATTATGTTGCATTTTTCAGTTGCTTGGCCTTCAATCCTAGGATGGGAAATGACTAAGTGATCCAGGAGTAGTCAAAATAAAAAGGCGAGAACCTGGATATCAAAAAAAAAAAAAAAAAAAAAAAAAGGAAATGACTAAGTGATCAGTCAGTCAACAAGTCTTTAGTGGGCGTTGTTGAACAAATCTTGGGTCTTTAGTGGACCAGATCGAGAAGCTAGCCTTCTTTCATGTCTATTTTTGGCAAAATTATCATTTAGGCTATACGTGCTCATTTGTCTACGGTTTTCGATTAACTTAACTGGCGATTCCTAATTCTATTAAATGGAGAATCGTATTTGAATCATATATTATTTGTTTTTTAAAATGTAATGTAATTAAAAATGGTTAAATAATTAATAGAACTTCAAAATTCATTAGATTTGTTATAAAATTCATTTAAATGATAGATTTTATAAGAATATGTTAATTTTTAATGAATTTGATTAGTTTTTTTTAAGTGAATTTAGTTAGTTTATTAACTAAATAATGACAAAAAACTAGATGTTACATGGTTACAAAGTCATGGGTTTGACATTTCATTGTTCCCGGTTCTAGAACCGTCGATTTACGATTCTGAAAATGGTGAACCCGTATTCGAATCATGAAACCGCAGATTACGGTTTTCACGATTTTCGTTTCTTCCATAATTCTGATTCTAGTAGATTTCGGTTTCCCATTTTACCCGTCGGTCTCGATTATTTTTTAGCACGTCTAATTTAGGCCATCCAACTTAGCACATGTTTATTTTTTGGCAATATTATCATTTAGGCCATCCAATTTTAGCACATTATTTACATAGGCAATCAAAGTTTCAAAATACTTGACCTTGTCACTGTACTTTGACATATTATTTATATAGGCTACCGAAATTCCAAAATATTTAACATTGCCACTCAGCTTACTATAATTATGCAAATGAACCCAATAAGAGAAAGATCATTAACTTTTTTTTCGTTAATTGATTTCAAAATCTACTTTATACCCCTCTTTAATGTAAATATGAGTTACATTTTTGAATTTTAAATTGTTGATTGCGATTTTAATTTATAAATAGTACATACGAAGATCAACTTTAAAATTTATAAATATAAACATGAAAATTGAACAAAAAATCAATATAAAGTCACTAAAATTTGAAGAAATGAAATATTTCAACTTCAATTTTAGGGTTTGACTGCCTACCAATTTTGTTCTGGTAAAGTTTGTAAATTTTCATCTATAATCGATAGTCAACAAATTCTTTTTATACGACTCAATTTAAATTCTAAAAGTATAATTTTTTAAATAAAATTTTATTAACATATTTATATTTATAATTTTTTTAATTGTGATTCATGAGTCATATTTAAAATTTTAAACTACAACATGAAATTTAAAAACATAACAATGCCAATATCAAAAATTATATTTAAAAAGATATAATTTTAAAATTTAAAATTTAAAAGTTCAAATTGGTGTTTATAATTTTGATAGATATAAAAATATCAATATATAAATCTTTTTGTTTATTTTTCTTATTCAACTTTCATGAAAGAACATGTTTATATAATAAAAATTATAAATTACATATCATAGGTACAATTTAAAATTAAAATTGTAATCTTTAATTCAAAATATCAATATGTGACTACATTATTGAGGGATAAACAGAGATATTAGAACTAAATAATGGGAAAAAATTAAAGAACTCCAATGAGTTTTGAAATCAATTAACGAAAAAAAGTTAATGGTCATCTATTTGTTGGTTCATTTGCATAATTTTAGTTAAATGAGTGGCAAAGTTAAATATTTTGAAACCGTGATGGCCTATATGAATAATATGAAAAAGTTCAGTGACAATGTTGAATATCTTGGCACTTTGATGACCTATTTGAATACTCCCTCCGTCCCAATAAGTGCTTCACCCTTTTGGGTGGGCACGCAAATTATGAAAATGGGAGGGAAAAAAAATGTTGTGAGTGTAATTTGAAAATAGGAGAGAGAATTAGTGGAGAGAATAGTAAATTATAATGGTGTTGTGAGTATTAAAATAATGTAGGAGAGAGAATGAGTGGAGGAAATAGTAAAGATTATTTGCCAAAAAAGGAAAGGTGAAGCTTCTAACGAGACGCCCTTTTGGGTAATTAGTGAAGCTTTTATTGGGGCGGAGGGAGTAATGTGCTAAAGTTTGGTGGCTTAAATTATTAATTTTATTTAGTCTCTCCTAATTTAAAGAATTAGGGGAGACAAAAGAAGATGAAAAGAAATGGTTTCATTCAACCTTATCTAGTGTTTTCTTCATTTTCTTTGACCTGTAATTTATTTTAGTTAATTTCATAACCGAGTCAATATGACGCGTCATACATTATCATAAATATGAGCTTAAATAATATTTTCATATATCATTATTGTTTTAAAGTATGCATCCTAGACACAAATACCCTACCTATGTAAATAATACATTGGAGTATTCCATTTGTCCTAAAAATATAATATAAAATTATTTTTAATAGTCAATCAATTGTATTGTATTCTGAATAAATTTTATAAAAAAACTAATTGGCCTAATGAATCGAAATAAAATTTTAATTACAATTTTTATGTTAAATTAGTACTCCCTCCGTCCCACTTCAAATGGTCCCTTGGTTTATTTCACGATTTTTAAGAAAAATGAAGTAAAGTGGGTAGAAATTAGAGGTGAGAGAATGTAAAAGTTAAATGTGTGGTAGGAAATAGGAGAGAGAATGTAAAAGTTAAAAATATTTAATAGGAGAGAGAATGAGTGGGAGAAATAGTGTGATTTTTTTGTAAATATGTGGAGATGATAAGGGTATAAATATATGGAAAACTTTCCATTTATGGAAGGGACCAATTGAAGTGGGACGTCCCAAAAAGAAAATTGGACCATTTGAAGTGGGACGGATGGAGTAATAAATAGTAGAGTTATCAATTTGGGGTCTGATATTTCAATTTTGATAATTTAGGATCTAACGTGACATTTTTTGCTAAGTTAAGAATTTTTTGACAAAATCGTTAAAAAAATTAAATTAAATGTGATTTGCACGCTGACCAAATTAGATCAAAATTTATATGAATGGTTGTTTTAAAGGGTCAAAGTAAGCTTATAAAAAATAAAAGATGTGAATAAAAACAAAACGTTTTTTTCTAAAAAGTCAACCCTATTTTTTGTTTTGAAAATTATCACCCATCCCAATTTATATTCCCAAACCCAATCATACCAATCCCACCCTTCATTTTCTCCACCGATCCACCCCACTGCCCATGACCACACTGTCCCATCCCAACCTTTTTCGCAATCAACGGCCGCTCCTAAATCATATGATCGTCAACTCTAATCTTTTAAATCACATCTCTCTCTCTCTCTCTCTCTCTCTCTCTCTCTCTCTCTCTCTCTCTCTCTCTCTCTCTCTCTCTCTCTCTCTCTCTCTCTCTCTCTCTCTCTCTCTCTCTCTCTCTCTCTCTCTCTCTCTCTCTCTCTCTCTCTCTCTCTCTCTGTTATACAATTATCTCACATTTACTAAACATAGAAAAATGGACTATAGGCTTGAACATCTACTTACCATATCACCACTTAGTTTTAAGGTGCAACCTGCAAAATAGTTTGTTACCGGCTCAGTACAGCCCATGCTTACACTTGGGTCTCTCTTCTACTTCTTCTAACTGATGGACAAAAATCCACTGTGTAATAAATTACCGAGCAAGTGTACTCACTACCGGTGTAGCAATATGCACGAGCAGGGGTCGAACCACAGAGACTCGTTGATTTTAACAAGTTAATTTAATTAGTGAAAAGTAACCAAGGGGGGGTTTGGTTTTGATTTATTTAAACTAAAAATACTTAAAAGTAAAGCAAGCAACAAGAAACAAGGATAAAATCAGATCAAAAGGAATTCATGGATTGGAGTTTCACAGTACCAAGGATTTATGCTATTTTTAAGAATAAAGTGGTCAACTACTTCCTAGGGTTCATTCACAATAATAAGGGTTGGGACGGTTTGGTGTGCGATTTGCAACCCTTCTATTCCTGTTTATTAATCTTTCAGTTACGTCGAATTAATAAACAAAATATGCAATGAGAACAACAGAACAAAAGAACCTAAACCTTCTTGACTCAGTTACGAGGCCAATTAGATTTAATTATCAAAGTTTAGTCTGTATCAATTAACCGAGTTACTGTATTAATTAACACTCACACAATTTACAAGTGACAATTGATTAGATTGAAAACTCAAGAATTGAAAGAAAATCACTTTGATAAACAAGGAATAATTGAATTGACAAAATAATGTTATAGCATAAAACCCTAATGCTGCTTACATCCAATCCATGAATTAAAAGACTTAGCTACTCATGTTCATCTCAAAAGACAAAAGATGAATCATAAAAATAATACATAAAACCTGATTAATGAATAATCCTTTGAATCCTCAAAGCCTTCAATTACCCAAAAGAAAAATAAAAGCATCCCCCCAAAAAAAAACTGTTGCTGAAGTTTCCTATTTATTCTGGGGAAGAAAGGGGATAAGTTTTGGAAAGGGCATGAAATCCTCCTTGAAAAAGGAAGCTGATCTTCTGAAATCGGGGACGTGGGCGGTCGCCCACCTGGCCATGGGCGGTCGCCCATGTGTACAACGGTTTGGCCTTCAGTGTTAATCACACGTGGGCGGTCCCCCACCTTGCCTTGGGCGGTCGCCCATGTGTACAGCAACTTCTCGTCTTGTGGGATTTCAGCATGGGCGGTCGCCCATCATTCCTTGGGCGGTCGCCTACGACAACAGCGGTTTCAGGGCTTGGTCATCTCTAGCTTGGGCGGTCGCCCATAAGGTCCTGGGCGGTCGCCCATCACAACAGTGGCTTTTCCAGCTTTCTTGACCATTTTGCTTCACCAACTTTACTAACTCCCTGAACTATCAAAGCACTCAAATATACATTAAATTTTCAAGGATTCGAACAGAAAATAAGCTTAGGAACATATCTTTTGGATGGGTAAAACCACATCCATCAAATACCCCCAAACTTACTTTTTGCTCGTCCTCGAGTAAAACAAAACTAAACAAAAACAAAAATATCCTACCAAATAAAAAAAACAATCAGCAGAAAATATTTTTGACATGTTCTCAATACATACAAGGTTGTCGGCCAAGCAAGTCTCAGACTCTCACTAAAATGTGCTAAACAAGTGCCAATATGAATATGCAATTACAATTACATTAATGCATCTAACCCACAATTTTCCACCTCGGCCTGAATGATGAATGAATTATGGGAGATCATGATCACCAAGATAAGATTGTTTATGGGTTCACTAACACATGCTCTACATCACAAATAACAATATAGTTACATACACAAGGATACTCATACGCATGATTACGCACTTGTCAACCCGATTACTCAATATTGAACAAAAATATGGCTCAAAGTTAAGTCCACAACAAATGTGGGGCTAGGCTCACGAGTACAAACGAAGGAATGGACATACAAATACAAGAATGTGAAACTAAAAGCCTTCCATTGCATATAACACATTCCGGAATTTCAGCTTTTCCGCTCACCTTTGTTTCCCCAATGCTTCAACCCCCAAACTAGAACTTTGTTCATATTTTATACACTTGGGGTTGAACGCATTCCCTCTCTCAAAATAGGTCACTCATCAAACATACTTCACAGAATTAGGGGGCAAATTTATTATATTTGTTTTTTTTTTTTTTTGATTGCCCCCTTTTATACAATACATATCATAATTCCAACTTTTGACCTTCCTCACTCATTCCCGTAAATTCCCAATATAACCCCCAAATTGATCGTTTCTAATTCCACATTCTTGCAAAGGTAGGATAAACATATTCTAAGTGTCAAAGGTTAGGGATTAGGCATGAAATGAAGGCGAATGGTGGTCTAGATGTTCCATTCTTTCTAAACAGACTCAAAAGGGATCAAGTGACAATTTATATAAGCAGTGACGAGAAAGTCGAAGGCTCACAAGAGGGTTAACAAAGAAATATAAGCCATAAATATCAAGCAACCTGTTGATTTGTTATTGACAAGCATGCAATCATGTTCTAGGACCCCCGAGAATGTCAAAGTGAACCCATAAAGGACACCTAAATTAAAGACCATGATCAAGAAATATAATGGAAGTGAATGGTGGTGCAATTATGTTTTACATGTATTAATGCAATTACAATAAACAAATTCAAATTGGCACAAACTTAACAAAACTCAATCAAAATCCCTCAATTCATTACGGACGTTGGCCAACTTCCAAACATATAATGAGAACAAAATTTTTAAAATTTTCTAATTTTTTTTTTTAAGGGTGACACTATTTACACTCCCCTATAAACCCACAAACTCGGGGAGACATCTACCCCCAAACTCAAAACATGCTATGTCCTCATAGCAAAGAGAACAACAACATGCCTCGGGTTCAAAGGAGATAAGACACCACAAAGCAATTAAATAAAGCAATAAGAAAATGTACCTACTTGGGTTGCCTCCCAATTAGCGCATTTGGTTAAGGTCGTTAGCCCGACCATTGCTCCCAATTAAATGGGATTTGATGTGACCACATTCATTTTGGCCTTGGCTTTCCTTCCCTTGGCCCACTTCGCACATTCTCGGGCACAAATGCCCACCACTTTCCACAAAAATTCGCCCTTTGTTACAAACTTGGGTGAAGCCCAATGGATATTTCTAACCTTTTTCTTGCTCTTTTTCTTTTTCTTCAATTTCTTTTTCTTGGGAGCCTCTCCCCCAAACTCATTTGGTGCCTTATTCATATCACAATCAAGCACCTTCTTTTCCTCCACAAAATCGCAAGCATCCTGAACATGCATCTTGACAAACAAAGTATCAGAAATATTAAGAGAACAACACTCTTCCATTTTATCACATGAATCAATATTGGTAGACTTAAGCGGAAAGAAAGATTTTAATGGGGACACCGACCCCTTTTGGGATCGGTCTAGGGGGTGATACGGGCCATCACAAGAATCAAGATTGTCGGCCTTATTTTTCACGGCACACAAGTGGGAACCCGCACTATCCCTAGAATTCTCACCGTCAATTGACAAAACTTCACAATCATCAACATATGAACACTCCTCACTAGGATGTTTCATGGCATCAAACACAGAAATTTCAATTTTCTCACCCGCTACTGTCATAGACAGTTTGCCATTCCTCACATTAATAATGGTGTTGGTCGTCGCCATGAAAGGTCTCCCAAGTAATATGGGTGAATCACGGCGACTTCCTTCACCTTTTGGCATTTCAAGCACCACAAAATCAACAGGCACAATGATTGAATTTACTTGAACTAAAACATCCTCCACAATGCCCACAGGTCTTTTAATGGACCGATCCGCAAGTTGTAGGGCCATTGTGGTGGGTTTTAATTCGGGTAAATCCAACTCCTCATACAAATAATAGGGCAGCAAATTAATGCTAGCCCCAAGATCCAACATAGCTTTTACCCTCTTTGACTCCCCCATAGTAATAGAAATCAGAAAACTTCCGGGGTCTTTCAATTTGGGTGGAAGACTATGTTGAACCACTGCACTAGCATTTTCACTCATCACTACTCTCTCATTTGTCCCATACCTATGTTTCTTGGAATTTAATTCTTTGAAAAATTTGGAATAAGCAGGAATGTTTTTGATCACATTGAGTAGAGGGATATTGATGTTCACCTTAGAAAACATGTTCATCAACTCCGACATTTGCTTATCCAATTTATGTCTTAAAAACCTTCCGGGAAACGGTACAGGAGGTACATATGGCATGGGGGTGAAGAATCAACCTTAGAGTTTTCCCCCATGTCACTTGTACTCTTATCACAACCATCATCATCATTATCCATATTAGCATTCTTATCTACAACAGGAGGAGGAGAAGAAGATGAAGGAGAAATTACCTCACTACCTACCTGTTTGCCATTTCGGAGAGTGATAATGGCATTTGCTTGATGTGGTTGGCTCGGAAAGGTCCCAGACTTATGACCTTGTAGGGCGATTGCTAATTGCCCAATTTGAGTCTCCAACTTCTGAAGGGCAGCTTCATGATTCTTGGAAGCTTGTTGACTTTCCGCCCTCAATTGATTATTTTCGGCTTGCATTTTCTCCATGGCCACTTCCCACGGTTCCCTTTTTTGCTCATACTGTCCCGGTGGAGGTTGAGGATGGAGAGGCTTATTTTGTTCTTGATTACCTCCCCATGAAAAATTTGGGTGTTGCCTCCACCCCGGGTTATATGTGTTCGAAAAAGGATTATTGTTTTGAGGGAACCGCTGGCCAAATCCTTGCATTGCATGTGCCTGTTCAGGGTTAAACAGCAAACCACTTTGACACACGTTAGTAGCATGAGTGTTAGGACCACAATTAGCACAAAAATCATTTACAAAATGAGCAGTAGAAGGCACAGAAGAAGAAGAAGCATTTTGCAAAGCTAACTTATCAAATCTTTGGTTCAGTAGTGCAAACTGCTTAGCCAACTCGTTGTTTAGCCCTACCTCATGCACTCCCTTTGTTGCCCCCCTAGAACCTTTTTGTTGAGAGTTAGCACTCAACATCTCAAACAGTTCTTGGCATTGTTGGACAGTCTTACTTCCCAAACTACCTCCTGCTGCATTATCAACCATTGATTGGTATTCAGGGGATAAAGCCCCATAAAAAGTTTGATGCAACATAGAAGCAGGGAAGTTGTGGTGGGGGCATTGAATTTGTAGCATCCTAAATCTATCCCATGCCTCGTGGAAGGCTTCCCCCGGTTCCTGTGCAAATCCCATAATTTTCACCCAAAAATTTGTTAATGCATCATAAGGGTAAAACTTAGTAAGAAAAGCATCATGTAAAGCATCCCAAGTAGTGATGCTACGGGGAGGACGTAACAATAGCCAAGTTTTGGCTTTATCTTTCAATGCATAAGGGAAGCACTTCAGTCTCAAGTGCTCCGACGTAACACCCTCTTTTATAGGGAACCCACTCACAGTAGACATGAATTCTCTCAAAAACGCTAATGCATCCTCACCGGCAAGGCCATAAAAATTAGGAATCATGTTAAAATATTGGCCTTTGATTTCATAGGCTAGTGCTGCATCGGGCAACACTATGCACGACACCGATGTGTCGACTCTTGGCCTAGCAAACGCATTCATGACTTGGTTCGCCATTTCAAAATTAAAATTTTCTTCTCCCTCGGTGGAAGAAGTTTCTCGGTCACTTTCAAGGGGATTGCCCTCTGTTAAGTATAAATCTCTCAAATGCTGACCCAACCTATTAATGTCGTCGTTCAATGGTTCCAGATTAGGATTCAAAGAACGCCGATCAAGCATGCACCGATTAAATAAACTTGTTAAAAATCACAACAAGTCCCTGGCAACGGCGCCAAAAACTTGATGGACAAAAATCCACTGTGTAATAAATTACCGAGCAAGTGTACTCACTACCGGTGTAGCAATATGCACGAGCAGGGGTCGAACCACAGAGACTCGTTAGTTTTAACAAGTTAATTTAATTAGTGAAAAGTAACCAAGGGGGGGGGGTTTGGTTTTGATTTATTTAAACTAAAAATACTTAAAAGTAAAGCAAGCAACAAGAAACAAGGATAAAATCAGATCAAAAGGAATTCATGGATTGGAGTTTCACAGTACCAAGGATTTATGCTATTTTTAAGAATAAAGTGGTCAACTACTTCCTAGGGTTCATTCACAATAATAAGGGTTGGGACGGTTTGGTGTGCGATTTGCAACCCTTCTATTCCTGTTTATTAATCTTTCAGTTACGTCGAATTAATAAACAAAGAATGCAATGAGAACAACAGAACAAAAGAACCTAAACCTTCTTGACTCAGTTACGAGGCCAATTAGATTTAATTATCAAAGTTTAGTCTGTATCAATTAACCGAGTTACTGTATTAATTAACACTCACACAATTTACAAGTAACAATTGATCAGATTGAAAACTCAAGAATTGAAAGAAAATCACTTTGATAAACAAGGAATAATTGAATTGACAAAATAATGTTATAGCATAAAATCCTAATGCTGCTTACATCCAATCCATGAATTAAAAGACTTAGCTACTCATGTTCATCTCAAAAGACAAAAGATGAATCATAAAAATAATACATAAAACCTGGTTGATGAATAATCCTTTGAATCCCCAAAGCCTTCAATTACCCAAAAAAAAAAGCATCCCCCCAAAAAAAAACTGTTGCTGAAGTTTCCTATTTATTCTGGGGAAGAAAGGGGATAAGTTTTGGAAAGGGCATGAAATCCTCCTTGAAAAAGGAAACTGATCTTCTGAAATCGGGGGCGTGGGCGGTCGCCCATGTGTACAACGGTTTGGCCTTCAGTGTTAATCACACGTGGGCGGTCGCCCACCTTGCCTTGGGCGGTCGC
This sequence comes from Adenophora triphylla var. japonica, assembly GCA_022495995.1. NCBI lineage: Eukaryota > Viridiplantae > Streptophyta > Magnoliopsida > Asterales > Campanulaceae > Adenophora > Adenophora triphylla. Next base: position 49,742 of record JAFEMH010003725.1, read on the forward strand.
CCATGTGTACAGCAACTTCTCGTCTTGTGGGATTTCAGCATGGGCGGTCGCCCATCATTTCTTGGGCGGTCGCCTACGACAACAGCGGTTTCAGGGCTTGGTCATCTCTAGCTTGGGCGGTCGCCCATAAGGTCCTGGGCTGTCGCCCATCACAACAGTGGCTTTTCCAGCTTTCTTGACCATTTTGCTTCACCAACTTTACTAACTCCCTGAACTATCAAAGCACTCAAATATACATTAAATTCTCAAGAATTCGAACAGAAAATAAGCTTAGGAACATATCTTTTGGATGGGTAAAACCACATCCATCACTAACCCATCTCTTATTCTAATATGGTATTAGAGCCAACGATCTATACTGGTCTGATCATTTTCGCTGCTTTTACGTTGGCCCTCTATAATCTCTTCTAAAAGGTTCACGATTGTACGTGCTCGACCCTCAACCTTCTTCCCGGATCACACATGAGGAGGCATGTTAGACAATTATCCCACATCTAATAAAGAGATAAACATGGAATGGTATATAAACTCCAGTAGCTACTCCCTTTATCAACAATTGATTTTAAGGTGTAACCAACAATATAGTTTGTTACCAGCCCATTCCAACCCATGCTCACACTTGGGTATATCTACTACTTATTCTGATCCATCTCTAATTCTAATTTGGTTATCACGTGCAAGTTATAAGTAATTTATCTGGCTTTTTTAATGAATTTCGTTAAAAAACCTTAACTTAGCAAAAAAATGTAACATTTGGCCCTAAATTATCAAAATTAAAAAGTCAGACCCACATTAATATCATTCGTGTACTTTAGGCTCTACTTTATAATTTGCTCTTTTTAATATGAAAAATAAAGTTGAAGAAAGAAATTGAGTTATGATTGTTGTTGTGAATATTGTTAACGAATTCTATTAAATAAAAACTAATAAAAATTACTATAGAATAAAGTGAGACACTGTGGGAGTATGAGATGTGATGAGAAGAAAGGAAACGTGTAATGAGGAGATGAGTCGTACATGTGTGAAACGAATGGTTCCTATTATACCAAACCAGTAAACCTTATCGTTTTATTTATGAGTTTTTAATTCATATTAAATTATTTTTTGTATAAAAACAAAATCAGAAATAAATAATAAATTACATATCCAATTATCCAACCAAACAAACAAGTCAAAGTCAAAGTTCAATGTGAAAGGATAAGGCTTAAGAGCAAACACAGCCATGACTTTTAAGTCATGGCTTCATCCTACCTGGCAAAAAAACTTCCCCCAACAATGACTTTACAAAAGTCACGAATGACATTCCTTTTTTTTGGCATGGCAGACGACGCTGTCACGGCGTTGGAAGCTCTTTTTTTTTTTTTTTACCAATTAGAGGGTGACATGTGTCATATTTTGAAATTAATTTTTTTTTTTTTTTACAAAAATTGCAATCAACATATAAAAAATAATAAAAATACAAAAATATTGAAAAAAACTATCATTATTAATAAAAAGTAGGAGAGAGAAATTGATGACTTTTGTCATGAATGGGGATAAAATTGTTTGGAGTTGTGTTTTTGATAATTGATGACGTGGAGTTGAGATGGAGGAGAGAGGGATGGAAATGAAGTGTTATGAGTAAAGATGCTCTAAGGCCATTCATTCACCAAATACTTTTCTGTTTCAAACTCAACCATGACATTGATATCTACTGATAATTTGTCATACATTGTATTTGTTCCAGGAAAAAGAATAGTCTTGCTGGGTCGCGGTGGGACAAAGTTTATATGTATGTGGCATAACAACAGAGATTTGGGGCGTTGTACGGTTATAGTAGTCAAATTGTTTAATTGTATTGATAATGTCACAATTTTTGATATCTTACAAAATAAAATTGATGACTTCTATGGGGGTCGTAGCGGTTCGTATATCTCGACGCGATATATTCTTGGAAACAGACTAACACAACAAAACAAGCACGGTTAAGGTCAAAGTTGGATGTCACTCTAACTCAGGCCCTCGAATGTGAGAGTAAGATTACTGAAAGAATAAGACTTGAAATGTCTTGAGTGTGTGTGTATGTATTTAGGGTTTAGATAATGGCTTACAATATCAATTTGACACTTACTTTGTCCAAGGGGACAAAGGTCTTCTATTTATAGGCAAGGAAGAGCTGCTCGCTGATGTAAGCCATGAGATCAGCCCTAAAGGGCATCTTAGTCTTTGACCAGATACACGTGTCCGCATCAGATTGGCTCTGTCAGGGAAGGAAAATTCACTATCAGAGGGAATGTCGCTGAATGGGACAGGAGCCGTGTATCTGGCGCGGCGCATTAAATGACATAGTAGGTGCCTGAGCCATGTATTCAATGCGATGGAAATAAGCCGGCTACTTGTCTGTCAGAGCCAGTAAGTAACTTGCTCAATAAGCTTTGTTATTAAGCGGGAGTCTGGTGAGACAATCGGGAGTCTGGGATAAAACCGCAGTCAACATCTTGGGTGCGGTCAATGGTATTTGACGCGGGCACGGATGGGATGGTCACAACTCCCGCAGTCACCTGGCTGACGGTCTGGATCCCTTCGGTCTTGACTGGGATGAGGTGAGAGGAACGCGGTCTTGACCTCGAGGGTCTATCTGTCCACGGTCTTGACTCTGGCGATCTAGGATACGCCACATCATGCCGCGCTTTCAACTGCATCGAAGCCAGTCTTGGCCTAGCTGGTCCGGGCTCATCAAAAATGATAAACACTTTGTATGAATTGAATACCTAGAGATCAAGTTATTAAGCGGCTCGAGGCGGGATTAGCGCCCTTGACACCTCCTTGGATGACCGGGGAGGTGTTTGGTAGCTTTTGCGAATATTGAACGTCGGATGGGGCGAGAGCTATCGCCGAACAGGCTAAGGCAAATAAAGCAGGCTCCACGGGATCGGCGACGAAGCATACGACGGGACGATCCCTGGCCATGAGCATCACTACCGTATGGTATGTATGTTAGTTTAAATGTAGTGTGTGCATGCTTTTAAATCGCTTTATGTATGTATGTTAGGCCGGAGCCATGTTTGATGCTATGAAATCCATGATTTTAGTGTAAATGTAATAGATGCATGCTTTTAAATCAGTTTAAATGTTGCATTTATACAATTTCAAAGTAATAATTTCGCTTATTTTATTTATAGGAAAGGGATCATGGTCCGGATGTCAGTTTTTTGGATGTTTTCGTTAGCACCCATGTTCGGACTCCTACAGCGCCCGATCAACCTCCGCAATGGGTTGACGATTGATTTCGCATCAGGCACTAGGGTGTAAAAGTAAAAACTTTGAAGTTTGATAACTGAGATGCAAGACTTGAAATGTCTTGATGTGTTTGTGTGCTATGGTTTAGACTGTTAGAATAATTGATTACAAAACAAATTGAAAATTACAAAAAACAAAAACACAGAAATACAAACGAAAATTGTAAATATGATTCTTGAATTTGCCTGAGTCTTGTGTGACACTCTATTTAACACAAACTCGCCCCCTAACCGAGTTGTGGTTGAGGTTTCACCGAACGTTTGCCTCACAGGATGAAATAGATTGATCGAACAGTTGCTACAAACTAATACCTACGACGAATTGAAGTTATGCCTATACGGTATTACCACTGGATGCAAAATGCAGGAGGCCAAAGTAAATGATTGTTCAATATGCTGCGAATTGGAGAGAGGAGAGATTTTTGAAAAAGTGTGTTTTTAATCTGTTTGTATTCTTCCCTTTCTATAGCTGCCAAGGAAGGATCAAAACTGATCCGAAATTAAACACATTTTTAATTTCATAATGATTTCCTAGGCAATTACAAACTTTTGAAATCATTAGCGCCATCAAAGCTTGTAGCAGTTACAGATTGTGGGAGTCAATTTTTTAATCACGTTTGAATTTTTTTTATTTTGCAAAATGTGGGCTAGCGCGAGTAGGCCAATTTGGAGCTACATTCGTGTCCACAGTACACGCACGCACATGAGTTCGGTAGCCCCAAGAATATTTTGGACCTTGATTTGCACCCCCTGCGCACCCGTGAGCGAAGGAGAGCCTCTATAATATACAATATTACTCCCTACTAAAGTGTAGGAGTACATAAACTAGTCTCCTTTTACATTTCCTTTGAATATGGGATAACCACATTTTCCACTTCTAACCCACTTACTTTGAGCCTTAATATCTCATTAATCACTCAACCATTTTAGATAAATGAATATATGATTTCAATATTGGCATTGAGTAGAACACAAACCTACAATCCATTTGGTCATTTGACAAACAACCCATTTAGAAAATAAATCATTATTTCCTTCAAATACATTCTATTTTCCAGCAATCCCCCACATTAAGGAAATAATGAGGAAATGGTGATAAAATCCGGAAGTTGAAAACTTGCATACGAAGATGTGGGAATGCCCATTGAATCTTTACTCGTACAAGCATATTTACTCTACTCGCAACTTGATAGACGCGATGTACTTGAATCGTTATGCTTTTGTGTAACCGATCATATGTTTGACACAAGTATCATCCTAACATACTTCAATTCTCTTAGCTATGTTCAACCATGGCCCTGAACATACGCCTGGTTCTGCGAGAGGGTCTAAGAATTGAGCCTCAAACAATTCTCCTCGAAGCTGCCCCACTTCTCTCTCAAATAGGTGATTTCTTAAAGGTAACCCGTATTACCCTGCTCGAATTTTTGACGCGTAAGAATCATTAAAAGCTATAGGCTTATCCTTATCCTTTTCGGATGTCACTAATAGGAATGGACTTGGGGTTGGTTCCCCACAGTGACGCTACAAGTCTTTTAACAGTTAGGTGGTCCCATTGAGTCTAGTTCTTAGGATCACCATTCATCTAGATTGGGGTTTCCGCTGTATTTAACTTTTAAGAGGCTTAAATCCCATTCCCCTCGTTTAGCTTTCAACTAACTCTCTATTTAACCATTTGGTTAACAGATCCGCTAAATTTTTCTTTGACTTAACATAGTCAATGGATATTATACCAGTTGAGAGTAGTTGTCTAATGGTATTATGATTTCGACGAATGTGTCTTACCATTATACATATGATTTTGTGTCCTTCCAATCGCTGATTGGCTATCGCAATGTATACATATTGGTGGCATGGGCTTTGTCCATCTTGGAATATCTTCTATGAATTGGCGTAGCCATCAGGCTTGTTCACCACATTTATCTAATGCTATAAACTCAGATTCCATTGTGGATCTATCTATAACCGTTTGTTTAGAATATTTCCATAATATAGCAGCTCTTGCTAATGTGAATACAAATCCGCTCGTATACCTTGAGTCTTTTATATCGGATATCCAATTAGCATTGATATACCGCTGGATGTCTAGTATAGTGTAAAGCATAATCTCGAGTATATCTTAAGTACCTTAGTACTCTCACTATACCATTCCAATGTTCCGCTCCAGGATTACTTGTATACCAACTCAGTTTGCTGATCGTGTAAGCAATGTCTGGTCTAGTACAACTCATCAAGTACATTAGACTTCCAATGATTCTCGAGTATTCAACTTGAGAAACTGCTTCACCTCTATTCTTTGATAGAAGTTGACTCATGTCTATAGCAATCGCTAAGTCACCCTTGCTGAATTTATCAAGAATTTTATCCACATAATGTGATTGGCCTAAAGCAAGTACATTTGATATTCTTGAAATTTTCACGCCAAGGATTATGTCAACTAACCCCATATCTTTCATGTCAAACTTTGAGTTCAACATGTCTTTAGTGAATTTTATCATTTTATCACAACTTTCTATGATAAGCATGTCATCTACATAAAGACACAAAATGATGTAGCATTTTCGTGTCTCTAACATAGATACATTTGTCACATTCATTTATTTTAAATCCACTTTTCATCATGACTTGATTAAAATTTTGATGCCAATGTTTAGGTGATAGTTTCAAGCCATACAATAACTTTACTAATTTGCACACTTTATTTTCTTGCCCTGGCACAGAAAATCCTTTGGGTTGTTACATGTAAATTTCCTATTCTAAGTCTCCATTTAGTTAGTCAGTTTTGACATCCATTTGATTTACTTCAAAATTCCGCAATACGGCTATTGCAAGTACAATTTTTATGGATGTTATTATCGTAATCGGAGAATATGTATCAAAGTAATCACTGTCTTCTTTTTGGTTGTAACTTTTAATTACAAGTTTTGCCTTATACTTGTCAATTGTTCCATCCGTCTTCATTTTCCTTTTAAAAATCTACTTACATCGTAGTGGTTTACTTCCCGGAGGAAGATCCACTAATTTCCAAGTGTGATTTTGTAAAATGGAATCAATCTCACTTTTAATGGCCTATTTCCACAAAGTTCATTCCGAATAGCTCACAAACTCTTTATAATTTTGTGGTTCACCTTCAAGCATGTAAGTTAGAAAATACGGGCCATATGATTTTTCTATCCTACCTCGTTTGCTAAGTCGAGGTTACATCTGTTCTTCATCATTTTCATCATGATGAGTTTCTTCTTCAACTTCTTTTTCTATTGAATCATGTATACATTTAGATGAGCTTGCTCCATCTCTTTTACACGAAAACTCATTCTCAAAGAAATAACTATTTCTTGATTCCATTATAGTATTCTTGTGTATATCTTGAATTTTCGATTCATAAACAAGAAATTTATAAGCACTAGTGTTGTGAGCATACCCAATAAATATGCAATCAATAGTTTTTGAATTTTCACCTTTTTGGGAGGTGGTATTGAAATCTTTACAAGACACCCCCACACTCGTATGTATTGGTATGATGACACTCTTTCATGCCACAATTCATAGGGGCTTTTGATTATTTTCTTTCGAGGCATTTTATTTAACACATAGTTCGCCGACAATACGGATTCTCCCCACATTTTATAAGGTAACCCCGAATTTATTAACATGACATTCATCATGTCCTTTAAAGTCCGATTCTTGCATTCGGCAACTCCATTGGATTGAGGTGTATAAGGTGGCATTGTTACATATTTTATTCCATGTTGAGCACAAATATCCTCAAATGGAAATTTCATACTCACCACCACGATCACTTCTAATCACCTTTATTTTTCGATTAAGTTGATTTTCAACCTCATTTTTATAGAGAACAAATTTCTCTATAGCCTCATCTTTAATTTTGAGAATATACACATAACAATATTTTGTGCTATTATCAACAAAAGTCATAAAGTACTTATTTCCCCCACGTGATTGTGTTGATTTAAAGTCGAATAAGTTCGTGTGAACCAACTCAAGTGGTTCATTATTTCTTATAATAGAATGGAACGTACATTTTGTTAATATTGCCTCTACACAAGTTTCACATTTATGTTTGTAGTCTATTTTACTTTTTGATATGCAATTCAAGTTAATTAATCTACGTATAGTATCATAATTAACATGTTCTAGTCTATCATGCCACAAATTGGAAGACTCAAGCAAGTAAACGGAAGAATAATTGATTTCATTGCTTTTGGGCTTAATAGCCATTACATTTGGTTTCACAACCATCACACTTAGCTTAAACATTCCAACATTGACATGCCCTTTTCCTACAAACATTCCACTCTTAGACAAAGTAACAACATCCGACTCAAATACAATACGAAAACCATGCTTAATCAAAAGCGATTCGGACGCCAAATTTTTTCGGATATCGTGCACATAAAGCAAATTATTGAGAGTCAATTATTTCCCGAAAGTCATCTTGAGCACCACCTTCCCTTGACCTTTTACATCGTAAGTGGAAGAATTTCCCATGAACAATTTTTCACCATTTTCAAGGGCTTCAAAACTACTAAACATGTCTTTGTTAGAGCACATGCCGAGTTGCACCGGTGTCAATCCACCACTGATTTGGGTTTAAACCCACCAAATTCACCTCGGAAATTACCGCCACCAAATGCATATCGGAAACTTCATTTGAGATTACATCGACCATGTTTGCTTGCTTCCTGGCTTTCTACACTCAGTTAAGATACAATGGTGTAATCAGTTAAGATCACTCCAACCGGTTGATACAGTCGGGCTTCTTCAACAAGCTTCCCATATTAGTTTGACCTATCATTTATTACTCTCACCTACTCAGCCAAAGTTGGTAAAGCAGTTGCTGATAAAGACCATGTTGTTGCCTGACAAGTAACTAATTCAAGGAATGTTCAAGTTACCAATACTCACAACAACCTTCTTACTAAGTGGATAATTCAAGCATGCTTGTACTTCATATCTCAAGCATTTAATGGAGAAAATTCTTCATTCAATGATTGTCAGTCCATGTCATCTTCTCAACCATTTCAAATAGAGTAGCTCCATTTCAATTCAACTATAAATACCTTCCTTAGAGCATTGAAGACGGTTGGTGCATTGAAGACTTTGAGAGAAGAATTGTTAAGAACTGCAAGTGCTAGAATACATCAAACATTTAAGTTTAAGACATTTTGTCCTTATATTCACTAGATTATTTATTAGAACATATACTGTGCACACTCAATCAATACCTATAAGTGTTCCCCAACAAAACTATGTCTGAAACACATTGATTGATCACACTACACACCCAATATAAATCATTTCAACTTGTGAACACATCTCTTGAATACACTTGGTCATACTTGTATCACGATCCATTAGTAAGCACTTTCCTTTAGGCAGCCTTCAACCTTCCTCATAGGTTAGGCTTGAAACTTGTAATAGATTAGTGAACATTAATAGTGCACATTTCACAAATCAAATTTTTTACCAAACTTGGTAGAGAACGTAGCAGTTCATTAACACTGTAAACCTCTCCAAAATAACTGTGTCTCTTTATTTGTGTGTTTGCTCATTACTTTTGTCTTGTAACCAATTAAGCTCTACTACCAGCTACGGCCTTTTAATTATTATTGCCTTATATTGTTTTGCTTACTGGAATACAACTTGCATGACTCTTTAACTTGTTTTTGAAACTCTCTTTTAATTAACCGTTTTGAGTGTGTAAACCGATAATATATTATCCACCGTGTAACCAGTTAACAACGGTTTTGCATTTGATAAATTACTTGGTAATTTTCAAAGAGTTTTTCAAAATGAAATTTTATCAGGTTATTCACCCCCCTCTAGCCTGTTTTTCTACTAGTTGGGCCTAACAATTTCCAACATTTGATGCATGAATTTTATGAAGTTCGGATTCATGCTGTCCGTTTTTATTTTCTAGGAGGGAGAAATCACGGTCTTTCCCTTGCCCTTAGCTATGGGTTGTGATTTGGATTTTTTCGGGGGAGAGGAGTGGATTCTGCCTCCTCACCCTCTTCCTTCTCATATTCCTCATCATGATCGAGCTCAACAATGGGTACCTCTAACCTCTTGGTTCCCCTATCCTGACTGGCTATAGATTTTATCCGGACTCCTTGGTTTAACCTGAGGGAGCCCTCTTGTAAAGGAACGCCACGACTGGCCTCTAACTCTACGAGCTCGAGTTGGGTATCATTTATGGCCATGGCCTCAGCCACTATCCTAGCCCTCTCAGCAAGAGCTTGATATCTCTAAAGTATTAGCTCAGAAGTTATGGGAGAGGTAGGGTTGTTCAGACTATTGGTTTGAGGGGCATTTTCATTACGGGTAGCCTCAAGCATCTCCCTAAGGTCTTTTTGAGATGGTGTGAGAGGGCCTTGGCTATTAGTACGGCCACCCAACCTATTGAAGGTTGAGGTGCTTGGTCTAACAGGGTTAATATTTGAGGGAGAAGGTTGGTTATTTCCCGGGGTAACCAGCATTTTGTAGAGGGGTTCCAGTCATTCTGAGAGAAAGAAAATGAGAAGTTGTTTTAGCGAATGAGTATTTGAGATGGTGTTTGTTTCAATAAGACACAAGATTACATGATAAAACAAAGCATTTCACTACAGGAAACATGCTTATATACGGCGGATTTTAACAATCGTATATAGAACGCGTGTCGCCGTATATGTCATTTACGGCGGACTATCCGCTGTATATAAAGCACCGTATAAAGCATCGTCGTATATAGTATATACGGCAGATATCCCGCCGTAAATACTATATATGGCAGAAATACAACCGCCGTATATAATGAAATACAAATACACCGTATTGTAAGTACCCAAATCTGGCTCATGCCTTCCGGTTAATTTTTCCGGCAATTCCGGTAATTTTTCCGGTAATTCCTCGGACTTTCCTACAGTTCCGGAATAATTTCAGAAATGTTCCAAGCCTTTTAAGGGCTGAAGGGAATGCTTGGTAATTGAGAAACACGTTTTTCTTAATTCCAAAACCCTTCTAGAAGACTGCCACCTTGCATGTTTCTAGAAGGATGGGGCTACTTATGTCGTGCGACATAATAGGCCATGAAAAAGTTCTAGAAGGTTGCCACCTTGCATGTTTCTAGAAGAATCTGGAAGTGGCTACTTATGTCGTGCGACATAATAGGCCATGAAAAGTTCTAGAAGGTTGCCACCTTGCATGTTTCTAGAAGGAAAGCAGTTATGGCTTGTTATGTCGTGCGACATAACAAGCCCATGCAGACAGCCTATAAATAGAGGCCTTCACCTCTCATTTTAGACACACCTCTTCCACCCCTCAGTCCCCCTCTATAGGGAATACGCCCAGAAGCCTCCTCTCTCCTCACATACCCCCCAAATAACACTAATACTCCCAAATCAATCCCACACACACTTCCCACACACACACTTTTCACACACACCAAGAATCAAGGATTCCCACTTGGGCCAAGGCTTGAACTCGGTCCCCGAAGGTTCTTTGTTTCAAGGCCCCTATATCTAACTTGATATAGGGAGTCGTGGTCTTCAAGGGTAACGATTTTCTACCCTTCCTATCTTCATTATACATAAGATCTATATGCTACATGTGTTGATAATGTGATATTCTGATTAAAGTTACATGCTTTAGCTTCATATTTCATAGATCTACATCTGATTTCATCACATTTCATGTAAAGGCTCCGGCTTAACATTGTTTTTGCATGAACACTCGAGATGAATGTGGATTCCTCATATCCACACCTTCTTGAAATGTTCATCACTGAAATACTAGCTCCCTGAGACCTATTGGTGAAGTAACTTGGCTATTTTAAAGCCTTGTTACCTCTGTAGATCTCAGTTGCTGAGACTCTGCAAAGTGGCTAGTTATGTCACGCGACATAGGCAGCCTATGTCACGCGACATAAGTAGCCAGTTTGTAGATTCCTCATCCTTTCAGCTGTAATCTGATATTTGCCTTCTTTAATGCATCAATCTGCTTTTCAACTAAAACATTTGCATACAGAGCAGCATCATTTGCATCAAAAGAACATCTTTGTACATAAAATTCCATCTTTTTATTAAAATACCATTTTCATACATAAAGGTGCATCCTTTGCACCTAAATCCTATTTTCATGCCTTAAAATCATTTTCTTTACACAAAAAGCATCCCTTGCAATCAAAAGACATTCTTTACACCAAAAATGTCATCTTTTCACTAAAAGTATCATTTTTTTTATCATGCATTCCCCCATGTCCCCATTAGTAACCTTGGAACGGACCGGTGTAAAAGATCATATTTTTACATCGTTCCTTCCATTAAAGGTTCCATATTTCTTTAGATGGGGACAACCTTGAACCCTATATCTCCCATTATCGCTTAAGAAAGAGTATGAAGCATCTATATGAGCTCGACCGTCTTAAAGCGTAGGATTGATGGGCTAAGGACCCTCCTTTTCTAAAGAACCTCATCTTTGACCAAAAGAGAGTCATTCTCTCGATCACGCAAGTCCCGAGGGTCCCGAGGTTAAAACGCGATGATCACAAGTCATAAGATGAGGACGGGATCATAATCCCAAATACATAAAATTCCAAGGAATCCCGAGCGACAACCAATAAATGGTTTGTACGTCCGGAAGACAACTTGGGACATTCCCCCCCTTATTTTCAAACACATGCACACAAGAAAGCACGCAAGCAAGCACGATTAATGAAATCATGGGAGACTTGCTCCGGCAAGGCACTTTGGGTGAACGCCAAACGTTCTTCCCAAGGGGTAACTTAACCTCCGAACCCAAGTAAAAACCTTTTTTTCAAAGTTTTGAGGTAATCAAAATGGCGTGGCGACTCCGTTTTTCAAATAACTCGGATGTCTTCAAACTCGCGTGAATCCAACAAAAATTTGGGCACCACATTCACAGTTTGGCGACTCCGCTGGGGAAGTCCCAAAGGAGAAAAGCTTCTATTTTCAAAACAAAAAAATTGATACTTGGTATATAGGTGGAAACCACTTACCCTTCCTGTACACTCCCTGACGTGGGAGTTGGGATAACCGGTGGTTTAACAATCCACGTACCAGTATCCCTTTTTGAAAAAACAATTTTGAAAAAAAAAATAAAAGAAAGCTTTTCCCTTTGAGCGGGTTAGACTCCCATCGCCGATTTCATTAATCGTGCTTGCTTTTTTTACCATGCATTGCATCATTTGCATCTTGGAATTTGTGCATACTTTGAAACGGGAAACAACCCGAAAAATAGCAAAAGGAGTGGAACCTGGAAAATTGATCCATGCAGTCGTACGGCTCAATCCTCCTTGGATTCTGACCGGGCGACCTCAGTGGCAATTCCACCAGAAAATCATGGTTAATCCGGCGTCCTAGCGGCTTGGGGCTACTCGGCTTCATGACGGCGGGGCTCCTTAAAATTTACGTGCTTACGTGTTGCATTTTCCCCGTCCCGAAAATCATTCCTTTAAAACACATTATGAAAATCTCTGTTTTAACTCAAAAAGGAACATTTTTAGGAGACCGCACACTACGCGCACCTGATATATCCTGTACACTTTGCACGCACGTCCTTCAAACCCGAGGGTGGTTCCAGTGCAGATCACGGACTGACCTTACGATGCTCCCGGGCGCGCACGGAATCATCCCAACCTCCCATGGCGGCCGGTGTCGACCAATGCACGGTCCGTGTCACACGTTTCAAAACCGTGACTTTTGGTTGGTTTTTGGTCTAGTCCGTGTCATATAGCCCAGTTGCATACCCTCGTGAAGGTCAAGCCTTAGTTCATAACGGAAGCCAAGATTTTCGCTCAAGCGGAACTCTGCCAAAATTCCGCCAAGGAAAAATTGGCGAGATCTTGACTCCGACATTGACTTTGACCTTGACCTGCACGGAATGCGTAAGTGTCAAGACCGAGTCTTTGCCAACAAATCAAAAGATCTTTCGCTCAAGCGAAGCTCTGCCAAAATTCCGACAAGGAAAAATTGGCAAGATCTTGACCGGCATTGACTTCGATTCGACTCACGCCGGCGTATGCAACGAAGTTCAATGTGACACTGTGTCATCCGGCTTTCGCCGCCCGACCCATGCCTATTATTCTCTCGGACATTACCGAAAGTCAGAAACCGTCATTCGCTCAAGCGAAACTCTGCCAAAGATCCGTCAAGGCAGAGAGACGAGACTTTCCCGGTATTGCCTTGACTATAATCCGCATCGCTAGTGCGTTGAAAGGTCCTATGACCCGCTAGACCCGATAGGAGCGTTCTTTACTCTCGGTCGGTGGGATCCGCGTGCCCTATAGGACCCTCGCCCGGGCATCCACCCCGGGAGGTCGAAATACGGGTGGAATACGAGGGGCTTATAGACGTAGTGACGGAACCCACTGATCCAGGATCTAGAGTAGTTGCGAAAAAGAAGGGCAAACCCCCTTTTCCAACCAAATAGAAATAAATAAAATTTGAACAATTAATGTAATCATAATTGCATTTTCCTATCTCTGATATCCCTAATCGAGACCTCCTCGGTCCGGTTTCCGATTTTCTATCCCGACCTTTCATGGTCAAACCCTAATCGAGACCTCCTCGATCCGATTTCTGATTTCTCTCTCTCGACCTTTCATGGTCAAACCCTAATCGAGACCTCCTTGGTCCGATTTCCGATTTTCTATTCCGGCCTTTCATGGTCAAACCCCTAATCGAGACCTCCTCGGTCCGATTTCCGATTTTCCTATCTCGACCTTTCATGGTCAAATCCTAATCAAGACCTCCTCGGTCCGATTTCCGATTTTCCTATCTAGACCTTTCATGGTCAAATCCTAATCGAGACCTCCTCGGTCCGATTTCCGATTTTCTATCTCGACCTTTCACGGTCAAATCTCTAATCGAGACCTCCTCGGTCCGATCTCCGATTTTCTATTCCGACCTTTCATGGTCAAATCCTTAATCGAGACCTCCTCGGTCCGATCTCCAAATTTCAATCTTGACCTTCCAAGGTCTCATCTTTTCCGATCAATTAGGATTAGGAGAAAATGTGTTTTGAGTAAAAAACTTAAGCGATAAGTGCATGTTACTTGAGCCTTTAGCCTAAACACTTACCTTCAAGTCTAAACCTTACCTATCCCCGAGTCTAAGCCTTGCCTGTCCCTTTCCCGCAGCGAGAAAGAAGTGGGCTAGAATACTGGGTCAGTGGCTTTTCAGAAAACCTTAGGTTCAGACAGTTCATCAGCTCAGAGAGTCAGAATGGCAGATTTGACAGAAAACAGTGAGGGTGCAGGAAATCAGATGTTTAGGAAGGAAGAGTTAGTCCTGGCTTTGGAAAATGCCCAGAAGGTTCATGAAGAGTAGCTGTCATTGCTCATCGGTGCTCTTCGCCGCAATGGAGTTCAAGTAACAGTTGACTCCAACGGTTCTCTGGTAGTGGTCGAAGATGAGACTCCGTAAGTAGCCATCTCGGCTCCCCGGCCTATAACCAATACCTTCCTCCATTCACATATGATCCCTTGCCAAGGACCACTTCTCCTCGGTCCTTTCCAACATCCCGGCTCATCGGGGCCCCATTGCCCTCGGCTCCTCGGTAACGTATTGGGCTTCACCCTACCTGTCTCTCATTTTCAGCAATACTGTCGGTTTATGCTCCAACCTCACATAATCGGTTTGAGATATGTGGCTATGTTCAAGCCCCTATACTCGCCTGAATGCGATCATGAGTTGCCAAAGGATGATCCGAGTTTTCAGTTGTCACCTACCGGACTTAATGAATTCAGCCGTCGGTTTGCTACTACAAGTCCTGTTGCCGGTTCCGTAACCCGAGAGTCCCCGTTGACCCCCATGTGGTAATATTGATGGAACAAGTACAATGAGATGCAAGAGAAGCTTGACCTCATGATGAGTATCAATACTCCCTTGACCCAAGATGTCGAGCCAAGCAAGGAAATGATTCCACCAAGTGTAACCCAATGCCACTAGTACCAAGCAAAGAACCGTACTGGCTCAAGACTCCCTCACAAAGAAAAGGGTGTCGTAGCCTCCTTCGGCCAAATTCAACAGTGGAACCAATTGGACGGTGAAGATCAAAGTCTTGAGAACAACAAGGTTTCCCAAAAACCTCGCTCCTTTCACTTTGACAATACGAGAGGCCTTTAAGCAAGATTCGGAAGAGCTAATAAAAGAAAAGCCGATAAAGCCACCGGAGAATTGGAAGCCCGGGAACCCCGGTATTCGGTTGGATGAGTCCAAGCACCGTCTTTTCCATCAATACCATGGGCACAACACGATGATTGCACCTATTTGAGGCATGAGATCCAAGTTGATAGAAGATGGGAAGTTTGAGAACCTCCATGGGCCAAAGACAAAGTTATGATAAAAGGTCAATTCAAGAAGTGCAACATGATGTTGGGATGCCCATGAGCAAAGTTTTCAACGATTTGGTGAAACGAGGCCTTCTCACACCTCTCGAGAATTATAAGCCAAGAAACCCAAGTAGAGTTAACATGGCCAAGTTCTGTGAGTACCACAAGCATTATGGTCATGTGACAGACAAGTGTGTGGAATCAAGAAAGAAATTCGGTGGGCGATCTACGAAGGAAAGCTCAAGCTCCCGACAGTCCAACCGGTGAAGAGTAGCTAGACTAGGGTATACCTATCCTTAAAAAAAAAAGAGAAAAAAAAAAAAAGAAAAGAAAAAATAGTCTCTTAGTCGACCTTCGTAGGTTCTAGTACTTTTTCCCTTTCAATCAGGTCCTTTACGGACATTGTAATAAATCTTCAATTTTCTATAAAAGAGTCTTCTTCTTTTCTCGCTAGACTTAAGACATTATTTGCACACCTACATTACATTTAATGAAATGGTTTTATTTTATATGATCACTTGCATTGCTCAACAAATAATCTCTCGAAATAATTAACATTCTGATTAATCGGTGTGAGAAAGTCAACTAATGCCATCAAGCCATACACTTTCCTCACCCCGCAAAAGGCCTTCATCAAAGCCATACACTTTCCCAAACCATGTCCTCCCCATCACCTTGACCAAGTCAACAACGGCGGCATCATCAAGGGACAAAGAAAAGGCCACTCGGCTTCAAAAGATTGACCCCGTGTCGGCAACAACCTCAAGGGTATCAAGAATGTTCAAGCAGGGGCTCGCCTTGGTCCTCGGGTGCTTTAGAAAATAAAAAAATGTGTAGTGCAAAAAGAGTAATACCCAGCTAGGCTGAAAATCCCAGAAAAGGGCAGTCTAGGCAAAAAACAGGGTTGCACATATATAAAAAAAATCTTAGTGCAAAAAAAAAAAAAGAGTAATGCCCAGCTAGGCTGAAAATCCCAAAAAAGGACAGTCTAGGCAAAAAAAAAAAACAGGGTTGCACATAAAAAAGAGGGCCAAGGACCCAAAGACCGCCCATTAAAAAGCTTGACGGAAAGGCAAGATCAAAGCTCAGAGAATGAAAGTTGTCGATCGGGCGGTCGAAGCAAAGTCAGAAGCATTTCATAAGCCTGTAGATCCTTTCTCCCCCAATGAAAGAGGAAGCAATTGAAGCAGCCGTCCAAAAATGACTTGGTCAAGGAATCATCCCGAGGCTCAAGCCTCACCATCCAATCTTTTCATCCGAGCCTTTTCGCTAAAAGGAATCACAAATCTCATTTCCCCAAACACAGTCCGGCCAAAGCCGAACTACGGCGACCTGAGCTCCTCACAATGAGGGGAACGTAGGCAACCAGCAATGGTCCGGTCATAAACATATCCAAAATTCCAAAAACCCGGTCTCATCAAATGACCTTTCCCATAAACACGCGAAATCCCGTAAAACCCGGTCTAATCAAAGACCTTCCTATACACAAAACCTTTCTTTCACACCCAGCCAACCTTGATCCGCGACATTGGTTGACTTTCTCCTCATGATTAAAATGAATGTTCTTCTTCATATCGAGATTAATGGTTGAATAACCCGAACATCAATAAAGGGTTTTAAGCAATCTTGTGATCGTTGTAAATAAAACAAGTTTTCGTATGTCTTGACAAGTCTTCTTTCTACATCTTAGGAAAAATAGTGCTAAACACTGATTTTCTGTCAGCAGGAGCTTCCATACACTTTTACAAACCCTTCTACGCTTATACTCTCCCAAAAGAGTCAAACCCAAAGCGAGTTTTGTGCCTACATCGAATAAGGCCATCGGAATAATACAAGATCGGATCTATTCCCACCTTTCGAAAAATATGCCCCCGCATGTATAAATTTCTAAGAATATTTTCTTTCACATTTCCTTTAGGTTGATCGATTGACTAAAGAAAATAAAAAAATAAAAAAAAGAGAGAGAGAGAAGTATAGGTTTTCCCTTTTCTCGCTACAATTCGCATTAGGGTCGCCTTGACACTCTTCGAGTTTGGGGCTTTGCCAAGCCATTTCCTTAGATCGGGGCTTCTTTAGCCATTTTTGTGGTCCGCCTCAAAGTTCCTCGCCCATAAGATGGATCCAGCCTTGGTCGATCAACCTCGTGGATCACTTTTACAAGCACCAATCATATTGGGATCTTCTCCTTAGACCGGGCTTCACCAAGACCTCGCCTACTCGCTTGTCCACCGGGCTTTGCCACTGTGGTTTTGCCAATGAAAGGATCTTTCTTCAACAAGATATGGGGCTTTTTTGCGAGAGAGTATTTCCTTAGACCGGGCTTCGATAAGTTGCATCCATCCCTGAAGAGAGGATTGGTCACTTCGACATCTCGTTAGCATCGCCTTCAAATGCTAGAGTGTGAGAAAAGAACATTCACCGAGACCCGAGGTTCAAACCCAGCCTCACCAAGAGGGAATGCTAGTCCACGTAGACAACATCTCAAAGAATAATGCTAGCTCACCCGCACCCAAGTGGATACGACCCCACCCGTTTGAAACCCGTCTTAAACAATTCCCAAATACATTCCATATGTATATCCGCATCTACCCCTACCATGTTTCCAAGAAAAAAAAAATCACCCCTAGGCCCAAAGTAACGTGCCAATTGCTAATGATAACGTTTTCTCCCAAAAGTGCCTCCGTTACTTTCGTCATAACGAGATAACGCCAGGCGACAGTTTCCTAATTGTCAAAACCTCAAGGATCCTAGACATCGTTCCTAACTGTCTAGATGAGGATTCTGAACTACGATCAAGGCTTGATTCCTCCGGGATACGTAGGTAGTCTTCATAAAGGTTCAGCCATCCGACCACGTTGGTCATCTTTTCCTTTTTCCATTCTTCAATAAAAGTCTAGCTATCTGACCACATTGGTCACCTCTTTTGATTTGGCACATTCCTAGTAGGATCAGTTGTTTGACCTCCTAGGTCACCCCGTTTCCATCCTTATAGGGAGGGACTAATATCTCTTTGCCATTGTCCCAAGGAGGCCAGGTAGGTGACCTCTTTTCGTCACCCAATTCCAACCTCGTGTCTCGCAATTCCATTCCAGGCCCAAAGGCAATGAAAAGCACAGCCAGCTTACTATGTCGCGCGACATAACAAGCCATGTCGTGCGACATAACAAGCCACATCGTACATCGTGCATCGCAAAGATCCCGTTTTCCCTGTGGCAATCCCCGACATGTCAAAAGCCGCAAATACCATTCATACACTTCTCAAATGCATAGGGAAGGGTCCTTTACTCCACGTACACCCATCGCATTCATATTCAAGCCAAAAATCCATTCAAATCATTCATATTCAAGCCAAATACCATACCATTGTCATTTCATAAGTGCGTGCAACAAAAGGCTAACAATGTACGTACAAAATGAAATAGGCCAAGTCCAAAAGATGTGCATAGCAAAAATAAATGACATGTTTTCCCTAAAAGGGTACAATAGCCAAAAAGCCATAAATGTCTAAGGGGAAGGGGGCTACTCAATCCTCTCCATCACCCTCTCCATCATCCTCTCCTCATCTCCATCCTCGCTGTCATCCTCGCCTCCTCTCGGCCCATCGTCAGATCGTCCGAAGGTGCCTCGTAAGCTATGGTCCCCGTGCGATAGTAGTCGTCAAGCTCCGTGATGACGACCGAGTCAAGCTCGTAATCCGTGGCCGTCTCACCCACCACCATCCTCATCCTCATCCTCATCATCATCATCAATCTCAATAGGTCTCGTGAAGAGGCACATTTGGCCTCTTTGTCCGAGGCCTCGGCCCACTAATACCCCGCTAATGCCTCCGCGGTGCCCGTCATCGTAACGGCTTTTCTTCCTTCTACCACTCAGCGGGAGATATCAATCGAACCCCGCGACCGGCACCGATCCTTCCGTAAGCTCATACCTTTCTCGGAGCTTGCCAATCATGCCCACAGCCACGGTATAAGCCCCGGTCAAATGTCCGTAAGCTCGAGCCGAAACTCGTTACAAGCGTACATAAAAAGCGTCGAATGCGCTTCTTGATAACAGGAAGGGATGCAATCAATCCAAAAGATGTAAGGAGTAATACTTACAGATCTAGAACCTCGCGGAGCACCAGATGAGGGTGAGTCTCGTGACATATCAATACGGGCTCGCCTCATGCGACCGCCACCCCGATAATCAATGAAAGTCGGGAGCAAAGGAGGTCTAGCTACGTAGCGCCGAGGGTCCCGCACTCGAGCACCATAACCAACCCCGGGTCTCGCGGGACCGAAGATGTCTAGCCACGTACAAAGTATAGTCCTCCCGTGTGTAGAGATGTGCCGCCATGCCTACAATCGTAGCATCTACATTCGCCAACCGGGCGAGGCAACACATCCTAGCCGAGGATCATCGTGGATCCGAGCGTGCCTATTCGGCCCATGCCGTCTATACACTCTCTCTCCTAGATACAAGGCGTTCTGCACAAGCCCACTAGCAGCCTTGCGACACTCTGTCAAGCGCGCAGATGATCCAAATCCAGGTCATCGTAACGGCCACCCAGGGGAACAAGCTCACTGTGGAATCCCTCTCGCATGTCGCCGTATCATGATACGAGGCCGTGATCCCGCACCTCGAACCTCCGGTGTCCGGGTCTGTTTCCTGGCATTCTTTGTCCACCGACGAAGAGCAGGAAAAGTGGTGGCAGGAAACTCATCCTCAGATCCGCCACTCATAATACCTAAAGTACTCGAAGGCCCAAGCTCGAAAAGGAGAAGAAGAAGTCAAAACAGTGGAAAACAAGGGATATAATGAAATGCGCAAAAGAAAAGAGATCAAGGTGAGAGAATACCTCGAAAGCCGGATGAAAGCAGCGAAGTACTTCGCCTTCCCTCTACCGACGTCATCTAGGGCCAAATACATCTCGCCTAAGCCTCGCTCCCCGTGACAGATTCCCGACAAGATCCCGTGCTCTCAAAAGCTCCAATAGTGAAACCAAGGCGAGATGCGCTGTTAATGAACAAAGATGTCGGAAAAGCCCACCCATAAGAAAGCCCTCGCTAATCTCTCGGCTCTCACCCGCTCTCAACGGGATCATCTACCACAATGTAGTCCCCGCTTCGCCCTCAATCAAGCTTCATGCAGCCTCGCTCTAACTCATATCCATTCCCCTTCTTGTTATGGGGAACGAAGCCAAGTAAGCCCATAAAATCATCATCATCGGCCGGGGCTCGCCTCGTGCAGCTCCTCTAGGTATAGCGGCTCATCCGTAAAGGGGCCCCGCGATGATCGCAAAATCCAATGGAGCGACCGTCGTCTCACCCCAAGAGAAGTGAAACGAATGTGTGGTCTCCCACCAATATTCTCTCGAAAGCCCTCACCAAATCCACACTCCTCCGAGTGTCTCCAATGGCCTTCGCCATCTCGAAGAATTGCCCTAGCCCAACAAAGATAAATCATGCCCTTAGCGAGTCTATATGCTCCTGCTACCCGCAAGCTCGCCATAGCCTGCCAATCGCCTCTGGAGAGCCACAGGTGCGTAATTTCTGCAAGAAAGCATGGCACAAGTATTAATATTTCGTGCTATTTCTTAAAATCATCTCAAGCAAAAAAAAAATAATAATAAGTCAAAATAGATCAAGGCATGGCAGGCATTTATGCATTACACTTCCTAGGTCAGACTCTTGTTCACAGGCGAATTCATATGAAATTCAAATGCGCCTCAAAACTCGCTCAAATTGATTTCACAAATTGAAAAAAAAATTTCAAGAAACCCTAGGTTTCTTACCTCTTCCTTCTTCCCGACATCCGAAGTATGCTCATCGAGCCGCGGGTAGAAATCTCCTCTTGGTGCTTCCTAAGAAACGGCCGTTGATTCCTTTACACCCCTTTCTTCGAGTAGCTAAGTTAGCATGCCGAGTTCCCTTTGGTCGTGTAGAGCCTAGGAGGCATTTTCCAATTGAAATCGAACTAAAAGTGTTTGATTTCTCTCGATTTCGCCGAATCTCCCTCTCCAATGTTCGCTCTCTCTCTCTTCTCACCGTCGCCTCCCTCTCAATTTCAAGCCTAATTAAATTTCAAATGGCGATCGTGCGTATTTTTAATAAATTCGTCCATAGGCCCGTTATGTCGTGCGACATACTAAGCCCCCGTGGCCGATTTTACCATTTTGCCCCCGAAGGCTCAATTTCACGATTTTGTCCCCCGTAGGCCTGTTTTACCCTTTGTGCCCCTGGACCTTTCACTTGGGCATGCAATTTCCGTTATCTTTTAACCAAGATAACATCTTTTTCAGAAAATATCCCTTATCTCTTAAGCAATTAAGCTTTCTTCCCGCCGCTCCGTTAATTCCGTTATAACGGGATAACGCTAGGTGACAACCTCCGAATTGTCGAGTTCTTCTTAACTTAAGCTACCTCTGTCATGAATAGTGACGTATGATTAAGTCATTCAAACTTTGGCAACCCATATCTCTGATTCGAAAGAGATTGAGACGTATGCTCAAGTCATTGGCAACCCATATCTCTGATTCGAAAGAGATTGAGATGTATGCTTAAGTCATTCAAACTTTGGCAACCCATATCTCTGATTCGAAAGAGATTGAGACGTATGCTCAAGTCATTGGCAACCCATATCTCTGATTCGAAAGAGATTGAGACGTATGCTTAAATCATTCAAACTTTAGCTACCCATATCTCTGATTCGAAAGAGATTGAGAAGTATGCTCAAGTTTTCCAAACTTTAGCTACCCATATCTCTGATTCGAAAGAGATTGAGAAGTACGCTCAAGTTTTTCCAAACTTTAGTTACCCATATCTCTGATTCGAAAGAGATTGAGAAGTACGCTCAAGTTTTTCCAAACTTTAGATACCCATATCTCTGATTCGAAAGAGATTGAGAAGTACGCTCAAGTTTTTCCAAACTTTAGATACCCATATCTCTGATTCGAAAGAGATTGAGAAGTATGCTCAAGTTTTCCAAACTTTAGATACCCATATCTCTGATTCGAAAGAGATTGAGAAGTATGCTCAAGTTTTCCAAACTTTAGATACCCATATCTCTTATTCGAAAGAGATTGAGAAGCACGCTCAAGTTTTTACAAACTTCAGTTACCCCTATCTCCTCGATAGTGACGTAATGCCCTGTAGCCTATTTTACAAATTTACCCCTGTGGCTCATTTTGTTTGCCATTGGCATTTTCAATTCTATTTTCAAATGATTAGGGTACGTCCCGTTTCTTTAAAAATTATCGTGGTACGTCCCGTTTTCTTTACAAAATTATCGGGTACATCCCACTTTCTTTACAAAAATCATCGAGTCCTTCTTACTTCTTTACAAAATTTCGATCTCTCTCGCGATCTCCGTCATTCCAAGGTGGAAGAATGACATTTCGATCTCTCTCGCGATCTCCGTCATTCCAAGGTGGGAGAATGACATTTCGATCTCTCTCGCGATCTCCGTCATTCCAAGGTGGAAGAATGACATTTCGCTCTCTTTTTCGATCTCCGATTATTCCAAGTTGAAGGAATAACATTTCGATCTAGTCAAAGCTCGAACTACGACCTGACTTGATTCCTCCAGGATACGTAGGTAGCCTTTCATGAAAGGTCCAGCCACTCGACCACCTTAGTCACCCAATTCGTCTCGGCATTCGCCAGATTGGATCCTTTTCTATCGACAACCCCACTCGCCCTGCAAGTGACGTTGCCGAGGGGCTTCTGTAAGTACCCAAATCTGGCTCATGCCTTCCGGTTAATTTTTCCGGCAATTCCGGTAATTTTTCTGGTAATTCCTCGGACTTTCCTACAGTTCCGGAATAATTTCAGAAATGTTCCAAGCCTTTTAAGGGCTGAAGGGAATGCTTGGTAATTGAGAAACACGTTTTTCTTAATTCCAAAACCCTTCTAGAAGACTGCCACCTTGCATGTTTCTAGAAGGGACTGGAAGTGGCTACTTATGTCGTGCGACATAATAGGCCATGAAAAAGTTCTAGAAGGTTGCCACCTTGCATGTTTCTAGAAGAATCTGGAAGTGGCTACTTATGTCGTGCGACATAATAGGCCATGAAAAGTTCTAGAAGGTTGCCACCTTGCATGTTTCTAGAAGGAAAGCAGTTATGGCTTGTTATGTCGTGCGACATAACAAGCCCATGCAGACAGCCTATAAATAGAGGCCTTCACCTCTCATTTTAGACACACCTCTTCCACCCTCGCCCCCTCTATAGGGAATACGCCCAGAAGCCTCCTCTCTCCTCACATACCCCCCAAATAACACTAATCCTCCCAAATCAATCCCACACACACTTCCCACACACACACTTTTCACACACACCAAGAATCAAGGATTCCCACGGAGCCAAGGCTTGAACTCAGTCCCCGAAGGTTGCTGTTTCGAAGGCCCCTATATCTAACTTGATATAGGGAGTCGTGGTCTTCAAGGGTAACGATTTTCTACCCTTCCTATCTTCATTATACATAAGATCTATATGCTACATGTGTTGATAATGTGATATTCTGATTAAAGTTACATGCTTTAGCTTCATATTTCATAGATCTACATCTGATTTCATCACATTTCATGTAAAGGCTCCGGCTTAACATTGTTTTTGCATGAACACTCGAGATGAATGTGGATTCCTCATATCCACACCTTCTTGAAATGTTCATCACTGAAATACTAGCTCCCTGAGACCTATTGGTGAAGTAACTTGGCTATTTTAAAGCCTTGTTACCTCTGTAGATCTCAGTTGCTGAGACTCTGCAAAGTGGCTAGTTATGTCACGCGACATAGGCAGCCTATGTCACGCGACATAAGTAGCCAGTTTGCAGATTCCTCATCCTTTCAGCTGTAATCTGATATTTGCCTTCTTTAATGCATCAATCTGCATTTCAACTAAAACATTTTCATACAGAGCAGCATCATTTGCATCAAAAGAACATCTTTGTACATAAAATGCCATCTTTTTATTAAAATACCATTTTCATACATAAAGGTGCATCCTTTGCACCTAAATCCTATTTTCATGCCTTAAAATCATTTTCTTTACACAAAAAGCATCCCTTGCAATCAAAAGACATTCTTTACACCAAAAATGTCATCTTTTCACTAAAAGTATCATTTTTTTTATCATGCATTCCCCCATGTCCCCATTAGTAACCTTGGAACGGACCGGTGTAAAAGATCATATTTTTACATCGTTCCTTCCATTAAAGGTTCCATATTTCTTTAGATGGGGACAACCTTGAACCCTATATCTCCCATTATCGCTTAAGAAAGAGTATGAAGCATCTATATGAGCTCGACCGTCTTAAAGCGTAGGATTGATGGGCTAAGGACCCTCCTTTTCTAAAGAACCTCATCTTTGACCAAAAGAGAGTCATTCTCTCGATAACGCAAGTCCCGAGGGTCCCGAGGTTAAAATGCGATGATCACAAGTCATAAGATGAGGACGGGATCATAATCCCGAATACATAAAATTCCAAGGAATCCCGAGCGACAACCAATAAATGGTTTGTACGTCCGGAAGACAACTTGGGACATTCCCCCCCTTATTTTCAAACACATGCACACAAGAAAGCACGCAAGCAAGCACGATTAATGAAATCATGGGAGACTTGCTCCGGCAAGGCACTTTGGGTGAACGCCAAACGTTCTTCCCAAGGGGTAACTTAACCTCCGAACCCAAGTAAAAACCTTTTTTTCAAAGTTTTGAGGTAATCAAAATGGCGTGACGACTCCGTTTTTCAAATAACTCGGATGTCTTCAAACTCGCGTGAATCCAACAAAAATTTGGGCACCACATTCACACGTATGTATAACATGCGTATTTGAGGAAGCTTTTTACGGCGGTATATAATCGCCGTATATAAGAAAATTATATACGATGGTGTATATCCGCCGTATATAATAGACGAGTCGTCCAATATAGCACGAGTCATTCCATTTGCACCCCACCCAGATTTCCTCGTCACCCTTTGGGGATGAGTCGTCCATTATGCTTATATACGACGGATGTAGGGATCCACCGTAAATAACAAGTTATGAGACGAGTCATCCAATAGAGCACGAGTCGTCCCATTTGCACCCCACCCAAATTCCCTCGTCCCCCTTTGGGCACGAGTCGTCTAATGGTCTATTTACGGCGGTTTCAAAAATCCGCCGCAAATAACTAAATTTTTTTTTCCCTGACAGCTCTATATAATTTACTTTTCCCAAAAATACACCCACAAAAACCAAATTCAACCTGTACACACACAAATGCAACCTGTATATAACCAAAAATACACCCGCAAAAACCAAATTCAACCTGTATATAAAATAACTAGCTAGGCTTCGTAAATGTATATACAACATAATAACCATTAACACAAAAAAGATAGTTGCATGTATCCAAAACTCAATATATACAAAATATCAATGTTTACAATCAACAAGCTGCATCCTGAGAAAACATACCACCGCCTATTCATTACTGCCATTTCCACGCTGTTGCATAAAACAACGTTTCAAATCTTCTATCTCTTGGCGTTGAGCCTCAAGTTGCTTTTGAAAATCTGTTTTGAGGGATGACACCGTCTCCTCAAGTTCAAAGAATACGGGCCGAAGCACTTTGAGAAGTTGAGGCTTTATCAAACAC
Organism: Adenophora triphylla var. japonica; assembly: GCA_022495995.1. NCBI lineage: Eukaryota > Viridiplantae > Streptophyta > Magnoliopsida > Asterales > Campanulaceae > Adenophora > Adenophora triphylla. The sequence continues at coordinate 75,993 of JAFEMH010003725.1, forward strand.
CCTAGTTTTGGTAAGACCTTGTCCCATACAGCGCACTCTCCCATGGTCATCATTTCCCATAAGATTTGTGAATATCTGTTCTCGCTTGCTGGGAGAGTTTTGTTCCTCCTCTGGTAGCTCTTCAATTGCATCATTTAACGTTAACTGTAACAAAAAACAACATGTTCAATATAATTGTTTTAACTTTAATTAATATTATGAAAATGAAGTTAGAAATGGAAAAAGTATTCTATACAAGAACAAAACTGAAACAGAAAAGATTAAAACTTTAACTTATGATCATACGAGAGGTGGTTTCGTCTGCAGCCTGACCACTTTTGTCCGTGCGCGTAGCTATGAACACGCTTACGCGATCAGTTGGTAATCCCTCATCTCCTCTCTACCATTTATAATAGAATCATTTGACAAAAAAAAATATTTATATACGATACAAAAAGAAACATTAATTGACAACTGAGAACTAAATTGAACGACAAACCTCTTTTATGATAGAGTAATGCGACTTTTTTCCAGTCCTGTTCAGGCACTCTTGCTTTGCTCGATTCGCTTGATTTATTAGTGATAATTCCTGGAAAAAAAAGAAGATAATATTAGTATTAATTTGACTACTTATATAAGACATTCACAATAATAAATTGAGATTAATTTGAAATATACCCGGGCCTTTTCTGTACTCCACATTGCAACAAGTTCAACCCATTGATTCGCAACACACGCATGGGGTGGGTGAGCCAATCGCTCCTCGTCGGTTTCATACATATAATACATACATTTCACCTGACATTTTCATATTACAAAGTCATAATCATAAATGTGAGTAAAATTGCATAGTAAGCAAATGAGATCTAAACAAATACATATTACAAGTAAATAAAGTCGTCTGTTGCATACTTATTATATGCTTGTCTCACCTGATATTTCCAGTCTCGCCATTGTTTATTGAGAGCTACATTCATAACTGGCTCATACTCCGGAGGCGCATTGGTATTATCATATATACAATTCAACAAAGAAAAAGAACAATTGTTAGAGAATCATAAGACTTTTGACTACTTACTAGAATACAAAATTAAAGCCAAGAAAAAATAATCAAGTAAACATGAGATTTAAGTAAGGAATATGGATTATAACTTACTAGAACGTCTCTCCATATGTGATCTAGAACTGCACGTTCCATCTTATGCCACTCTCTAGTTAATGGGAAATGTTCCCCATTTCTAACAAAATATCCTAGCTGAGTAGCTAGTTTTGCATTATCCCCACCAACGGGTTGTTCAAATTCATTCCATATTATATTAAGTTTTTCTTTACCCCATTTTTTTGTCAATTTTGCCAGCCCTCTTCCTTTCCTTCTTGAGCCCTCACCTGTTAATTCCTTCCTTGGCGGCATACCTGGCTAAAAAACTTCATACAAAAGAAATTTTACTAATGAACCACACCTTAAAACAAAGAAAATAATATACTATCATAATTACTCATATACTAGACATTGGTGTCAAAATCAAGCTAGTGCAAATAGTAAATAATGAGTAGAAAAGCATAACTAGGTTCAAACACAGGCCATATCTAAGATGCTTCTCAAAAAACAAGATTTGTGTTGCACCAGGCTTATGAAAGTAAATACTCAGTAATAGAAGAAAACAGGCCGTAAAGTTATGTAAGACACCCAACTAAACTGTGATTACATAAAGACCAAACACATAACTAACAACATTCCTTAGAAACCTAAGCAAATAAAACAACTCCTAAAGTACACAAGCCTGCCAACAGTTATCATATATTCGCTTTGAACTGCCACAGTACCGTAGGAAGTCACGTGTGGTCATGTTAGTTATGAAAAGGGTATGTTTAATGCTTTGCACCAAAAATGAAAACGCACTATGATGCATGCAAGTTTCAATATAATCATTTAAAACATATTTATTCTTAATTGTATGATATCTTGTGAAAATTAAAATAGAGTACCTAAATGGATCACACTAATATCCGATTATGCAAACTCAGAACAACAATATCTCAGAAATCAATTAATGAGTCACCTCAGACTCAAGTTGTCTGACATATGTATTCCACTAAACTAATATGGGAGAATTGGAATTTGATCAACAAGGCTTCAAACAAATAACATGCCCAATTGCATTGAGATCAATATTGCATCCTATTTATTATAGACCATAACTCAACTTCAGGAAATCCAGAAATCCCACATGCTTTACTAGACTGACCAAGTAATTGCCACAACAAAAATGTCTTCACCTGGATTATAATGCAATTTTGACAGCAACAACAACAACAAAAATCCATTGCAATAAATCAAACATTTTCACATACAATTCAGAACCAAAAATCTGTCAGACAAGTATTAGATCACAATTTGAAACATTTTGAAAAAAAAGAACCTAAAATGTTATTACAACAACAACAACAACAACAACAACAAGAATAAAGAATAACAAGAATAAAGAATAAAGAATAACAATCATCAACAACAACAACAATGAAGAACAAAGAATAACAAGGAACATGCTTCGTGGGGCTATTATCAAGGAACATGATGCAATCATATGAAAAGAAGGTAATCTCCACTACATATCCACCCCTATCATAGTCACATTAACTAATATCTCTACACATTAACTAATATCTCTACACATGTTTTTAGCACGACAGACTCCTATATAAAATCTAATAGTATGATATGAACTATAAAAAATGTTGATGAATGGAACACTTCATGAAAAGAAATAAAGCTTATAAATCACAAACTCCAACAGCTTACATTGGGCACATTACAGTATATTAGTCCACATAGACATTATAGGGCAAGCCTTGCTTGATACAGAAAAAGTATAAAATAGTACGCGGGGGTGGGCTCCCAAGGGTACCAAATCTGGGGAAGCTGGCGGGGACATCCCAAAGTAAAAAATTGGATATTCATTTAATATATTCAAATTTGTACAGACATCAAAGGAGTACCTAGAGAAGCAGATGACAGAGGTGAAAAGTAACTTGAGAGAGCTGCTGCAACAAGATCTTGTAAGAAATAAGAGTTTAATCAAAAGAAGCAGAACAAATACATATTACAATTAACAATATTAATATTCAACCATACAAAATAACAAGTTTGATTGAAACATGAAACATAAGTAATAACATTGTCTTAGTAATAGTAAGCAAATAAGATCTAAACAAATACATATTACAATTAACAATATTAATATTCAACCATACAAAATAACAAGATTGATTGAAACATGAAACATAAGTAATAACATCACTGATGAGAGTCGGAGCCCTGTTCCTGATAGTAGGTCTAACGGGAAGAACGCCTCTGAGCACGAGCAGTGGCTCTCAACTGTATCATAGCCAAATAATCCTCAGAAACTGGCTCGTAACTCCGGGTCTCGTCTGTATCGCCCATGCCTTCAACTGCCTAGACCGGGCTCCCATAATGGCAGTATATCCTCCAGCCCCTCAAAACGATCCTGAACTTCCTCCCATCTGACATCCTCCAAAGCATGTCGGCTCTACTCCCGAGCTATCCTTGATCGCTCCTGCTCCTCCAGAAATGCCCTCATCATATCCCATTGATCAAAAGAACCCTGCTGGCTCTGGTTCTGCTCTCCTCCCTAGCCACCCTGTCTCTCCTGATCCTCCTCTTCCTGCTCCTCATCATCCTCCTCATCAACTGGATCCATTTCATCATCAACACCGGGCATACGCCAATGCCTGGCCTGTGCACCACTCGGAAACGTGGCCCCTACCATGCAAGGGACCGTCCTCCTGGGAGTACCATATTCAAACAATAAAGACCTGTTGTCTGCCGCCCTTGGGTCCCTCACAAACTTGTCATACTGCACTAGCCTCCGTAATAAAAACTCGTGCCCCCCATCAATCTCATCGCCTCGGGTTTTAGTTCCCCCAAACAAGCTTTAGCAATCAACGTGATCATCCCCCCTATTGATATGTTTCCCTTTTTGGTAAGGGCAAATGCCTCACATCTCCGAACAAAAATATCAACCCAATCAGGAATCACATGAAAACTCCTCAACCCCGTTCGCAAAAGGTTTACCATAGCCATATTCAATTGAGCGGGCTCTCTGTTTGCCAACCAAGACATAGATAGCCCTTTGTAAAATAATTTCCAAGCCGGGTGAGAAAGAGAGGAAGCCCTAAGGTATTTCTTATTGCAGGGCAATCCTGTGAGCTCCGAAAAGAAAAAAAAACTCGCCCCATCAGCCTCCAACCGCTTCCTCTACGATCAACCCCAAAGATTCCCTCAACTCAAAGATAAGTCACTCGATAGGCTTCATCATCCAGATGAAACCGAATAGAATTTTCTTGTGACCCCTTACCTACCTCCAAAGTTGAAAGGAACTCAAGTGAATATCTCAAATATGTATCTGCCCTCTTCCCCAGGAAATTACCTAATTCGGCTTGCATCATCAATTCTGTTACTAATGTCTCTAAACCCAAATCCCTCAAAACCGGCAAATGAAGAAAAGTGGTGACTTGAAATTTCCTACCCTCCAAATTCCGCCATTTTTTCTTTTGAGCAGAGGTCAATTGGATCAATCCCATATACAACAATGATGCATTAGGGGAGTGGGATCATTTGGGACTACGGGCGGCGGGTTTTGTCTACCCCTCTTGTTGCTACCCCCTCTAACATCTCTCTCCTTAGGAGGCATATTTTCAACACAAAAACCAACTACAAAACCTCCACACAAAAATCACAAAGAAAGTGCAACAATAAATACACCCCCACAATCAAATTCTCCTTTCAATTCCCAACCGAACCACCACACTACAGTTTCAGTACAACCCACCTATATATAAGACGGAGAGACAAATTTTAGTAATAACATTGTCTTAGTAAATAGTAAGCAAATAAGATCTAAACAAATACATATTACAAGTAACAATATTAATATTCAACCATACAAAAATAAAAAGTTTGATTGAAACATGAAACATAAGTAATAACATTGTCTTAGTAATAGTAAGCAAATAAGATCTAAACAAATACTACTCAAACTAATCATCATCATTATCAGCCATATCAACATCATCATTATCGGCCATATCAACATCAACATCATTGATATTAGTAGTTTCAATCTCGACCCCATCAACTCCCTCTCACCCACGATGCTTCTTCGTTAGTAACATTTTTATCTAGATCTTGTGAGCAAAATGGTACCAATTGTGGAATCGAATCTGAAACTTGTTTATCATCATTTGAATATATGTCAAAACTATCTCTTGGTGTAATCCTCATCACAACTTTCCAATCACTTTCTATAGAATCATTAACATTCCAAACTTGCTCAGCTTGAGATGCAAATATGAATGGTTCATCACCAACTCGATTATCCTTATACAACTTGTGATTGAAGTTTACAAGAGTAAATTTTTGCTTATCTTCCATCTTACTTGTCCGGTTATCAACCCAATCACATTTAAACAATACAAATCTTATTGAGTTGCTATAACGAATTTCAAGGATCTCAATCAACTCCCCATAGAAGTTAACAAACCCTAAAATGGGATTATTATCCTTTCGGCTTGCAAAACTTGTCACACTTGCATTTAGCATGACTCCACTAATTTGAGTTTTCCTCCGTCTATCGACATCCTTCACTCGAAATCGAAAACCATTTATTATGTAAGACTTAAACCGCCTCGCATCCATATGAGGACCCAATGCAAGACTTTTAATTCTTTCGGGCACTACATCTTTCGTTGTGCATACCTTTTATAAAAAAAATTAATAAGAAAATATTTAAAATGATAAATTGAAAGTATCATATGAAAGTGGTTTCATACTTACATAATCCTTAAACCAGCTAACAAACTTATCATTATGTTCTTTCTCTATAAGATGTCGTTGATTACGAGGTAGTGTCTCCCTCAAATGTGCACGATGCATTCTGAGCATATTGGAAATATGAATTAAGTATTAATTTAAAATATAAAAGATATAAGGAATGTAAGCCTCATGTAAGGAATCACTTACTCTAGGTATTATTCAACATCTTCAGTATTGAAAAGCACATATCTATGCGCTTGTACTCGTGTGATGTAATCAAGGGTAATTACCTCTTCTTTTCCTACAAAGCGGCCTAACTCGTCACCTTCATCATCATTTCTTCTAGGACGATTGGACTTTGTCTCAATGTCATCCAAATATTGTGTACAAAAAGTCATGCATTCTTCAGCCACAACTGCCTTAGCTATGGAGGCCTCGGGGTGGGTTCGATTTCGAACATATAATTTTAATGTAAGTAGAAATCTACAAAAACATTTACTTATGCTAAACCAAATGTAAAAAGGAATTTAACTTTTTTCAAAGTAAATTTAATATGGATGTACCTCTCTACCGGATACATCCAACGAAATTGTATCGGGCTCGCTAGCAAGGCCTCCTCGGCTAAATGCACCGGCAAGTGCTCCATAACATCAAAGAAAGCTGGTGGGAATATTTTCTCGAGAGCGCATAGTGTGACAGCCATCCGATCTTGTATCTTTTCGAGATCAGCAAGTGTATTCACCTTTGAGGATAATTGCCTAAAGAAATTTGCCAACTCAATGATGGCTTTTACAACAGAAGTAGGCAACGCTTTTCGAGCAACTAAAGGGAGTAGCTGTTGGAGCAAAATATGACTATCATGGCTCTTAAGACCCCAAATAGTTCTTTCCTCTAGATGTACACAACGAGATATGTTTGACGAGTAGCCATCAGGGACTTTAACTCCCTTTAGAACTTTCAAGAATGTGTCTTTATGCTTCTTACTCATTGTGAACAGAGCCGGAGGCATAATTTCTTTGCGAGATGGAAGCATTTGTAGATGCAATGGTTTCCGAATGTTCATCTCTTTTAAGTCTCTTCTTGCTTTCTCATTATCTTTTGATTTTCCCGCAGTACCTAACAGAGTATGTAGCACATTATCACACACATTTTTTTCAATGTGCATAACATCAAGATTATGACGAACATGATTATTTGCCCAATATGGCAACTCAAAGAAGATACTCCTCTTTCTCCAATTGTGACACAACTTAGGAACCTTTCTCTTCTCCAACTTGGCTTGTTGCTTCTCACCTCTTCTCTTTTCCTCTTTTTAATAACATTTTCTATTTTATACTTTGTTTCCATATTTTCAACTTGTTTAAGCAATTTTGTTCCAAACAATAACTTGGGCTTATATCTTACTTCATGAGTACCATCAAAAGAGCTTTTATCCTTACGAAAAGCATAACTCCTAGGCAAGAAGCGTTGATGACCAATATAACAATACTTGCCACCATGATCCAACCATCGTGCTTGAGGTCTCACATTGCAACAAGGGCAAGCATATTCACCTTTAGTGCTCCATCCGAACAATATTGCATATGCAGGAAAGTCATTTATTGTCCATAATAGTGAAGCTCGTAAAGTAAACAACTCGTTCCTTGATGCATTATAAGTTGATATACCATCTTCCCACAATTCCTTCAACTCATCAATTAACGGTTGGAGATACACATCTATCTTGTTGTCCAGCCCTTTTGGGCCTTGAGTAAGCACCGACAAGAAGAAATATGGCTCTTTCATGAATAACCAAGGTGGAAGATTGTATGGCATAAGCACAACCGGCCAAGTACTGTGAGATATAGTCATTTTTCTGAAAGAATTAAATCTGTCAGATGCTAATCCCAATCTAACATTCCGAATTTCACTTGAAAATATGGATAACGTTCATCGAATCCCTTCCACGCATGAGAGTCTGCAGGATGCCTCAGTACACCATCGTCTATTCTTTTCTCGGCATGCCATCTCATGAGTGTCGCGGTCTTTGATGACCAATACAACCTTTGCAACCTTGGCTTTAAGGGAATATACCATACTTTCTTCATCGCTACCTGCTTGGGAAGTTTATTCTTGCCACTTGTTTCCGCACCTTCACCGCTACCCCCTTCTTCTTGTTGCTTATATCTAGAGGCTCCACAAATTTCACATTTAGTAAGTTTTTCAGTTTCATTTCGAAACAAAATACAATGATTAATGCACGCGTCCCATGTTTTATAACTGAAACCCAAATCTGCAGTCATCTTGTACGCCTCACGATAGGAACTTGGCACTTTTGCTGACTGAGGCAATGCCCTAATGAAATTTTTTAATAAAGAAGTAAATCCCTTATCGGCCACTCGATAATTAGCCTTCCAGTGCATAAGTTCTACAATAAATGAGAGTACTGTAAACTTATCACACCCTTCCCACAAGGCTTGATCAGCATCTCTCAAAAGTCTAAGAAACTTTGTAGTGGCTGCATCTGATTGTACGATTTCTTCAATTCCTGGCTGGTTACTATCCGGCATACCCATCCCTTCATGTACCATTCGCCTCATACAATCTTGCACGCCCAATTCAATTTCAATGTCATCTTTAGTTGTCCTATCATTAATATCATTCTTATACGCCGAAATTTACTCTTCCCCGTGCCTAGTCCAATTCTTGTAATCTTTTTGAAATTCCACTTCAATACAATGTGATTTCACGGTTGCACGGTCTTTTTGGTAACGATTTGCGCATTTTTTACAATGACAATATATTTCTTTAACACCAACAGACTTTTTTGAGAATGCAAAATCGAGAAAGTTGTCAATCCCAGACATATACTCATTTGAAATCCGGTTACCCAAATCAATCCAACTTTTGTCCATATATGACTTTATATTTTTAACGTTAAAATACAACCTATATATAAGACCGAGAGACACAAATTTTAGAATAAAAATAAACTCATAAACAAACATAGTCTAAATATGTACAACTTTTGGCTCGATATAGATGATATACATTGTTGGAGCCTAGCCTATTAGTCGAGCTTGGGCCCATGATATAGTATAACCCCATGACAACATTCATTCGTTCTCTCTCATAAGCCCCCCCCCCCCAATTGAGAAGCTAATAATATGTAACGTGATATAAATGATTCATGTAGTAGCATTAAGGGATGATTTCAAATCTAATGACTAGCTAAATGAGCGTCGATCTTTTTTATTTTGAGAGACATTTTGTGTGCAAAGATTTTATTTCGGGGAAGTTAATCCATGAACATGTTTCTTATCCTAATCTTGTTCATTGCAGGTTATTTCTAAAATTATTGAAACCTGCCGAGCACATGATTTTACAGATGTAGTGTTAGTTCATGAACATCGTGGAGTACCAGATGGTTTAATTATCAGTCATCTTCCATTTGGTCCCACTGCTTACTTTGGGCTAATGAATGTGGTAAGTTTCTTTGTCATGTGTATTTGAACCTTCTATTTTTGTTTGTTTTTGTTTATATTTATGTTTTTCCCAAAGCACTATCTTGATTCATGATCACTCTTAGGTTACGAGACATGACCTCAAGGACAAAAAGGCTGTGGGAACAATGCCCGAGGCTTACCCGCATTTGATACTCAATAACTTCTCAACTAAGGTATGACCTACTGCTATATTTATATTGACCCAATGAGATGCAGTGCCCTTGCTTTTGTTCTATCTCTCTCTCTCTCTATATTCGATAAAGAAAGAAGAAATTCATTAAAGGATGAATGAACATATATAGTACCAGTGACAGCAAGAACAACAACATCAACAACAGCAACAACAACAACAATAACAAAGAATAAAGAATAACAACAATGAAGAATAAAGAACAAGAACAACAGATCACACCACCAAGAAAAAAAAACCCAAAAATTAAAAGTAAATCAGAAAAGGGGGAAGAAATGTATACCTGATTCGTTGTTGATCGAAGAAATCACGATCGCTATGCAGGTCACCGGAGGCGTCGCAAATTGCCCTAGAGGAGGGAGAGAGAGAGAGAAATCGAATAAGAGGGTGTCAAGAACAACAAAACCCAAAAATTAAAAGTAAATCAGAAAAGGGGAAAAATGTATACCTGCTGATTCGTTGTTGATCGAAGAAAACACGTCGCTAGGTTTGGAGCTGAGGCGATTAGAGAGAGAGGAAGACCGGAGAAATCGAAGGAGAAGGAATTTCGGCAAGGTGATTTCCTAGTTGGGCATTGTTGGTGGCGGTGAATCGAGAGAGAGGGAACGCCGATTTGGGGAGAGCACAGAGAGAGAACGGAGAGGAAGGGGATTGTTCTTTGGATTGCCACTGTAGAGAGAGAGAGAGAGAGAGAGAAAGAGAGAAATGGTTTTTGTGCGAAACTGAGAGTGGGAAATTTTGGGTTCCCGGTATTTATTGATATTTACGGCGGATATTATACACCGCCTTAAATATTATGCACTATTTATGGCGGACGCGTCTCAACCGCCGAATATAAGTAACTATTTACGGCGGCTACTTATATACCGCCGTATATAACTTAAATCTCATATACGTATACGTCAAATGTACGTATATAACGTATTTACAGCGGCTCGAGCCGCCATATATAGCAAATATATACGGCGGTTGTGTATACCGCCGTATATAACTTAAATCTCATATACGTATACGTAAAATGTACGTATATAACGTATTTACGGCGGCTCGAGCCGCCGTATATAACAAATATATACGGCGGTTGTGTATACCGCCGTATATATTATTTATATACGGCGGACGCGTATCATCCGCCGTTTATAACTAATATATACGGCGGACGCGTATCACGCGCCGTAAATGAGTGCCGTAAATAACCAACTTTCTTGTAGTGTTTTCCGACAATGAAACCACTGATGATGCCATAACAGGTCTCACAAGGATGAACACTGGCTTTGTATGAACTGGATACCTAGATCACAACACAAACAATGAGCACAGTTAGAGACAAAGCCGGAGTTGATTTCGGTTCAGGCCCTCGGGTGTAAAAGTAAGACTTTTGAGGTTTGATAACTGAGATACAAGACTTAAAATGTCTTGGTGTATTTGTGTGTTAGGATTTAGACAATGTGACTTACCTTGCCCTATAGGACAAGTGATAGTTTATATAGTAGAGAGAGCACGCAGTTGGATGGATCACAACCCTTTGAGGTATTTGTCTTGATCTAGGACACTTGTCCACGCCTTGTTGAATCGTAGCATAAAGCATATACTAATGTAGAAGGATGTCTCTGATTGGATGAGGATATAGGGAGTAGGCGACAGGTGTTGCGGCGCCTTAATGCGATAGTGATGGGCCTACCAGCTGGCGTAAGAGATTGTACGGAATCGTGTAACATAAGCCTGATATTAACCGAGAGTTTGATATGATACCGCGATCAGCTCGAACTTGATAGGCCTGGTCAACAAGATCTTGGTAATCGTGGTAACAGAGGTATCACATTATATATGGCATTTGAATCAGATCGAAATTGGATCCGTTTTGAAGGATCCGAACTAATCATGTATAGATCAAGTTCCAACAAATGAATAGTCCTTTTAGTGGGGATAGAAATCCCAAGATATTAATGTTGATTAAACGGTCAAGATGATTAAAAAAAAAATGTTATTGTATAATTTAACTGTATCGTTTAAAATTGTAAACGTCATAAAAAAAAAAAAAAAAAAAGGAAAAGAAAGAAAAAAGGTGTGAACAGAGACCACATGTTTGAGATGAAGAAGAAAACATTATGGTGTCATACAAAGTGATAAATCACCACCACTAACAAATTTAAAATAAAATCAACCAAACATTTAAAGTCAAAATCCCATCTCTATTCCTATCTCACAATATTTTGGGGGAAACTAGTTTCTCCCTAAGTTATAAAAAGTCCTGTTTTTTTAAACTGCTCTTATATTCGTCAAATATTTGCAAGTTGAAAAAAATTGGACCTTTTATAATTTATGGAGAAACTGGTTTCTCCCAAAACTTACTCTTCCTATCTTCCTCCCAAATGCGGTGACCTTTAATTTTATGTTGTACTATATCATTAGTTCTTTCATCCAATTTTTTTTCTTTTGTTTTTATAAACCAAAAAAAGCAATATTAGAAACAACAACAATAAATATTTTGAAGTCGGTTATCTGTAAACGTTTGAAGTTTGATCTAAATCACATTTTCAAATACTGTCCTAGAAATTCAAATGCTTTTGAATAATTTTGTATTACTTTTTATATTTTATTATTTTAAAACTAAAAGTGAAAAATCTATGATAAAAATATTTAAGATTATTGTCATTAAATTAATACAATGTAAAATAATTTTTGGAGTGTTTCTTTAATTTTTTAATTTTATTTTTTCTTACAAATAATATTTATTTTGAAATAATAATAAATAAACAAACTACTTTTCTAGTAGAAATATATTCTACTTTAATATAATTTCATTTTCCGAATGATACATACAATGTCTGTGCCTATCCTTAACTAAAGGTTTTTTATTCATTGCCCGAAACATCAAACCTAATCCACACATTATCTTATCATTGTATATTAGTATATGTTTCCTCATGTACATCCACAACCCACATCTCTTTTCTCTCTTTTATAGCCAAGAAAAAGTCCACTTTTATTTGCTTTTAAATCTTCATCATTATCATCTATCAATTTTATTCTTCTTCTTCAAGAATTGGGTATTTTTTGTCTTCAACAATGGGAGAAAGCAAGAAAGTTATCTTTGAAGATCCTTGTTTTGATCAGTTCAAGATCAATAATCTTCATGTCATGGCCATGGAAGATGATCAATTATCATCATCCATTGGAGAAGATGATGATTCATGTAATTCATCATCATCATCAGACATAACTGATGATGCCTCTTCAGATTCATCATCAAATCCATCTTCATATGACTTATCAGACCTCATGTCTCAATTGCCCATCAAGTAAGCCCTCTCTCTCTCTCTCTCTCTCTCTCTCTCTCTCTCTCTGTGTGAATTTCAAGAATTTGTGGACTAAAATTTTAATGTTGTAATATTTGCAGGAGAGGGTTATCAAAGTTCTATCAAGGGAAATCACAGTCATATACATCTCTGTCAAGGGTAACAAGCCTGGAAGATCTTGCTAAGAAACAGAATCCTTATAGGAAGAAGATGATGAGCTCATGCAAGAGCTATGGAGGTGGCTTGGACACATACAAATTACACACACTTCAGAAGCCCATTATCTCAAAGAAAAGTTCCCCCAAGGGTTCTTTTCTAATTAGTCGAAAACAGAGTTTTGGAAGTTTTTGCAGACCTCCTATAGTTCCTGTTCAAGAAAAAATGTAATGTTAGAAGAAACATACTACGTCCGTCCCAAAATGAATGTCTTTAATTTATTTATTTTAAAATTTGCTCTTGTATGACATAGTGAGAAGATGACTTTTTATATTATCAACAGAATACATAACCGACCTTAAATCATTTATGGTTGTCTGAATTCATCGATTTGATTTGAAAATGGATCTTAGTACTTGGAATGTTAATGAAATTATGTGCCAAAACTGAGAGAAATGAGAAGGTGAGCGCAAGAAGCTTGAAGAAAAAGACTAGAGAACATTGAATATCAATGAATAACTTCAGTTGAAAACTGAAGAATTAGTTCTTACATAGCTCAAGGATAGCTAAAACAAACTTAATACGCTCTTTTCTTCTACATCATCATCTTCTACTTGTCATGAAATGAAACAGCAGAGAATTGTTTCAATGAGAATTACGATACGAAAGAGGAGGTGGGTCGCCTGCCCGTGTGAATTCATGGAGACATGGCTGAACGGTCGCGTAATCTGCTTGATCGCCTAACTGGAGAGGGAGAGGGAGATGGAAGTGCCGCCTTGCTTGATCGCCTGACAGGAGTCCCTTCTGCACCTTTGCCTCTCTGTTCCAATACAGAAATGTTTTTCAGTTTCAAACAAATGGTAATTGCGAAGAATTATGGTAAAAACTACTCCCTCCCTCCGTCCCTAATTAAATGTCCCAATTTCATTTTTTAAGGGACAATCTGCAAAAAAGTGTGGTTTTTTATGCATTTTAATGGCAAATGTCCATAAATATTTTTGTTACATTTTAGTGGCAAATATTAATAAATATTCTTGTTATCCACTTTCTAAACATTTAATTTTATGATAATAAAATGAATAGCAAAAATGTTTTGATAAAAAAAATGTTTTAAGACATTTATTTTGGGATAAAAATTTCTTGAATTTTGACATTCATTTAGGAAACGAAGGGAGTATCACACCTAGCTTGTACCTATGGATCTAGTTTGTGTGTGTGTGTGTAACAAGTGAAATGGGAAATCTCTCTACAGTTAAAGAAGGCACAAAAATTGCATTCAGAATTATCCAGAGCTGAAAAATAAGAAGTGGGGTATAAGAGTTTACCTTCTTCTTTCCAGCAGTGGAGCTTCCATCTAAGGTGGTTGAATCTGCAGCTGAAAAATCCAAGCTTGTAGTCTTCTTGGCATGACTAGAAACCTCTGGTGCCTCGACGAAAGTCTCCTTCTGTGACCGAGACATAGACATACTGCTGGGCTCCACTGAATCCCTGTTCCTAACACTATAACTCCTACGAGAGCTACTAACTTCTCCAATCACAAGCTCTCCAAGCAACTCCACTAATGGTGCATGACTCTGCTGGCTATGGCTGTGCCTAATTTCTGCAGCCACCTCTTCCTGAGCTTCACGAACCAAAGATGTACTTGCAAGATTTTCGGCTCCATAACATTTTTCCTCTTTCATGGTTGGGAGTTGCGGAGATATATTCTCTGCCAACACAGATTGTTCTACTGGCAGCTCCTCAACCACGGTACTGGATTCCTCCGTACGATGTTTCTTCTGCCTCAAATAAGAAACAACAATCAGAGATGCCAAAATCGTGAATATTATAGGAACCACAATGGCTGCGGCCCGGATTGAATTAAGTTTCGCCTTTGGGAAGACAAACTCCATTGAATCACTTTCTTGACTTATAGTTCCAGATTCTACATTTCCAGTATCAAATTCGTCAACTTCATTGTCACCAGTATCTTTAACTTGTTCAACGTTATCTTCCACCACTTGGTCTGAAACTTCCTCCACTGGCTCAATTTCATCAGAACCCAATCCAGAATTGTTCACATTTTCATACATCTCTGCCGCTTCACTTTCCTGCCACTCATTGGAAACTTCCTCAGCTCTCTCTATTTCAAACACCTCCACCTGATCAGAAGCTTTATCTATGCTCTCTAAAACTTGTTCTTCATGTACTTTTTCTTCTGCTTCAGTGTTAGGTTGTCCTAATGTTTCAGTCTCTACTTCTTGTGCCTCAACCTCCTTTTCAAACAGTTCATAGGTAATATCAACCAAACTTTGGTTATCATCTCTAATCACATATTCCTCCTCAAAACCATCATTGATCTCTCCGTGATCAAATATTAATCCTATTTTGGTCTTACCCCAAAGAGAAGTAGGCTCAACCACACCTTCAGAAACATTCGAGCCCATATCAAAATGATATTTGTGGTACTGACTTCTCAAATCCCATACAGCTTCTGGATTGTCCGTAAGGCGAGAAGTGTTCATAGAAGATATGTAATGAGTTGAGAAGATCAGAAAACCCAACACAAATAAAAACTGTGACACCCCTTTCAGATTCCAGCCTCTCTCGTCCTCAAACACTACAACTCCCTCCTCCTCTTCTTCCTCTACCTTTTCATGAACAGGAGGATAATTTTCAGCAATCTCATTGAAAATTTTCTCATATTCTTCCTTGACAGGATCCTCAGTAGAAAAGACTGAAGACCCTTCATTATCTTCTTCAGAAGAAAAGACTGAAGATTCTTGAGTATCTTCTTCAGCATTTTCATTGTCTGTATTCTCATCTTCTTCCTTACAAGAATCATCATCAGCACAAGAAACAGAAGACCCTTGAGTATCTTCCCCTAATGCTTCTTCAAATGCAGGTTTCTGAGTATCAAAAGAGAGGCCTCTTTTGAAATCAATCCCAACACCGCTTTCCCCAATCTCATTTTCAGAGTGAAGCAAAATCTTGTGTCGCCTATTTGGGTTGTACCGCAAGAACTGGGGTCTCGGTGATAGGTAATTTGTTACTGGATCATAGGGCTTCAGAGATGAGTCATCAGCAGGTTCAGCAGAAGGGGATTGGACTTTGTTGAGACCATTTGTCGAACACTTGGCAGATGCCTTTGCGTCAACAATTGAAGGCTCAGATGAACAAGATTTGACACTAATGAGACTATTAGTCGAACATCTTGGAGAAGTCATTTTGGGGCTTATATTGAAGGGCTTAGCGAAAAGGATTTGTTCGATATTGGGAACCCCATTTCTTTCTGCCAAGATTTTCTTTCTTGGAGAAGCAGCCTTTGAAGCTGCGGATATGGTGGGTGACATATAATGCTTTGTCGATGATGGTGATTTTTGAGAGCTTTTCATGTTGCTGAAAGCAATTTGATCATAACATAGTTCATTTTCATCGAATCCTCCTGCATTATTTCAATTAGAGTATGTTGGCACAAATCATGAACAAAATGAAAAAATTGAATGCATCTATAATGATCAAAACAAGATGCAAAATTTATGACGAATTTACGTCCCCGATTCCCCAATTCATTATAATATTTCCAAATTAACCCTAGCTTAATCGTAAAAACTAATCATTAATTAACAGTGAATTGCTCAAGAAATCAAGAAACTGGGATTAGACGCCAGTGTGTGTGTGTGTCAGAGAGAGAGAAAGAGAGAGAGAGTTACCAGGTGAATGAGAAACTTTGGAGATGGCTGAAGGGATTATTGAGACGGGTGAAACGAGTGTATTTCCGGAACCATCCATAATTGTCAGAGTAGAGCTTACTTGTCTTCTATGGCTTTTTGCGGGTTCTTGAACAAGAAGAAGAACTTCTCTTTTTTGTGATTTTCAATCTTGGAGAGGAGAATGGAAGTGAAACATGACCGTTGGAGAATAGGAGTTTATATTGCGACTGTTTGAAAAAATGACCGTTAGGGGGGCGCTATCTGTTTGTAACGGCTACAAAAAAGTGGTTGGGAGCGTAGTTTATTTTGGGATTCAGATCCAAATTGTTGGACCGAAGAGTAATTTCTTCTAAAGGCCCACGCTCAAGCTCCATTTATTACTACGTTACCTCATACTCAAAATAAATATCAAACTTTTCTTTTTAATTGTCACGAATAAATATCAAACTTTTCTTTTTAATTGTCACGAAATAAATCACATCTTTAGGCTCCGTTTGTTTGGGGAAAATGTTTTCCGAAAAATATTTTCCCCATTTTCCGGTGTTTGTTTCGCACCAGAAAATGGAGAAAATGTTTTACGCTAAACATGTTTATCTCATTTTCCGGAAAACATTTTCATTTTCCGAAAAACATTTTGCAGGAAATCATTTTTCGGAAAATGTTTTACGCTAAACAAACGAAGCCTTATATTTGAAAATAAATTTAGTTCAATTTTCATTTTGATATTGTACAAATTAAAAGACTCCTCGAACGTGACATTTATTTTGTCACGAGGCTGGTGTACTCCATCTCATCTCATTACAATATTGCTTATCATTTTAACACTAGGATTAAAGCATATGCATTAAAAAAATATTATGAATAGAAAAGGTATTATGGGTAGACATGTTCAAACGGTTTCGATTTCGGTTCCCGGTTTTCAAATAGCTGAAATCGTATTCGAACCATATTAATTTGGTTTTCGATTCTATCCGTCGGTTTCGGTTCCAACGATTCCACCGGTTTCATCACCATCTAACTTTTTTTTTTTTTTTTTTTAATTCAAACCTCTTAAGACAAGTAAAACGCTAACTAATCTGCTGGTTTTTTTTTTTTTTTTTTTTCACTTGGGAAGTATTTTTTGAAAAGAATGAGAAGTGGACAAAATTTGGTTAGTAGTATATTATTAAAGATAGAATAAAAATTCTAACAATATTTTTAGGAAAAAAAAGGGCGGTACCCTTATAATTTTATTAATATAATTGAAAATATTACAATGAGGGGGACAACCAAGTCTTTCCCTTTTATAATTCAAGGGTAGACAAAAGGAGCTTATACCTTTATAGTCTATATTACAACATTTATCTAAATTCTAGTCTAATTTAAATAAAACAACACTACACTACAAGTACAAATACTAAATAAATGCTAAATATTACATTCAACTTACCTTGATCAATCGCCGGTTTCCGATTCCCGGTTCCGGTTCCTTGGTTCCCAATATGGTGAATTCGTATTCGAACCGTTTCAATCCGATTTCCGGTTACGTTCGATTCCCGATTCTGGCGGTTTCCGATTCTCACCGGTTCCCGATTTCGATTATACCCACTGATTCCGTCGATTTTCAATTTTATTTGGACATGCCTAATTATGCGTATGAAAAATAATTAATTTATAAGAGGGGTCTAGAATTTGTGGGTTGATATGCGGTTAAAACTTATAGTAAATGACACCTTCGTAATATGGGTAAGTCTACACAGAGCTATTCAAAGCCCAATGGAATTAAAGATAACCTAGCCCTATTATCGTTGGGTCCATAAACTAATTACGTTAAATACACATTAGTGTCTTTTGATGTTTGATTTCATTTGACCACCCTTTTGACATAAATTAACTACTTTACCCTCACTTAATATAAATAATATCTTTATCTCTCTTTAAATAAATTAAATCACTACAAAAATCTCATATAATACCAAAAAAAAATGATTTTAAATACATGTATTATATTTAAACTCATTAAACATGTACATTATGTAAATAAATTAATAAATTAGGAATTACCAAATCAACTCCTCCTCGCATATTGTTTTTTATGAGTTAACTCTTAAGAAAATAAAATTCTTGAAGAAATAACCATATAATTAACTCAATAAAGAATAAATTCAAATAACATTTTAGTTTTTGAGTAATTCAAATAAAAGTTTATAGAAATATTAATCATAATATTTATCATCATACAAATATTTATAATATTATGTTTTAAAATTTTAGTATTTGATAGCCTCTTTGTACAAAAATAATGTCAATATTTTTAATATTTTTCTAAAAGCATAAAATTATTTGAATTCATATTTTATTAAGTTGATGATATATTTATTTCTTCAAAAGTTATAATAATTATTTTGTGAAATAAACTAAAAATTACATGTACATTAAGTTGGGATAGGACATTCTGGGTTGGTATGTTTAATAATCATCACTTGCTTCAAGACATTACAGACATAACTAACGTAATTGTGAAGCTTATACATAATCAAATCCAACGACACCACACCCTTTTATATAACTACACGCCATAGATTTTCTAAGACTATTTTGTACTCGCATTTTTGTACTCTCCATTAACCATCTAATGAAACATTTTTTTATTTTTTTTGGTGACTTCCCGAAGGGGAGGTCACCGGTTCGATTTCCCTCAAGGAAAATTTCTGTGATTAATTTCTACCTTGGGTTTCAGGGTCCTTTGGAGTTTCTCGGGGCACATCCGTGCAGTTAAGGAAGCAGCATTGCTGGGCTTGTATCCTCAGTGTGGGGAGTTCAAATTTTGGCAGGAGCAGCTGGAGCAGCCAATTGGATTGGTGTTGTAAGAGTGATGTAATTGTCTCGACAGGAGCAGCTGGAGCAGCCAATTGGTGATGTAAGAGTGATGTAAATGCCTTGTAGGAAGGCTCCTTGGGGCTCTGGAGTATAAGGGGTACTGCCACCTTGGCTGCATAGGGGCACATCCCGCGATTTACCTCCGCCAAAGATAATGCGAGGGGTCTGCACTGTGGTCCAGGATTAGTCCGGCGAAGCTGGGAACCTGGGTATCAAAAAAAAAAAAAAAATTTTTTTGTTACCTAATGGGCTTTGACCCAGTGATATAATGGTGGCCTTCCGAAGGGGAGGTCACTGGTTCGATTTCCCTCCAAGGAGAATTTTTATGGTTTAATTCTTATCTTGGGTTTCAGGGTACTTAGGAGTCCTCCGGGGCACATCCATGCAGTAAAGGAAGCAGCTGCCACCCTGGCTGCATAGGGCACATCCCGCGATTTGATTTACCTCCGCCAGCATATTGAGGGGCCGATATCTGGTGGTCCAGGATTGATCCGGCAAAGCTGGGGAACCTGGGTAATCAAAAAAAAAAAAAAACATATTTTTTTGGCCGTGTATCAAATAATACAGCTTCGTTGCATTGAAAGTTATGTTGCATAAAACTATATTTAAATAATATAAAAATTGGATTATTTGCAACAAATTGAAAAGTATGTTGCGTCAAAATGTCAATTCGTACACAAAATCTAGGGAGAAACGCGTTTCTCCATAAGTTATGGAGAAACGGGTCCCGACATGTCGCGCGACAATGAGCTAGATAGCCAGAAACCTATGAAAGTGATATCCAGAAACCTTCAAATGAATATCCAGAAACCTTCAAAATGTTTCTGGATATACATTTGAAGGTTTCTGGATATCCAGAAACCTTCAATAGCAATTTCTGGATATGCCCTAACACATTTCTGGATATGCACCTAACAGTTTTCTGAATATGCACCTAACAGTTTCTGGATATACATTTCACATCCTTCTGGCTATCAAATACAAAGCTTCTGGATATCAACTGCAAAGCTTGGGCTATCAAATGCAAAGCTTCTGGATATCCAGAAGCTTTTGGTCTTGGCCTTGGGATTTTTTTCTGGATATACATTTCACATCCTTCTGGCTATCAAATACAAAGCTTCTGGATATCAACTGCAAAGCTTCTGGCTATCAAATGCAAAGCTTCTGGATATCCAGAAGCTTTTGGTCTTGGCCTTGGATTTTTTTTTTCTGGTTATCAAATGTAAAGCTTCTGGCTATGAAAAACACGTTTCTCCATAGTTATGGAGAAACGCGTTTCTCAGCAGACGCACTCCAGTTCGTATTACATTGCAGTTTTTGAAACAAAAAAAAAAAATACGTGATCGTAAATTGCATAAGTTGATTATTCGCCCATTAATTTTCTTATTCGATAAACACGATAATTTTTTTATTAATTGAGATTCACAATTATTAAACTGATGTCAATTGTATAAAAGAAATATTCCCTGGTCCTAATATGAGAGCACCACCCATCTCTTCAAACGAGAAAACTATATCACGCTAGCTATTTATAAATTGAGGAATCTCTTCATTTTTTAATGAATATTTTTATTTTATTTTAGAAAATATCTTGTAAATTTTAAATTTAAGCATTTTTATAGCTTAAGCACATAAAACTCATTAATGATTTTATCATATTGTATTATTAGTGTAAATGTAAATTAAAAAATGTTGTTTAATCAGAAATTATTTAATTTCTTACTCTTGAGATGAGTGTGCCAACTCCATTTTTAAATTTTGGATTAGAGAGTATGGGTTAGTACAAAGTAAATGAATTAATAATTACATGTTATTTCTGAATTTTCTTGATTATATTTGCTTTTTGTGGTCCTATGATAATTAAGCCTCAAAGGAAATGGTTAAACCGTGTTGGTGTTTGCATGGTCTGAGTTAAGGAAACAATGCAATACCATAAACCAACTCTACAAAACCAAGATGCTTTGATTAATAAATATTTATTCATTAAAAAAATCTT
This sequence comes from Adenophora triphylla var. japonica, assembly GCA_022495995.1. NCBI lineage: Eukaryota > Viridiplantae > Streptophyta > Magnoliopsida > Asterales > Campanulaceae > Adenophora > Adenophora triphylla. Next base: position 97,482 of record JAFEMH010003725.1, read on the forward strand.
GCTTTTTAATTTTAATTATTTTTTCTTAGTAAAGTAGTTTTCTCTAATAACTGAAAATTTAATGTATTTTTAAATATTTAAACATAAGATTATACTCATATATTTGATAATATATAAAAATGACTTATTTAATAATGAAACTAATTATTTAAAATATAAAATATAAAATTGAAAATTTATTTCGGGATGGAGGAGTAAATAAACCAAGTCATTTGTACTCTTAACTCTCCATTTATGACCCTCCATTCTCTTGGATTTGGGGCCGGTATAGCTCTACAGACACTATTTCTACATCCATTTCGATCTCAATGGTGTATATTTTAAAGAGTTATTGAGAATGTTTTGGATATTTTGCGCGACTCCTGACCTTAGCTCGTCTGCAACTCGTCCGTTCATTTACTTCGCTCATATATCTCAGTCATCCACCTCGTTCGGATGTTGTGTTCATTTGCCCCAAATCTCTCATATCGTGCGAAGTTAATAGTGCACATATTTTAAAAATTTATGAATTTTAGTGTAATTTATTGATCTTGCTCATTTAAGTGTGTAAAGAAAAGAACTTTGCCAAATGATTTGTGTCCAAGCGGCATTTTAATCAGTTTTAAGTCTCTACGTCGTATAGGTATTGGGTTCAATACTTCTACCGGCTATAATTGATATTAGCTGGTTAGGAATTTCAAAAAAAAAATATGTAAAGAAAAGGAGTTACAAAAAAAAAATGTAAGTTGTGATATTACAAAAAACTAATTTTCTTATCTTTCTTATTTAATTTTTAAATTTTTTTTGTCTTTTCAGTTAAAATAACTAATAAATGCATTTATCAATTGTTTATAACTGATAAATGAAATTATCAGTTTTATAAAGAGTATTTTGTGCTTGTTTTTTTTTTTTGTTAAACAACTGATAAATACATTTATTAGTTATTGGACAGATAAACGCAAAAAAATGTAGTTTTTTGTAATATTCAAAGTTTTTTTTTGTAATATCCAACTTGTTTGATTTTTTTTTGTAATATTCATCTTTAAAAAATAGTTTTTGGTATATACCCCTAAAAGAAATGGACTAAATTATATTTTACCTTTTTCAATTTGTAGAAATATTTTTTCACAAAAATTACACGGACCGTACAACTTTTTCTCTTTATATAACCACCTCCTTAATACACACCCCGTATACTTGGTAGCGATTTGAAAAAGAGAATCTATTGGACATGGGTCCCAATGTTTCAACCAACGACCCAAATTTGATCATTTTAGTTCGTTCATTTCGTGTGATCGAGATCACTTCTAAAAATTTGTGAGTCCGTCCAATCTTGACACATCTCGTACATCGATTTCAAAAATAGGTTAAGATGGTACAATTATAAAATCGGATGAAGCAAGCGCTCAGCACCGAAACAACAGTGATTCGAATTCAAAACTTCGGTAAAATAAATCTAAACTAGTAGGACACTAAATATAAGAGTAGTGGGCATCACCTGAAAATTGAGAAACCAATTACAGGACTTAGGGTTTTGCGAAGAAACTTCTTCTAGCCACATCAGGGTAAATACATAAATATGCCCCTTAACTTATGATTTGAATGCATATATATGCCCATAATTTCGATAATTGGCATTCTTACCCCTAAAGTCATGTAAAATGAGAGTATATTTACCATTCGTTAATATTTCGTCCAAAATTTAACGATTTTGGGAACTAACTGAATCAAAACAACGTTAAATGGATAAAATGTGAATTAAGGGGTTGAACTTATTCAAAATAGGTCCTCACTTATTTATCTTTTCTCATGTTAGTCACTAGCATTTGTTCAGCTTGGCAAAAAATATTTTTATTATTAAATTAATATTTTTAATTATTATTTAGCATAATCATGATAATATTTAATAATTTTTTTCAGCATGATTTTTTTTAGAATAATTATTTTAATTATTTTTAATAATTTTAGGAAATAATATTTTTTTAAAAAAATTGTTTAATATGAAAACCCTTTATTTTTTCTAAATAAGTTTACTTAAAATAATTATTTTTACTAAATAATATGATTTTATTTTTAAAATTATTTAATAATATTAGAACAAATTATATATTTCATATTGATATACAAATATATCATAGGTTACCAATTATTAAAAATAAAACAAAAAAGGTAAGGGCCAAAATTGAAAAGAAAAGGATGGAAATGCCGAAATAGGAGAGAAGGGGTGGTCAGCTAAGATAAAGATAATGAATAAATGGAGGATTAACCTAGACGTGTGGGTATTTTTTTTTTTCTCTTTTATATTTGACAATTTATGATATATTCTTATATCAATATAAAATATATTAATTGTAATATGTAAATTTTTTATATTTAATTTTAAAAAGATAATTAAATTATTTATTAAAATTAATTATATTCTAAAAAAATTTGTTGATTTTTTTAATTAAATATTATCATGATTATGCTAAATAATAATTAAAAATAATAATAAAAATATTTTTTGCCAAGGTGAAAAAAGGCTAGTGACTAACATGATAAAATCAATAAGTGAGGGACTTATTTTTGAATAAGTTCAACCCCTTAATTCACAGTTTACCCCTTTAACATCATTTTGATTCAGTTAGGTCTCAAAATCGTTAAATTTTGAACAAAATTTTAACGAATTGCAAATATATACTCTCATTATTCATGAGTTTAGAGACAAGAATGTCAATTATCGATGTTAAGGACATATCTGAATCCAAAGTCCAAGTTAAAGAACATATTTATGTATTTACCCTCGCCATCGCCATCGCCATCGCCATCGTCATCGCCATCCTTTCTCTTTTTCTTTTCAAAGTAGCTAAATTCGAGGCCTGCCCACTTTCTTTCTTTCTTTACAAGTCCAATATCATCAATTTTCTCAAAGTAGAAGGTCACTTACCAAGATGGTCAATGTAGTAGTAGGACTTTCATGTCATTTTAGCTTCAAATTCCAACCTTAGACTCACACATTTACTTTCCATGAAATAAGTCTCACAACGACTTTTTTCACCACTCTACTTTACTTTGATTTATCTTCGCTTTTAATCACTATTATTTTTTTAACAGTTTTACCTAGACGTGACCACGGTTAATTAACCGCGGTTAACCGGTTAATAACCGGCGGTTAACGAAGGTTAAAATCATTAACCGGACTTAACCGTTAACCGTTAAGTCACGGTTACGGTTAACCGGTTAACGGTTAATCCGGTTAACCCGGTTAACCCGGTTAATAAACGGTTAATTATTTTTTTATTTTTTTATTTTTTTCAAGAATGTCAGATTTTTATCTAAAGTTAAAAGAAAATAACTTTTTTTTTTTGGATAAATAAAACTATTTTAAATAGTTTTTAAGACTAATATTTTTTGCAAAAAGTTATAGAAAAATAGGTATGAATTTTTAAAGAAATGAAAACTTAACGGATTTAAAAGAAACGGAAGTATATAAAGAAAAAACTTAACTTTTTACAGAATTTCAGATTTTTAATTAAATTTAATATTAAAATATAACTTTGAAATATTTTTTTTGAATAAAAAGTTGTGTTTTAACGGCTATATTTTTCAAATTTCCAACGGATATACGGTTAACCGCCGGTTAATTAACCGGTTAATTAACCGGCGGTTAACCGGAGTAAAAATTTCTTAACCTTTGTTAACCTCGGTTACACGGTTATCGGTTAGGCGGTTAAGGCGGTTAGACGGTTAACGGTTTAGGCGGTTAAAATCCGGTTATTAACCTTACGGTTAGCCGGTTAACGCTTAACCTTGGACACGTCTAGTTTTACCCTCTATATTTATATTACGCTTACACATTACCCAAATGCCATACCTTCATCCAAAAACGTTATAAAATGTTAACGTAACTTAACAGGTTGCCTTGGTTAAAATTAGTGCCTTCGAAATTAAAATTGCTTTGTACATAAATCATGCAAATCAAAAATCTAAATTGAATAACCAGAAATCTGAAATCAAAATCAATATTCGGGAAAAAAATTTTAAACCAAGGGTAATTGGGTGAATTTAGGGCATTTGGGTAATGTGAAAACGTAATATGAGTACAAAGGATAAAACAACTAAAAAAAACAAAAAGTGATTAAAAACGAAGCTAAAACAAATTACTATTATTAAAGAAGTCGATTGGCCAAAGTCCAACGCCTTGGAAGTTTTTGAAAAATATCCACATGAACAGTTTGGATTCAATGGTTGTTCAATTTTGAATTCAGTTGTCAAAAGATGTTTTTTCGTTTTTAGAGAAATTATTGTATAAAAAGCAAAAGTTTTCATTAAAATAATACTTCCCTCTGTTCCAAATAAATGTCGCACTTTTCATGTTATTTCATATCAAAATAATTGTCGCATTTAAATATAAGGAAAGTGGAATGGTGCAATTTAAATATTGTACAAACTAGTAAAATACATGAGCGGTATAAACCGATTACGACCATTGGTCATAATTCGGACAAGACTTAATGAATTGGGCCCAAAGTGAAATCTATACAAGTGTCAAATACGATATAGGGAATGGACTTTCCTACCTATAATCGTCGTGCCTACTCGTCATTTCTCACTATGTCGATCTATACATAGTTGAGCGATATTATGACTAATTCAACAATGAGCGAATATGCCGACCAAGGCATCCTTCATATGCCGACCAAGGCACTCACATATGCCGATGAAGGCATCAACAAAGGCCGACCAGCGCCTCCTAGGTAAACATCAAGACAAGGGGAATGGGCTTTCCTACCCTTGCTCACCTCTTACTCAGCATTCACACATGTCGACCAACATGATATGTCGAGTTGCAAGCCTCCTAGGCACACATACAGTACATAAGGCTTATATAATCATACTACAACAAGGAATGTGAGAAATTATAATCCAACTAGGATTATAATCCTTCTCTCACACAACTTTCTATCCAATGATGGACTATATATCATACACCTATAAATATAAGCAATAATTCACATAATTCTAGTAACACATATTTTGGCTCTAAACTTTGTCAATTGATTTGCTCTCAAAATACACAAATACTTACTCTCACGTCGGAGGGCCTTCGCTGGTGAAGCCCCGGCTTAGTTTACGTGTTTATTCATCTTTTTCAGGCTATTCAAACATCTAGGATATAGCCTGCCGATGTATTTGGGTTAATCCGAACATTTTTGTCATTATCAGTTTGGTTGCATTGCCGGGAAAATGGTCGTATTTTCCTTTGAATAGCTTGAAAAATTATTCTTCGTTCTCCTAATCCTAATGGAAGAATGACACACTGCAAGTATCACTCCTGATCAGGATAACCCTCTTATGGAGGAGACTCAGAGTATAGCTAGGACTACTATTCCTCTTGTAAATGGGAAACTGCCACCTCCTCCACCCTTAAACGATGGGCTACCCGCACTAGGAATGAAACTGCGTTCTAGTGGGAAGCTTGATACTTGGTGGTATCGTAATCTTTTGTCAAATCTTCCTGCTGTGGATTAAGTGACGAAGACATCTTCAGGTAGTCAGACAGGGAGAAATGCCGCCCAGGGAGCCACAGGGACATCTCCCTCCACAAATTGACACCATAACTCTCCTGCATTGCCAGATGGACACCCTGCAATGCATATATAAACACACAAAATGCCTTGCTACAGGTAGACCCTGAACACTCCCTTGCTGAATTCATAAGGCCTACGAGTACTGGAAATTCCCTTGGAGGGGAAAATCGTTTTGACAGTCGTGGTAGTCGGGGGAATAGAGAAAATCTTCCTCCTGGCCAAAATCCCCCTCATCATGTCACTGCTGGTAGACCCAAGAAAAAATTCCTCCAAGATGTCTCTCCTCGTCATAAGGCTCCTGGACAGGGAAATACAAGAAACGAGGTGGACTTGAGAAACCAGTTGAACAATCAAAGGGAACATGAGGTTAATTCAGCTGACTTAAGAGTAAGGCTCAATCATGCTAGCCAAAAACCCATCCTCGTCTTAACCTATCTCCTCGACATAGGAGCCCTGCTCGACCTAGGAGCCCTCCTCCATATATAGGCTCTCCTCGTCATAGGACTCCTCCCGTCCAGAGATAGCTCCTAGGAGGGACAAAACCCCTCCTTGTCATTTCAGAACATTGAATGGTAGAGCACCTTCTGGACACGGAGATAATCACCAGCAACATGAGAAACAAAGCCGAGTAAATGAGCGTAGAGAAAAATAAAGGACCCATCGTAGTTCCCACTTTAGCTCAGGAATCGATGCACGTGATATTCTTCTCTTTAAAAAGAGAATTGACGAATGGAAATGGGGAGAAAGGAAGTGGACGATGATGATACCTGTGCCACTCGTCCTTTCTCCTATCGAATTAATGATCTACCTCCCAATCTGGCTCTCAAAATCCCCAGTTTAGAAAAATATGCAGGGACCACAGACGCACGATATCATGTGCAAAAATTTGTATCAACTATGGCCCTCCTCACCAAGGCAGAAGAAATTCTCTGCAAGGCTTTTGCAAGTACCTTCTCCGGAACAGCCCTGTCATGGTTCTATGAGCAAAAGAAGGGAAGCATTGACAGTTGGAAAATCATGAGTATGAGGTTCCTGGACTACTTTGCAACAACTGGAAAGTGAAAGAAAAGACTTGCAGACCTTGCTAACATTGATCAAGGAAAAAATGAAAACACTCTTAAGTTATTACAATCGTTTAAAAACCATGGCTGACCAGGTAGAGGAAAGCCTAACTGACCGGGAGGTGATTGTCTGCTTCAACTCCGGACTAAGATCTGGACATTTAATCTATGAACTTTCTGCCAGGGAGCCCAAGTGAAAATCTGATTTATATAATGTGGCTTACGCTATAGCTATGGCAGAAGAGAAAAGTAAGAAGAGATCTGAAAAATCAGAAACGGATGCAGCTGGTACCAACCAGGCTTCTAACGGAAGTAACTACAAGGGAAAGAATAGGACTCGTGCTACTGAAAAAGCCGATATCTTCACCCTAATCACTAAATCTATCACGAAAATCATGCAACTGGTGAACCTACCAGATCCTTGACCACTCAATGATATAACAAAACATGTCCATGACAACTTTAAGTATTGTGCCTTCCACAAGGACCACGGACATAACACGGAGAATTGCATCTCCCTTAAGAGAATGATCCAGAGATGGGTAAATGAAGGGAAACTTGATCGCTATGTTATGCGAAATGATAACAAGCGAAGAAGAAAGGATGATGATGATAAAGATGATGAAAGGGGAGACATGCCTCCTAGGGCTAAACTCCATGTTATAAGGGAGGAGATTGTTTCTAACAAAAAATTGAAAGACCAAATACATAAGCTAAGTAAGGTCTACCACATCCCCACCTGAATTAATAAGGAGGAGGAAGTCATCAGCTTATCCCCAAATGAGCTAGATGTAAGTCGTGCGGCTCGTGAACAACCCTTGGTGATCAAAATGAGGATTGATAATTGTGAATCCGAGAGACTCCTCATAGAATCGGGGGCCTCTAAGGATATGTAAAGGACGAGAAGGGAAAGTATTAGCAAAACGACGAGGAAGCAAAACAAAAGTATAACACAAGTACAAAAAGACGGGAAGGAAGAAATTTACAGTCGGACAAGTCATTCATGGTTAAACATTGGTTCTCGTACAATTTTCATATATCGCAGTCTGAGTGATAGACGAGACTGGGGTGCACCCTCCAATATGGGTATCTATTTCCCCTAACAACTGGGACCATGGGTACCAAACCATCTAAAGGGCCTGACATGATGCCGGCTTGAACATAATATCATTAGTCGGTCTCTAGACCTGACCAACATAACGTACTGATAGAGGCAAACTGCATCAACCTTTCAATCAACTGGCCACTCCAGTCTGGCCTCCATACCTGCTCGGGCACCCCTGGAAACCTAAAAGGTGCAGGGAACTCCCATCCTTGTCGGCTTTCAACTCTGATGACGTGGTTGTTCCACCCCGACACCTTGCTCGATATGGGATATATCAACTTGGGTTGGTTAGGATCACTTCTCACCATTATCACCCTTGTGTCCTCCTTATAACTAACAGTGAAGAAATGATGGAAGTCTAACTGGCAGGGTTCAAAACCTAGGCTACGACAAAGTACGATAAAGTCGGTGAGGAACCTCACGGCATTAGCCCCTATCATGGCTGGGACTGCCTGCATGTCCTCCAAAACTCGCAGATAAATGGATCGAGTGGGAGACGAAGGCCCAGTTGGAATTGCTTATAGAAAAAATGGACATGGTTTAAGGAATACAAATAATCACTAAAGGCGTCCTTATCTTTTACAAGAACACTGGAAAGGTATGTAAGGCGGTACTCATCCCTCGACACCCCATACTTGGTGTGTAATTCCTCAATCATGGGTTCCCCGGCTTTAGCTGACCTAGGCCTAGGGGTATAAGACCTACCATGGTTGGACCTACCACGACCTCTAGCACGACCCCCAACACGGGCTCCCTCGGCAAATGCGTCTACGATCCTCCCAGAAGTCGAGGGACCAGTTGAAGGACGAGCAATATTAATTCCTCTCTCAAAAATATCTGTACAATAAACAAATAACAAAAGGTCAGTTTTGGATTAGGCAAAAATGAAAGACGAGGACGAGGAAGGGTATCCCTCCATCCTATTAAATAAATTCGATGAGGGATTCTTACCCAATAAGGGGCGCTCCAGTTGGTTAGACTTTAAGTAATACAGATTGATGTGGTTGAGGATCTCAGTCCAACCTTGGAACAATACGATATTTGAGGAATTAACACTAAGTCGGTCAATCCTAAACCGACTAAGATAACCGACATCAGTAGGGCTTTGGTACCTCGTCAGAATTTCCCCTCTCTTATTCAGACTTAACATCATCCATGGTTCATCAATCCTTTCATAAATCCTAAGGTTTTTGGTATGATAGCAGTATAACGCATGGGGATCACTTCTCCATGTTCTTGCCATGGCTAGGAATGGGGAAATGTTATACCTGATTTGAATGAACCCACCAAAAACAACCCGTAAATACGTGAAAATAAGGAGAGTGGGGAGAAATGTTATACCTGATTTGAACTTTGGTGAGGAGAAATACAAAAGATTCAAGCACAAACTCCAGAAAATAAAAAACAAACTCAAGAATCAACTTGCGATTTTCAAAGTTTATAAGTCTCTCTCAAGGTTGAACAGTGATAAAAGAGTAAAAAGGAAAGGGAAATTTTCTTTTATACTCACATCCGAGCCGGTATGGTGTTGGGTATGCTTATTATAAACCCCTCCTATTAATTGATTTGATTGATACCATCACCTATTTTATTTTATATGGACTATAGGATATTATGTATGAAGTTTTATAACTTCAAATTTTAGTTAAAGTCCATTCTATAGTTTAAGTTACTTAGGCTTGAGCAGGTTAATCTAGGTAAAAAATCATCCAAGTGTTTTTGGCTAGGAGTAAAAGCTTGAAGCCATGCGGTCAACCGCATAACCGACCGCACATGACTAACCGCAGTACATTGCCTTGACCGCATTGGCATCTCAAACAAGTCAGCTCATCAACCGCATGTACATGGCAACCACTTCAACCATGCCAACCGCATTGAACTGACTGACCGCATGGAAGACCGCACATCAAAGCTAACCGCATGAATTTCCAGACCGCACTCTCTCCATTCCTTAGCCAAACTTGAAGATTGAGAACTTAATTCTGATCACAACTCGTAGTTAACTCAGAATTATACCGTTGCAATTCAAATTAGTGACAGCTGGGATATCTCGTACAAAGGACATACCAACATACCACCTTGCCACTAACTCTGCAACATAAAGACAAAAATGACACGTGCTCCAATTAAACATCAACAGCACATTGTCCTAGAAGCTTGCTCAACACGAAATTCCAACGGCTATTTTTATTCCAAGGCTATAAATAGACCTCTTGATCAAGCATGCAAAATACGAATCTTCACATATCCAGAAATCTTGAGTTCAGAGAGACGTTGTTATAATCCTGAAAGTGTTGAAGCTCATCATCTCCAGATTTCTTTGAATCTTCAAACACTTTCAAGCCTTCAAGAATATCCAACCCAAAAAATCTCTCAAGCCTTGTAACCACATAGATTCATCAAGCTCTCTCTCTATCATTATAAAGAGCTCTTGAATTTTGCACACACACACATACACTGGTTATTGTCTAGGATTAGCTTCATAGAAAAGATAGTTAGATTTGAGATTGATTGACACTCAACTTGTATCTCTTTGTAACTGCAACTCAAATCAATATACTATCTCCCTTAGAAAATCCAAGACTAACCATCTTGGTAGAGGACGTAGATCTTTAACGATTGAACCTCTCCAAATATCGTGTCATTTACTTTCTGCACTTCATATTTCAAGTTCATAAGTTTTATTATTATTCCTTGTGTTTGATCTTCACTTGCATCCAACCGCATATTGAATTGTGTTTATAGTACAAATCTGCCTAAGCCATTTTCAACCGCGCGGTCGACCACACTTTCACTTTTGCGGTCGACCACACTATTTTTCAATACTAAGTTTTGCACTTAGAAAACTTCCGCTGTGCATTTTACTAAGCTTGAAAGTTGGTTTTAACTTGATCACACTTTCAGCACAAGTAAGCCAAGGTTGAATTATTGAAAAGAGTAGAAAATTTTTATACAGATATTTACCCCCCCCCCTCTAGCTGTTTTCATACTCTTGTTGCACCTTTGGGACCAACAAGTGGTATCAGAGCTAAACACCTTTACAAAACTATTCTTTGTTTTTCAAGCTTAACAGCTTGGGTGCCGATTCGTCATGACAATTTCACAAGCTATGGCAACGATTAACTATTCACACATTCCTATGTTGGATGAAGATCACTTCGATATCTGGAAAGCTCGAATGCAAATTCATTTAGAGTCAATAGATGAAAGGCTGGTCGATTGTGTAAACGATGGACCTTTTGTACCAATGAAAGCCAATCCTGATGCAACTACCAATACCGAAATTCCTGAAGTCAAAAAGCTGAAGACGGAATGGACTGACGAAGAAAGAAAGTATGTTGCATTGGATAGCAAAGCCAGACACATCATTTCCGGAACCTTACCTACTTCCATCTATCAGAAGGTACTGAAATGCAAGACCGCAAAACAGATGTGGGATTCTATTGAAAACTATCTCGAAGATGATGATCAATGCAAGGAAAGCAAGAATTTTGAAGTTGAAAGGAGATACAGCAGCTTCAACATACTACCGAATGAATCTCTACGTCAAACCTACGATCTCTATGTTGAGGTAGTAAATGCTTGCTTATCTCTAGGAAAAGTATTAACTGATAAAGAAATTAACATGACATTCCTTTCTGCTCTGGGATCCAAATGGATGCACAAAGCAACTTCCCTCGAAGATTGAAAACAGTTAAATACATGGACTCTCAGTAACTTATATGCAAACCTTAAAGTTTATGAGTTAAAATTACAACATATTGAAGAAGTCGAGGGAAAAGGAAAATCACTTTCTATGTCTGTTGTTGATCATGTGGAGAAACCCTCAAAGCCTACCTCAGATCCTAGTATTTCAACTTCTTCTCTCATCGATATGGATGATGAGGATTTTGCCATGTTTGTAAAACGTTTTCAAAAATTTCGTAAAAATTCAAAACCGTTTTCAAAAGGTAAATATCCAACAACATCTTCAAGGGTGAGTAATCCAAAGAAAAAGAGTGACCTCATTTGCTACAATTGTAGAAAGCCCGGTCATTTTGCTTCGGAGTGTCCTCAACCCAAATATGAGTATTTGAAAAAGAAAAATTCCCCTTCAAAATTTTCTCGACGAAAGGGAATGGTTGCTGAAGAAGAAGAGAATTCTAAAGAACTTGCTACTTGGATCGAAACTGATTCTGATGAAGAAAGCGATGAGAGTACCGAAGAGGTAAATCTCTGCCTCGTTGCTGAGGATGCTTCTAGTGTTCAGAAGATGAAGTTCACGATGAGTCGCCCAAAAAGAGGAATGAAGTGATTTCAAAGAAAACCAAGTTTGTGGCTGACAGTGTGGACTATAGGAACTTTGACCTCACTCCAAGCACCAAAATTGGTAATTGTTCATTTTTTCTCGCCCCATCTTTCCATCCAAAAATGAAACACCTTCAAAAGTTAAGTCAATCCCAAATGTTTCAAAAAGGGTCAATGAAATTTCTCCCATGGATCAAGAAGAGATGTTTAAAAAGGCTGAAGTGATGATCCAAAGGTTTGAAAATGTTAAGAAAGCTCTATCTTTATCAACTGATGAAATTTCTCAGCTCAAGACGGAGAAAACTATGATGAGGTCTGAAATTTCAAATCTTAAGGACCAAATTAAAAGTATGACTCCTCTTGCTAATTAAAACCGCATCCTTGAAACTAAGGTTGCTGCACTTCAACTCCGGAATGATGACCTGGTCACTCAAATCAACGATCTCCAAAAGATTATTGATGGGTGGCTCAAGTCAAAATCCACCATGGATCAAATTATAGATACCCAAGTAACCAGTGGAATTAAAGAGGGTCTGGGATTTGGATCTGGTGATGAGGAGAAGTGTGCATCCTGTTGTGAAAAGGATGAGGAAATTTTAAAATTAACTAAAGAAATTCCTAAGGGGAAGCCTGCTAATTCCAAGGGTAAAGGACATCATAATTTCAATTATGTCTACCCAAATAAATAATATGGGAAGAACTCTCAGATGAAAGGAAATGATTCTGAGAGTGATGATTCAGAAAACATGGCTTATGGAGTTGGCCGCATCTCTACTCCAACCGCTTCTGGTGGAATTGGTGGTGCTGGCAACTGCAAGGCTGACCGCCCTTCTTCTTCGACCGCTCCTTCTGACTTCAAAAGCAAGAAGAACGTTCCTAGAAAATACGCGGTCAAACCAAAGCCAGTTCCCTTTGTCAAGGCTGAAACCGCTGCTCCCAAACCGCATGCAACTCCTAAGAAAAGTAAGGAGTTAGTAAAAACACATGATGCTTGTAGCTTTCACCATTGTTCTGTGTGTGATGGTTATGGTCACTCGGCTGCTGAATGCCTTTTAAGATTCACACCTAATGCTCGAAGACATAATCCGCCTTCGATCAAACAGGTGTGGGTTGTTAAAAGGTGCTAACCCCAGGACCCAAAAGAATAAAGGGGACCTCGTGCTTAAATGTCCATTTTTCAGGTCCTCTGCTTCATGGCTGGAACTTCCAAGGCAAATTCAAATGAATGGTATCTCGATAGTGGCTGTTCAAGACACATGACCGGAGATATCACCTTGCTGGAAGATGTCCGTGAAGAAAGTGGTCCATCAGTAACGTTTGGGGATAACAACAAAGGAAATACAATTGGATATGGAGTCATTCACAAAGAAAATATCACTATAAAAGAAGTATCTCTAGTCAAAGGACTCAAGCATAATCTTATCTCCATATCTCAATTTTGTGACAAAGGATTGCACTGCAACTTTACTTCAACAAATTGCTTTATCAAAGATGGCACATCCGGAGTCACTTTGCTCAAAGGGATTCGTAAGAGTAATGTTTATATTATCGATTTTAATTCTGCTTGCAACATTACTAATCTCTGTTTTGTAGCAAAAAGTGTGAGTGAAAATAGTTGGCTGTGGCACAAAAGACTTAGTCATTTGAACTTCAAGTATCTATCTAAGATTGGAAGAGAAAGTCTAGTTCGTGGTCTACCCAAAGTAGCTGATCACCACGATAAGAAGTGTGTCGCATGTCAACTTGGCAAACAACCTAAGGCATCTTTCTCCAGCAAGACCGTGCCTTCAACTTCAAGATGTTTGCAACTACTTCACATCGATATGTTTGGACCTGTCACCATCGCAAGCATTGGAGGAAGTAAATATACTTTAGTTGTGGTGGATGATTACTCAAGATATACATGGGTCGAAATGATAATCTCCAAAGATGATTGTTATGATATTTTGACCTCTCTCTTTAGACAGCTCCAAATACAAAAAGAAGATAACATCGTTAGTGTTAGATCAGATCATGGAACAGAATTCAAAAATAACGGTATAGCTCAATACTGTGACGACCATGGTATTGACCATAACTTCTCTGCTGCTGCTGGTGTTCCACAACAAAATGGGGTTGTGGAAAGAAAGAATAGAACGTTGATTGAGGCTGGAAAGACAATGCTCGCTGAAGCTAAGCTACCACAATATTTTTGGGCTGAAGCTACCAACACAGCGTGCTTCACTCAAAATCGATCTCTCATCAATAAGACCTACAATAAAACTCCTTATGAACTTTGAAGAGGAAGAACCCCCAACATAGCCTTCTTCAAGATTTTTGGATGCAAATGCTTTATTCTATATAATGGAAGAGAGCATCGAGGTAAATTCGCTCCTAAATCGGATGAAGGTATTTTTGTTGGGTATGCCAAACATTCTAAAGCTTTTCGTGTTTTCAATAAAAATAGTTTAAAGATAGTAGAATCTGTTCATGTTACTTTTGATGAACATTCTCTCCTTGAGCCACATTTGGCTCCAAATGTTGCTGATGATTTTGCTGAGCCTAATGAGACAGGTGATCCTCCTCAAACTACACCTAGATCAGAAAATCACTCAACTCAAGGAAATCCATCAACATCAATCGCACCAAATTTTTCAGATCCAACATCAGAAGTTCCCACTGAAGATGTTCATTTAGAAGATGATGCAGTAGAATCTACTCCCATAAATTTCATAGAGCCTATACCTCAACTCACTTACTTTGATGGCTCAAATGATGTACCAATAGAAGACCTTCAACAACAAACAACTCAACCAGACTTACCTCCAGAAATTCATGAGGTTAGAGATCACCCAATTGATAACATCATTGGTGATTTGTTCTCTGGGGTTCAAACAAGAAGCTCTCACTATGATGAGCACACTTCGCTTATATCTCAAATTGAACCAAAGAAAGTTGATGAAGCACTCCAAGATGAAACAAAGCAAGGTTGGTTGCTCAAGGATATAGACAAAAAGAAGGAATCGATTATGATGAAACATTTGCCCCCGTTGCAAGACTTGAAGCTATAAGAATTTTCTTAGCTTATGTCTCCTTCAAAAGATTCAAGCTTTATCAAATGGATGTGAAGAGCGTATTTCTCAACAGTGATCTTCAAGAGACAGTCTATGTTGAATAACCTCCTGGATTTGAAGACAACAAACATCCTGATCATGTCTACAAACTCCAAAAAGCTTTGTATGGACTCAAACAAGCTCCAATAGCATGGCATGATACTCTATCTAAATTTCTTTTAGAAAAGTGTGACGACCCTAACCCTAGGCACCTATTTTAGTATCATATTATATGACTTTTATATTAATTGTTGACTTTATGTGCTTTTAATATTATTATTAATATCATGTGTTCATTATATATATTGGATTTCTTATATTAGGATGAAATGATTGGGAAATAAAATAAGGTTCTTGGGAGAAGTATAATAATAGAAATGGATAAAATAAATAAAATGTGGGTAGTTAGGTTTTTTTTGTGTGGAAATTGGAAAGCCTTTAATCATTTGGCATGGGGGGCCATTCCTTTCCCCTTAAATTCCTCACCCTTCCCCCTCCTTAGTCAAAGATACTACCCTCCTCCCATACTTCCTCCATCCTCCACATTCTCCTTAATCATTTCTTCTTCATCCTCCTTCATTCCATCCATGGAAGCTTTACTTTGAAGGTCTCACCTCCAAGTTTCTAGAGCCTTCAATACTTCTCCATTTTCCAATCAAATTGTACTTTTGTGCTTGGGGCAACTAGGAGAGTTTATCAAGCTAAGAAGATCCTCATTTCCATCCTAAAATTCTAAGGTAAGTTATTATGACTTCCTTCTAAATATTGTTCACTTTATGTGTTAATGAATATTTTGTGAAAAGAAAATGATTGTGATATTTTTGAATAAGGTTATTTGAGTAAAATGGGTTAATTAAGGATGAATTGATTTTTAGTATGAAATGGGGGGTTTAAGTTGGAAGAATGAGTGCATAAGGAATGTAAAAGGTTAATGACTTTAATGGAGTTCTTGTATGTAGTTATGTTTATCTTACTTTGATTTGAGAGATGTAAGGAGTATATCTCATTTGGGGTAGAAAGAAGTAGAAAAAGGACTTGTTATACTTTTAATGTTGTGAGTTATTATAATCTTTCCTCCTATTTAATGTTCATGAACTATTGGGTGTTGTTATTTTTATTAATGGTTAATTGATGATTAGAAAACCTTCTTAGAGTTGATAAATGGATTAATAATAAAGAATGATGTGGTTTAAGGAAGTTTATCAAGAGTGTAAGAAATTGGTGGAGTTAGTTTTAGAAGATTGAACTTGAAATGTGTTAGTAAAATGGGTTGGAAATCTTGTGGTAAATAATTTATGTTTATATTATTTTGGGGTTTAAATGATTTAGGATGAGGATTGTAAAGTTAGAAATTCTTTTGGTGTTCATGGAAATAAGGGTTGTTAAAAAGGAAAAGAAAATAAGTAAAAAGGGGTTTGAAATCTCGGCAATGCTGAAATTGGGTTTGGGAGGTCGCCCATGAGGGGGTGAGCGGCCGCCCATGTGGGCAGAAACTTGGTCTCCTGGAAATTTCTCTTAGGCGGTCGCCCAAGAGGTAGTGTGCGGTCGCCCATGTGGGCAGTAACTTGTATTTCCTTTAAAACTCTCTTGGGCGGTCGCCCAAGTGACATGGGCGGTCGCCCATGTCATCAGATCCTCCTTAGATACTTTTCTTGTTGATTTTCACCAACAACCTAGTGGTATGATTCCTAACCATTATAAATTAGTGAAACTTAATCCAAATCGAATATGAATTAATCTTCTTTAACCGAGGGTAAAGTAGAATACCTTGACTAGGCCATGATGTCTTATTTGGTCAAAATGGAATTATGGAAATAGTTAAATATTGTTCGGAAAATGGTGGATAAGCTTGATTTGTAACTTCACCAAAGTGGTTCAAACTTGGGAAGTAGGTCTTGCACTTTTATTAAGATTATTCAAGGTTAAGTAACGACTTCGTAGAAATTGTTTATGGTTTAGAGTGGTCGTACTTGCCTCATACCCTTGGTGATTAGATAGTTTAGAGAATATAATTACACTATTGCGTTAGTTAGAAATGTTTATGTACCACATTGTGGCATTGTCTCCCAAGTGGGGATTATTTGGTATTGTTATGTTTTATCCCAAGTGTGGATTATTTGGTATATGGTTGTATTGTATCCCAGTTGTGGATTATCTGTCATGTTGATTATATTGTATCCCGGTGTGGATTATGTGGTTATATGGATACCTTACTTGAGTTCATATTCATTGATGGATTATGCATAGTGTATTAAATAAATGTTGCACTATGGTATTGATTTAACATGAGTATAATTTACCATGTTGTTATATTATTATCCCTTTTGTGGATTTATTTCAAGTATCTATTATGTGCTTGAACGTGTATATGAGATTCGGGGGCATAATGGAATTCAATCAATTATTGATTTGTTCTATAAGTGATTGAAGGTTCATTATACCTGTGACCGTCCCCTCTGTGGCCACAGAGTGGGATGTGCTAGCGACTGTATTGAGCCAGAAGCCTTACAGACCGCTGCGATTTGGTGATTAGGTGGAATGCTTCTGTATTAAGCCAAAAGCTTTACAGTTAGCGCTGATATTATATGATACTCTGAATAAGGGTCATATAAGTATCCTATTTTCTTATATGGATCTCTGGAGTATGAGTCATATAAGCGGTGAAGGTGCATGGGGGCAATTCACCAAAGAAAGGAGTTTTACTCCCACGTTGTACGACTTATTGTTCAGACGGGAAAGGTAAAATGAGGTAACGTAAGGTGTTTACCGCTTTCATAATGTGTTATGTGTAACCATGCTATGTGTTGCATATTGTTTGGCATCTTGCTGCATTCATAATAGCTTATTGAGATTTATTCTCACCCCTTCCCTTTTACTGTTTTAGATTGTGCTGAGACAGGTGACCTGAACCAGTGAGGCCGGGGAAAGAGTTTGGGCTCTTGCTTTTGGGACTTGTCAGGATAGGTATATGAGTGGGTAGTCGGGAGTCCTATTTAAGTATTACTCTTTGAAAAGTTGTATGGAAAACTCTTTTGTTAAACAATGTTAATTAGGGTTTTCAATGTAATTGATTAAGTATGATTATTGAAGTAATTGTTTAAATTCCTCCGAGTGGAGATATTATCAGTAGATTTTATTTTGGAAGTTTGAGAATTGATTTTCTTTTCAAGAGAAATAAAAGTTTTAAAAATCTAAGATGAGTTTTCTTAGTTTGATCTTCTCAAGCTCGGGACACGCGTTAGGTCCCGGGTTGGGGTGCTCACAGAAAAGGGCTTCAAACGAGGTAAAATCGACACAACTCTTTTCATTGCCAAATACAATGATCATACTCTACTTGTTCAAATATATGTTGATGATATCATTTTTGGCTCTACTAAAGAAATTTTGTGTAAGCGTTTTGAGAAGCTTATGAAAAGAAAGTTTGAGATGAGCATGATGGGAGAACTCACATTCTTCCTTGGGCTCCAAATCAAGCAATGTGATGAAGGCATCTTCCTTAGCCAAGCAAAATACACTAAAGACCTAATCAAGAAATTTGGACTTGAAAATGCAAAAGCATACGACACTCCTATGGCTACAGGTAACAAGTTAGACAAAGACTTGAAAGGTAAGAAAGTTGATCAAACTTTGTATCGAGGTATGATTGGCTCCTTACTATATCTAACTGCTAGTAGGCCAGATATCATGTTTAGTGTTTGCGTTTGTGCTCGCTATCAAGCAGATCCTAGAGAAGCACATCTTATAGCTGTAAAACGTATTATTCGTTATCTATCTGGGACTATTAACCTTGGACTTTGGTATTCCAAAGAATCATCTTTTGATCTTATAGGTTACTCAGATGCAGATTATGCAGCTTGCACAATTGACAGGAAGAGCACTAGTGGAACTTGTCATTTCCTTGGAAATAGACTTGTTCCATGGGCCAGCAATAAACAAGCTTCAGTTTCTGTCTCAACAACGGAGGCTGAATATATTGCTGCTGGGAGTTGCTGCTGTCAGATACTGTGGATGAAGCAACAACTAGTTGACTATGGTATTCATGAAGGAAATTGTCCAATCTTTTGTGATAATGCATCAGCCATTGCAGTATCAAATAACCCTGTCATGCACTCTAAAACCAAACACATTGATATCAAGTATCACTTTCTCAAGGATCATGTTGAAAAAGGTAATATTCATTTAGAGCATATTGGTACTAACAATCAAATTGCAGATATCCTTACCAAGGCTTTAGACTCCAAGAGATTCGTGTTCTTAAGAGGAGAAATGGGTATGTTAGAACTCAAGTAAAAATTGTTCATATTTCTTTCTAACAAACTGTATGTTTTAAGTTCATGTTTAAGAACAGGTCAAAAGAATGGCCCATTCCATTCCATACGGTCGACCGCACCAAGCCTAACAAAGTCACGGTCAACCGCATAAGATCCTTTTGCATGCTTCGAGCCTATCCATCTCAAATGGACCGCATGTTTCTGACTGGACCGCATTAGCCTAAATTATTTCTAGGCTTTATAGAAGCCCTCTATACGGTTAACCTTATGACTCAAAAAAGGTCATGCTCAAAACCGTATGTTTAAAAGACATCAGGTAAGTATTCTAACTCTTTGTGATGTCTGGAACTTGTCCATTTTAGGACAAGATAATTGCACAAGGGTACTTTTGCAATTATTTTAAATTGACACATGTTCAGGCCCCATTGGCTGTCATATTGAAGACAAAATGACTATCTCTCTTACACAAAGGACATCACTATGCACTAACTTCCCTCCATAACCCCCGTCTCCACTTCTCCACTTCCCCTCACTCTCTGTCACCTGCACCAAATCAGTCCTTTCATTTTGTCCTCTTCTCTCTCTTTCTACTTTATCTCTCTAAAATTCTCTCTATAAAATGGCTCATTCTAAATCGGATTCAACTCAAAATACCTCTAAGGAATCAAACAGTGACTCCAACATATCTAAATTCGTGATAATGGTATGTTATTTCTATCTTGCAACCTTGATTTTTGAAATTCAAAAATGGTTGTTCGTCTCTGTCAAAAACGGAAAACCCAGTTGCTTCGAAATGATATCTTTTTGATGCTATCTGCTTAAAACTCTGCTCATACATGTCTGATTCTCCATTAGAAACTCATGTATGATGTTTATTTCATGTTTAGTTGGTACTTTGATGATTCAAAAAGAAGAACTTTGAAAAACCTAGGTTTCGAATTTTCTGAGTTTCAAATTCAATTTCTACGATTTATTTGAGTTAAATCATGTATTTATTGTTGTTTTAATGAAATTCGCACTCTTAAAAGCAAGAAAATATGATTTTTAACATATTATGTGAAAATCTGGAAATTTTGATGTTCATGTTCTTCAAGTTCTTCGTGTTCTTCGTATGTTCATAAATTTCTGGAAAATACTCTATGTTTTGCTTTTTGATTCAGATTAATCATATTTCACCTTTTTGATCCAAAAATTTCACTTACAAATATTACTTAAGTGTTTCTGCTCGAGTCACGGTTGACCGCATATCTTACGGTCGACCGCATAAGCCTTATTCTTTCTCACATAAATACGGTCGACCGCACTATACTTATTAATATCACGGTCAACCGCATCTGCATATAATTATCTATGTCCTCACATTTTTCTTCTATGTAGAACACTAGTCATTTTATACATGGTTGGGTCATCGACCGCAAAGACTTATCTCTTGACGCTCTTGGGAGAGTAATGCTCAAAGTCTTTAAAAAGTCTGGAGTTCTTCCTTTCCTTGACATGAAGCAACCAATCTATGTTCCTGCCTTGGTGGATCAATTCTTCCACTATGCCAGAGAACTAATTGTAAAAGATGACAAAGGAAGAAGGATCAAGATCATAAGCACTCAAATTAATGGAATTCCATTGGATATAGACTATGAAGACATTGCATTTGTCCTCAATATTCCCATCAGCAAAACTGACCCTATGGAGCTAAATCAAAAGGATTTGGATGATCTATTCGTGTCATTGATTGGCAGTAATGCAGTAACTACAACTCCAAGGAAAAAATTTGATGAGCTAATGTACCATATCAGCCATCTTGTTGGACACTCATTTTTCTGTAAAACTGGAAATTAGGCCAATTTCAACAATGATCAGTGGAAGATCTCTGCAGCTATATTTCTTGGTAAAAGACTGCATTGGCCTAAGATCATCTTTCAACGTCTTAT
Source organism: Adenophora triphylla var. japonica (assembly GCA_022495995.1). Classification (NCBI taxonomy): domain Eukaryota; kingdom Viridiplantae; phylum Streptophyta; class Magnoliopsida; order Asterales; family Campanulaceae; genus Adenophora; species Adenophora triphylla. Next base: position 118,775 of record JAFEMH010003725.1, read on the forward strand.
AGATAGCATTCTGGAATATCAAAAGAATGAGGCTGCTGGTCATAACAAATACAGAACTCATACCAGACTCATTTCTCTCATACTGGCTCAGACAGAGAAGATAAGCAAATACATTGATAGGCATCAAGAACTTCAGGATGAAATTCCAAAATTTAAGATCTTTACCAGAAAACATATGCAGGCATTCAGGAACAGATTCGATAATGATATGTATATTCAGTTTTGGAAGAAGGATCCACAAGAAGAATTTGTGCCTCTCAAAGGCCAAGAGAAGATTGAAAGAGATCCTGTTGCTAACAAGAACAAGGAAAAGGAGGACCCAAGGGAAATGGCTAGGAAGGCCAAAGGAAAAGGCAAGGCAGAAGAACCTCCAAGAAAGAAAGCCACATTTGTTGATCTACCAAGAAGACCTGGTGGAATCAGAATTCAGGAGCCAAGCCATACCAAACCCTCTTCCTTACCAAGCCAAGCTGAAAATCCACGGTCAACCGTACCATCACGGTCGACCGCACCATCCAAACCTATCAAACTTTCAACCTTCAGTGCCCCTGCTCCAAAAGTTACTAAGCCTAGCTCTCCCATTCCATCAAAAACTAATCAACCCAAGCCCAATTCCCCTATCATTTCTCAAAGTCCAACCCCATCAGCTGTGAAAGAACAGCAGATTTTTAATCATCTCTTTGGTGCCTCATCTCAGGGGGAGAAAAGAAAGACTGCTGATGCCCAAGCCTTCCCAAAGAAAAAGCCAAGAATTGTCAATGTCAGAAAAAACATTGCTGATTTGGGCCTTAAGGTAACTGATGAAGAACTATCTGATGGCTTAGCTGATTCCATTCCTTCAATTCAAGGGAATTTGGAGCCAAAGAAAACCAATGTGGTTTTTTATGATAGTTTTTGGCTTGAAGAAAACTTTGAGAAATCTGCAAATGATGTTGTTGATCAAAATATCTCTGTTGAGGAAGTTCATGCTAAGATGGTGAATGCAGAAGCTGATGATGATCAAGAGGATGCCCTTAAAGAGAATATTAATGATGGCCTGAGCAAAGAACCCAATCTGATAGAGGCTCTTTCTGACCGCACGGTCAACCGCGGTGAGCCAAACTTTGCTGCCAACACTCCTCTCAGCCCTATCCCATCTCCAAAGCCAACTCAGAATGCTGATCTTGATAAGATTCTTTAATCCATTGAGACTCTTACTTCTATCCAGCTTGATAATCAATCACAAATTGCCCAACTCCTCAAAAATCAATCTTTACTTGCAGCTGCTCACAAAAGCCTCCATACCAAGGTTGACTCTCTTCCTTCCCTTTTGATTGAAACCATTAAGGGGGAGAGTATTCACATAACAAAGGCCTTCAAAGACATCATGTCTGGTCAAACAGGCACAAGCTCAAGTCAAGCTGCTCCTATCACTCCATTTGTTCCTACTACTCCAGAAAATTCCATCTCTCAAGAATTTATCAAGGAAGCTATGAGAAAAATGACTCAAGCTCTCTTGCATGGACTATCATCTGAAATGAAACACGCAGTGGAAGAAATGTCTAAAGCAATGGCTTTGGATAAAACTGATGTAGTGGGAAGAATCAAGAAGATTGAAGAGTACATTGACACTTCAGTAAATGTTGCCTTTACAGTGTTGGGAGATAGATTCAAGAGTTTGAGTCAAAGCATTGGAGTTCATTCCAACCGCATTGACTAACAAACCTAAAGGATTGATATACTTACAAATTCTTCAAGAGGCAACTTTCTGAATATGGAGAATCAACTGACCGCATTACAAGCTGCCATAAATGGAGAAGCTGCTGAGCTGAGGAGAGTCCTTCAAGCCATTGGAGCTGAAGCCTCTGCACTTTACATGCCTGAAGACCTATCCAGCCCCTGCCCCTCAAGCTGATCCTGCAGTCAACAATTATGTCGTCATTCGTGACCGTGACAGCTTCGACTTGCGTTGAACAATGAAGATTGATGAAGACTTTCTGAAAGCCTTTTGATTATTGCTTCCTTCTTTTGTTAAAACTTTTGAAAGTCTGTAAGCTACAATTATTATTTTCTTAAGTTTAAATGCATCATTATCCCTTAAAAACTTTATTCATTCAAACTACTTGTTTGTGAAATTATGATTGCATTATTTTATAACTCATGCATATAGCTTATCTTGCACATCTCATACTTATGCATGTTTCATACATTTAGTTTAATGCATTCATGCACTTCATGATAACATCAGTTGAATGCACTAAATGACCATTTCTCTCTTCCTCTGTGTAAATTTCTTTTATATTTATAGGAAGTTAGAAATCTATAACTTAGGCTAATGTATGTGCATTGACTTGAGACAAGATTTACCATTTTTAAAATTATTTGGACATATTTTTACCAAGTACAATGAATTAGCCTTTGTTATAGTAGGTAATGGTTTCAATCAAATAGGGGGAGATTGTTGGGTATGCTTATTATAAACCCCTCCTATTACTTGATTTGATTGATATCATCACCTATTTTATTTTATATGGACTATAGGATATTATGTATGAAGTTTTATTACTTCAAATTTTAGTTAAAGTCCATTCTATAGTTTAAGTTACTTAGGCTTGAGCAGGTTAATCTAGGTAAAAAATCATCCAAGTGTTTTTGGCTAGGAGTAAAAGCTTGAAGCCATGCGGTCAACCGCATAACCGACCGCACATGACTAACCGCAGTACATTGCCTTGACCGCATTGGCATCTCAAGGAAACAAGTCAGCTCATCAACCGCATGTACATGGCAACCACTTCAACCATGCCAACCGCATTGAACTGACTGACCGCATGGAAGACCGCACATCAAAGCTAACCGCATAGCTTTCCTGACCGCATGAATTTCCAGACCGCACTCTCTCCAGTCCTTAGCCAAACTTGAAGATTGAGAACTTAATTCTGATCACAACTCGTAGTTAACTCAGAATTATACCGTTGCAATTCAAATTAGTGACAGCTGGGATATCTCGTACAAAGGACATACCAGCATACCACCTTGCCACTAACTCTGCAACATGAAGACAACAAGGACACGTGCTCCAATTAAACATCAACAACACATTGTCCTAGAAGCTTGCTCAACACGAAATTCCAACGGCTATTTTTATTCCAAGGCTATAAATAGACCTCTTGATCAAGCATGCAAAATAAGAATCTTCACATATCCAGAAAGCTTGAGTTCAGAGAGACATTGTTATAATCCTCAAAGTGTTGAAGCTCATCATCTCCAGATTTTTTTGAATCTTCAAACACTTTCAAGTCTTCAAGAATATCCAACCCAGAAAATCTCTCAAGCCTTGTAACCACATAGATTCATCAAGCTCTCTCTCTATCATTATAAAGAGCTCTTGAATCTTGCACACACACACATACACTGATTATTGTCTAGGATTAGCTTCATAGAAAAGATAGTTAGATTTGAGATTGATTGACACTCAACTTGTATCTCTTTGTAACTGCAACTCAAATCAATATACTATCTCCCTTAGAAAATTCAAGACTAACCATCTTGGTAGAGAACGTAGATCTTTAACGATTGAACCTCTCCAAATATCGTGTCATTTACTTTCTGCACTTCATATTTCAAGTTCATAAGTTTTATTATTGTTCCTTGTGTTTGATCTTCACTTGCATCCAACCGCATATTGAATTGTGTTTATAGTACAAATCTGCCTAAGCCATTTTCAATCGCGCGGTCGACCACACTTTCACTTTTGCGGTCAACCACACTATTTTTCAATACTAAGTTTTGCACTTAGAAAACTTCCGTTGTGCATTTTACTAAGCTTGAAAGTTGATTTTAACTTGACCACACTTTTAGCACAAGTAAGCCAAGGTTGAATTTTTGAAAAGAGTAGAAATTTTTGATACAGCTATTCACCCCCTTCTAGCTGTTTTCATACTCTTGTTGCACCTTTGGGACCAACATATGGGTCAAAAAACGGGTCAAAGTGCTGTCTCCATCCCAACATTTAATGTTCTAGATAAAACCCGGATAAAACCTGCCGCTGCATTTTTGCTGATTTGAACGTTTTTGACATCATCAACACCTTTTTTAAAAACATTGATAATTCAATGCGATATTTATTTTAAAACGGAGGGAGCAATGGGGAAATAGAATAATTCAGATGCACATTTCTTGAAGTTCTTGATAGTTCCTTAAGTTTTAAAATTGTCCAAATTCCATACTACATGGAAATTCTTAAATTTGGTCATATCCAAAAGAAGATGACTAGTATACAATATGGTGCGAGAAAATAAACAGAATTATCAATTTGGTCATTCATTTTTTGGCTTCATTATTTTCGATTGAGCCAAAAAATTACTGTTTTTTTGGCTTGAAAATAATATAGAATAATACAAAATAGCTCACTAAACTTTCTGCGCTTTTTTGTTATGAATCAGCACTCAGTTTATGTAATTTTTGACGCAATTTTCATCATGATTCATATGAAACAGTCCTCTTTGTAATTTAATGCATGGGTAAAAATGCGTATATTCGACCATGTTATCCCATATTTATATGCTTTTAATATATGGGCAACACTGCGTATATCCAACCATGTTATCCCAGTAGATGGAATCCTTTGCGACAATATTGAGATAATGTTGTTGTTGTTGTAATAATTGACGAGTGATTGTTAGAAATTTTTTTTTAGATAAGCTGAGAGAGATTAATGTTGTATTGAACCACTAATCTCCAACCGTTACATTCAAATTCTCTTGTGATCAACCCCATGTCACACCTCTCATTTCAAAATTCAAAGTTTTTTAAAGTACAATATAACTACTAACAGCTGCTTCTTTCTCTGCTTGAAATATTAAAATGACCTCGATTTGCATTGAAAATAAACCTAGAAACTCGTAAATGATGCTTTAATTGCGTTAACTAATTTAATTGGACTCTAAAACCTCCCAGTCCACTGAGGCGTTAAATAGACTACAATATTTTATGTTTGAAAATGTGGCTGTCATGACGAAAGCAATGTACCTCTTACCCAACCACAACTCTTCTTCCATCTTCTCTCGTACACACCGCTTTTTATTTTCTTTTATTTTCCTGCATCAATATTATATTATCCACTAATATGTTTACTCACTACTCCCTCCGTCCCACGTGAATGCAAACTTATTTCCTTTTTGGTCCGTCCCACGTGAATGCAAACTGCCCAAAATGAAAATAAATTTATTATTTTATATTCACCCTACCCCACCCACTCATTCTCTCTCTTCATTTCCTACCACACAATTTATTCAACCAACTCCACTCATTCTCTCTCTTCATTTCCTACCACACATTTTTATTATCTTAATAATATTTCTTAATTATCGTGCCCGGAAAAATGGTCCTCAATCACGTGGGACGGAGGGAGTATTTTATAGTCCCTCTTCTTTTCTTTTCTTTTTTTTTTTTTCAAAATCTTAGAAAATATCAGTTTTTTCAAGTAGTTTGAAAAAAATAATTTTAAAAAATATGCATTGACATTTTCGTAGTTAACTGAAATTTTTTTGTAGATAATCGAAACTTCTTTTTAAAATAATGGCATTTTCATATATAATCGGAATTTAGTAACACCTCTAACACTTTTTATAACTTAAACTGACATTTTTATCACTGCATATGACATTTTTTTTAACACTAACATTACTGCACTATTTAACAATATTACTTGCAATACAAAAACATCAATTGACACAATTTTACATTAGACATGACACTGAAAAATACTATTAATGTTTTTTTAAAAATGTCAGTTAATTACAAAAATGATACCGCACGTTTTAAATGAAGTTTCGGTTAATTACGAAAATGTCACCGTAAATTTTTAAAACTAGTTTTTTCTATGCATTTGAAAAAACTAATTTTTAATAATACCTACTCTTTTTTTTTTTCATTATACACGAATATTAACATACTATTGCCCTTTCTCGGAAACTATTTTACTTGTAGAATCATTTAATTTTTTTTTTTATGGATATACTTTTTGATGCCGCAAGAAAAGTGCTTATCAACTTTCGTCCACGTGGCAAGACTGATCACTTGGCTCATTGACCTGAAAACAAGAACCCACGACTAGCCGAATGTGCCTCCGGCTTAGACCCTCGGGCGTGAGAGTAAGTATATGACTTGGAGAGCAAAAATGTATTGAATAAAGATGATTCAAATGACAAAATTGCAATTACCTTTGCACCGTTGGTAGTGGTAATGTATTTATAGTAGATGTAGGTGGTTTAATGACAGGGCTACATGTGCTCCGATGTTTTAGGGACAGTTACGCATTATTTGAACGTGTCTTAAACGGTCCCTGATTTATAGGGGAGCAGTTATGGCCAAAGTAATTGCACGTGCGCCTGTAGCCGTTAGGTCGACGCTTGCTTTGGCAGGTCGAGGTCGACACTTGTGTTTGGGTCGACCTGACTGACGAGTAGAGTTGGATCGTACCCGAAATATGACTGGGTCATAAGGTCGAACTAAGTTAGGTCGGGACCTAGTAGGTCGGACAATGGACTTAATCGACTGATACATGAGATGGGTCTAGAGCCATGTACTGATTGGGCCTAGCCCACTGAGAATGGGGTGAACATAATTGCTTGAGGACTGGACTTTACTCGCTTGGCCCAGTTAGATACTTTTGGTATGTTCAGTGGCCCCCAACTTTCGAGTTGACTTTGTCGACTAGGAAGTTAAGGAAATTTTGATGAGGATTGATGTGACTCGCAGGTCGCTACTCGTTCTGATGCTCAGTCGACTATAGTGACGTGGCTCAATCCTGAACGTTGAATGTTGAACGGCTAGATCTGGAAGAGCGCCGAATTCCGCAATGATTACTGTTCTTGACGTTTGAGAGTCCGTCTTGGAAACTGTTTCCCTTCATTAATTAGGAAATTAATTTTTTGAATTTTTCTTTTTTCCTTCCAATTCCGAAAAATATATATAGCAGAATCCTTCTTCATTTACAACTTTTACCCTCTCTGATTCCTTGAACTCCGGCGAAAATAGCGAAAAGGCAATCGGTTAAATCAAAGCTTTCGTCTCCGTCTGTAATCCTCTTCTCCCGAGCTAATTAAGGTATTTCTCTTTTCCCTCAATATTAGGGTTTTAATTTCCGTAATTTTTCCAATTCCGCCATGGCTAGGACCTTTAGCACTGAACCTGGAGCTTGGTATGGATACTGTAATGTCAACCGTAGGGTTTATAAACACTTGAACGGAGAGTGGAGAGAGATGACTATGGAGGAATGCACTTCAATTTTGACCCGTTGGGGCTTGCGCTTTACTGAATTGACCTTGCCTGTGGGAGAGGACTTAGGTATCTTATAAACGAATGATCCAAGAGTTGTGTCCTTTCACCTCTTCCATGAGCTTCTTGACCATCTATCTGTGTTTTATGTCCAGGATTCCAATAAACCCTCTTTTCTTAGGAACAGGATTAGCTTTCTGGGGGAATCTAGGTCGCCCCTTAGTGTGTCTACTAGGTCCCATGTAACCGTGTATAGAACTGATTCCCCTGTTTCCCCCTCTTCTTGTACAGATATGGAGACTCAAGGAGAAGCTAATGCCTCTACCTCATCAAGCCCACGCATAGTCAATGCCTTTGAGACATCTGTGGTGCCAGGCAGGAATGAAAGGGGATACGTGCCCAAAGGACCACTTAGAGGGAAGCAGAACTTTCCTTCTCGTCTGTCCATGATCCATGACTTCTGTGAGGTGGACAGGGAGGAATTTGATGTCACTATCTACAGCAAAAGAGATTTCTTCGACCAGTTTGGTGGCTCCTACAAGACTGATTCCACTAGGGTTGCCTTTTATTATGGTCAATTCGTGGCTGGCTTGAGATTGCCCTTGGATCCCTTCATAAACGAATTCTTAGAATGTGCCAATGTCCTACCCCTCCAGTTGGGTGCTAACACATGTAGAGTTTTGGTCTGCTTTGCAATGGTATGCCGCTTCTTGGGTTAGCCTTGCATGAGGGTGTTTAGAGAGTTTTTTAGTGTGAAGTTTGATAAGTCCCACGGCATTAGCACTCCCTCAAAACCAAATTCCCCTAAGCTGTTCATTAATTTGCCTAGTAAAGCCAGTGGTTGGAATTCCCATGTGGTAGTGGTGGAGAGTAGGTTAGGTTGGGAGTTCCCTTTACCAAGTGTGGACACCCAAGTGGTGAAGGATGAAGATCAGTAGGAACCTTATTGGCATGACGACCTGCGCAAGAAGCTGGTAGAGCTGGTCGCCCATAGACCCATCAGTTGGGAGGTTTTAGGAACCACCAAGAATAATTACATTCAGGCTGGTATGATGCTGGGGGGTGATGATGTAGTGCCACTGGTTCCTATAGTGAGATGCTTGAGGTATCCGGATTGGGTGACCCATGCTCTGGCTAGGTTTGAGAAAGATTGCTCACTTTGCCAGAAGACCCTCAAGTACTGTAAGGACCATGGGGAGCATGTTGGTGGTAAGGGTTTTCTCACCTTCTCATTATCTGCATGTAGAATTTTACTCGCCCCTTCACTTCCCCTATGTGAAACTTTTATGATCGTGTTCCAACTTGCTTGCCTTTTGTGTTTAACTCTCTGCTTGCATCTTGTTGATTTCGGTGTAGAGCTCGTGGCATGTACATGTGTAGCCTCTGTATAGAATTTTTTAGCTCATAGTCACGTTGCTCATATGTAGAACTAGTAGCTCGTACATAGAACTATCTTTATATGTCGAGCTAATACTTTATCCTCCTTGTTTCATGCAGTCTTAACTCCTGCCCAGGAAGCCAACATGGGAAGAGCTATTGATGTGAGGAAGAGTAAGAGAAGCCACGGTGCTGCCAATGCTAGGGAGAATCGAGAGACAGAAGGAGCTAAGCGTAATGAGCTTCTGAATCTGGTTGATCAAGACACCTCCAAATTTATTCCTGCAGAGGAGAACTTGGAAGAGCTGGAGGAAGAACATGTTGATGGAGGTGGTGTCCAAGGCTCTGAGGAAGCTGGTACTGCTGGAGTTGAGGGGACTGAGCTGAATGTGGAGCCCGTCAAGGAGGTTGCAAGGACGAGAACCAGAGCCCACTCTAAATCCAAGTCTAAAGCTGCCTCCAAGGCAAAATCCCATGTCATTGTTGTGGATGAGGAGGATGAAGAAGATGATGATGCTCCCCTGAGCAAGAAGATAAAGATCGGGCAATCTAAGGCCAGGTCGGCATCTGATCAGGTCGATGCCCACGAGCCCTTGGAGGCCGAGATAAGGGGCCCCCAGTCAACTCCTGTCCGGGTTTTTTATGCCTAGTTGATTCAGACTCGTGTTGACGAGCTGAGTGATGTGGTTCTTTTGACCAGGATCAACTGCTTGGCCAGGGAGTACCCTGAGTTGGAGTATGGACAGGCGGTTGTCAGGAGGGGAGCTGACCAAGATTTGATTAGGGAATTCACCAACAAACCCTTGACACCAGAAGCATGTCGAGCCAGGGTCGGGCTAGCTTCCTCCGAGGTAACTCTTATAATTTTTTGAATTGTTGCATTTATTCCTCTTGCCTTTCTATTTTCTTTACTTTACTTCTGCTCGATCTAACCTTTTGCCTTTACTCGTCATTTCAGTCTCTTGCCATGATTGAATTGGCTACCACTTATTGGAAGGTCATGAGGAGCAGAGAAGCTAGCCAAGGCAATGTTGAGCCGAAGAATGAAGAGTTGCAGAAGCTGGAGGAGGACCGAGCTAAGCTGAAGGAGGAGCTTGATAAACTGAAGGAGGATCACTCAGACCTGGACAACTCTTATGATGCCTTGAAGCTGGTCAAGGATAATGCGGTGAAGCTCAAGGAGGAAGCTTGGAAGAGTTTGGGGGAGGCTAACACTGAGCTCGCCACTCTTAAGGAAGAGAAGAAAAAGATGGCTGCGAACCTTGACCTGGCGACCCAATAATTGGAGGAGGTGCCAGTCACCTTAGCCAAGAAGCAAGAAGAACTGAATGCTGCACGACTTCAGTGGGGGTGGATCTAGCTGATGCGGTCAAGGCTGCCAAGGAGGAGGCGGTCAAGGTCTATAAGGACAACGACGAGCTAAATAAACATATCACTGAAGAAGCCAGGGGGTTCTACGAGGTGGGTCTGAGACATATGGCTCGGCGCATCATAGTGGATCCTTCTGTCAACATCTCCATCGAGCAGCTAGCCAAATGGGCTTCAGAAGATCAATATAACACAGAAGCTCGTCAAGGTCACTCCTTGGTGCCATTCAATGATAATGACTTAGAGCTTATTACCAAAGATGATGAAGAGGCAGAAGCGGCGCCCTGGAACCCTCCTGATGTCGAGAAGGTCAACTTCAATACCATCTTGGCTGAACTCGAAGAGTATGAGGATCCGGCTTTTGACGAGGAGTCTCCCAAATTCACCATTAGCGACTCAAGGAAGGTAGTCTACCAGCAAGAGCAAGTTTTAGGCGAGCCATCTGCTGTAGGTGATCACAATGACGTCGATCCAGTGTCTACTAATGGTTAAGCTGCTGGTGAACCCACAGAATGAAGTTTGATGTTGATGGTTATGTATTGAACAAGTCCCAAACATTTCTTGTTTTTTGGTTTCATGAATACTTATGCCTTGGCCCTGTTTTTGGGAGGCATTTTGCTTGGTAACTTTACTTGTCTAAGTCTTGGCCCATTTTGGGAGACTTAAATATATCATAGCTGACTCTCCTTTACTGTATGTTGTATGCCTTTGATTTCAGCATGTGTGAGTCGAGCTAGATGTAATAGGACAAATAAGTCGTCCTAAGTTTTAAGGTCCAAGCCCGTTTTTTGTAAGGATTTTTGTAAACGAGATTGACTCAGAGTCAAACCTGTTTTAAAAAGTCTAAGCTGGCCAAGGGTCGAGCTTATAAGAACGAAGTCGACCTAAGATCGGACTTGTTAATAGGGCTCAGCTGATTAAGTATCGAGCTGACTTAGAATGAGGCTGACTAAGAGTCGAGCTCATTGGGACAAAGTCGACTAAGAGTCGGACTTTTAAGGGTTCATAACTGATTTAAGAATCGAGTTTGCTAAGAACGAAGCTGACTAAGAGTCGAGCTTTTTGAACGAAGTCGACTATGAGTCGGACTCGTTAGAGGAACTAAGCTGATTAAGAATCGAGCTTGTTAAAATGAAGCTGACTAAGAGTCGAGCTTGTTGAAGTTAGTGCATAGTGTTTGGTCGAACAGAACTGCGATTTTAATTGAAGTAGAAACATGCTTACATCAAATAGAAAACTAGAACTATGACAAATTGGGAACTGCTTTAACTTTGAACTGAGCCAAGGACTCAAACTAGAAGTAGTATTTGATAAGGTGAGTAGCATGCCATGGATGCTTCAACTCTTCACCATCCAGGTGAGCTATCATGTAGGTCCCTTCTTTGACGACTCGAGTAACAATGTAAGGGCCTTCCCAGTTAGGAGATAGTTTATTCTGCTGAGTTCTCCTTCCGGTTGCTTCGATCTTTCTCAACACATGATCTCCTACTTGGAATGATCTTGTCTTCACCTTCTTGTCGTGGTAACTTTTAGTTCGCTGCTTGTAGTTGACCATCCGAAGGTAAGCCGTGTCTCGCTTCTCGTCAACTAAGTCATGGTCGATCAGTCTGTTGGTGTCATTCTGCTCTTGATTGAAGAAGGTTACTCTAGCAGTAGGAAATCGGAGCTCAGCAGGTGCCATGGCCTCTGATCCATATGTGAGAGCGAATGGGGTTTCCCCCGTGGGCCCCCGAGTGGTTGTGCGAACTGCCCAAAGGGCAAGGGGGAGTTCGTCCAACCAGTTGTTACGTCGACCAACGAAGCCTGTCTTTAGTGCAGATAGGACGAGCTTATTTGCTGCTTCAGCTTGCCCATTTCCTTGAGGATAGGCAATAGAAGATTGCCAATGTTTGATCCCTACTCGATTCATTTCTGCTTTAAAGGCTCGAGAGAACTGCAGGCCGTTGTCTGATACTATAGCTCTAGGAAATCCAAATCGACACCAGATGAAGTCGTGGATGAAATTTATGGCATTTTCCTCTGTGATGCGAGCTAGCGGTTTTGCTTCAACCCACTTGGTGAAATAATCAATTGCGATGATCACATACTTGCTATTTCCCCGGGCGGGAGGGAAGGGTCCAATCAAGTCGACGCCCCACATGTCGAATGGCCAAGTGGCGATCACTGGAGTTTGCTCGGTTGTAGGAAAATGAGGTAGGTTGGAAAACCTTTGACATTGATCACATTGCTGGACAAAGTCATGAGTGTCAGCTCTCATGTGTGGCCAGTAATACCCCAAAGTGATCAATTTGTCGGCTAGAGTTCTGGCCCCCGGGTGTCCACCACAAATTCTACTGTGCACCTCATGCATTAACTGAGTGATCTCTTGAGGGTGGATGCACTTCAATAATGGCCTAGTAAATGATCTTCTAAACAGCATGCCTCCTTGGATGACATATCTTGGAGCTTTCTTTTTGACAGCTCGAGCCTTCTTCTCGTCTTTGGGGAGCTCGCCACTTTCCAATTATGCCCTCATTTCTTAGCACTTCTCATAAACCCAATTTCTAGAGGGGTCTTCAATGCATTGGATTTTGACCCTTTCATATGCTGGGGTTTCAAGATAAGAGATGGGTTCTTCGTGCTGCTCGTCTGTAGTGGCTAGCTTAGAGAGCAAGTCGGCCAACACATTGTCTTCTTGACCAATCCTTTGGATTTCCCAAAACTCTAAGTCTTTTATTAGCTCCTTCACCAGGTCGTGGTACTTGACTAGAGTAGAGTTCAGCACCTCGTATTCTCCTCGGACCTGGTTGACTATCAACTGTGAGTCACAATATGCCATGATTTTGGTTGCTCCAAAGCACTTTGCGTACTCGATGGCTGCAACCAATGCCTCGTACTCTGCTTGGTTGTTAGAAGCATCAAACTTGAATCTCAATGACTCCTCATATACTGTCCCAGATTCTGGCTCGATCAGGACAATCCCAGCTCCGCTAACACTTTTGGTTGCTGACCCATCCGAGTAGACTTTCCAACAATCATCGGGTAGGTTGGTGACGACTTGGGACTCTAACTCTTTCCCTTTTATTTTCTCTTTCTGAGCTCGCACTTCACTATCTTCCTTGGTGAACGTCAGCTCGACCAAGAAATCTGCTAGAGCTTGAGCCTTCAGTGCCTTTCGAGGTCGATACTCGATGTCGAATTCCGTAAGGGCAATTGACCAATTGAGTAAGCGACCTGAACTTTCTGGCTTATGAAGGATTTTTCTTAAGGGGGTATTCGTAAGAACCACTATAGGGTGAGCCAGGAAATAAGCTCGCAGTTTCCTTGAAGCAGCGACTAAAGCATAGGCGACCTTTTCAGCATTGTAATATCTGCCCTCCACATCTGATAGGGCCTTGCTAACATAGTATATGGGCTTTTGAAGCCCTTCCTCTTCTCGAACCAGAACCGCAGTAACAGCTTTGTCCCCCACAGATAGGTAGACGAACAAAATCTCTCCAATGGTCGGGCTACTTAATAGTGGTGGAGTAGAGAGGTAATCCTTGAGCTGTTGGAACGACGAATGACATTCGGCCGTCCATTCAAAAAATTTCGCTCCCCTTAAAGCTTTGAAGAAGGGGAGAGACCTTTCTGCTCATTTGGATATGAATCGACCTAGAGCTGCTACTCTTCCATTAAGTCGCTGCATCTCTTTGACACTGGTAGGCTCCTTCATGTCGACTAGAGCCTTGATCTTCTCTGGGTTAGCTTCTATACCTCGCTGAGATACCATGAATCCAAGGAACTTGCCAGCTGTCACTCCAAATACGCATTTGCTCGGGTTGAGCTTCATGCGTTGATAAGTTGCCTTAGTTTTGATGACCATATCGTCGACGTAGGCCTCCATGTTTCGGCTAATTTGTGAGGCAAAGACCTTGTTTACCATGCGTTGATAAGTTGCTCCTGCATTCTTCAATCCAAATGGCATCATGTTGTAGCAGTAGATGCCTACAGCTACTTGGAAAGCTGTTTTTACCACGTCATCCTCATGCATCTTGATCTGATGATAACCTGAATAGGCATCTAGGAAGCTGAGGGTGGAGTGACCATCAATAGAATCCACGAGCTTGTCAATCCTTGGGAGAGGATAGCTGTCCTTTGGGCAGGCAAGATTGAGGTTGGTAAAGTCGACAGACATTCTCCATTTGCCATTTGATTTCTTCACCATGACCACATTAGCTAGCCATGTTGTATGTGTGGCCTCCTTGATTATCCCTGCACTCAAAAGTTTTTGTACCTCGAGTTTAATGGCTTCCTCCTTGTCATGAGCAAAGCTTCTCAACCTTTGAGGCTTGGGCTTTATAGTCGGGTTGACCTCAAGCTTATGAACAACGACCTCTTGCTTGATCCCCCTCATGTCCTCTACTCGCCATGCAAAGACATCATTACTTTCTTTCAGCAGCTCGATGATCTCTGCTCGCTCCTCGTCTGATAGCTGTTTTCCAATCTGAATCTTTTGCTCAGGGTAGGAAGGGTTGGTGATTATTGATTCTAGCTCGTCTACAGCTTCCAGCTCAGGACCATCTCTGAACTGCAGGGTCTCAATGATGATCTCTCTGACCCTTTGTCTTTCCTCTACCCCCAGATGTGGAGCTTCCTCAGCTATCATCTCATCTAGCTCATCTGCAACCTCGCTGGTGGTGGTGGTGGCCCCCGAGTTATTGTCGATCTGGAGGCATAGCTTGCCTATGGAAACTTGGTCGACCATAACTATATCTTGATCAGCCATGGGGGTTTCAGAGTGACATGTCGACTCAACCATGACTTCGTCATGTGAGCGAAAGGTCGACTCTTCCACAATGGTGATTGTTGATAGTCGAGTAGTTTTGGTGACCGATTGAGATAACTTCAAGTACCCTTCTGCAGTCTCAATCTCTAGCTCCCTCTTCTTCCTTTCTCTAAGGACATGATCTAAGTATGCTCGAGTTGTGCCTTGTACACAGCCTACTCCAGCAGGTGTGGGGAATTTAACTCGCTGATGGGGAATAGAGGCCACCATTCCAAGTGCGACCTGGCCAGGGATTCCAAGTATAGCAGCATAATCGCTATTCACATCTATAACAATAAATTTTACCTTGGAAACGACCCTGTAGGGATGTTGGCCTAGGTCGACATCGAGCTCAATCTGGCCTTTGGCATCGACCCGGTGATTGGTAAAGCCCTCCAACCTGCCATCATATCTTTCAAGCTGCTCGTTGGAAAGACCCATCTCCTGGAATGTCTTCTAGAACAAAATGTCTTTACAGGCCCCCATGTCGACTAAGAGTCTGCTCGTCGTACATCCGTCGATAAGACCTGGGATGACGAGAACTTGCTCTCTAGCCGCCATATTAGTTGCCAGCTCGTAAGGGTAGAAGCTGATCACCTCATCTCTGACATCTCTCCTTGGAGGCACATGTGGGGCTTTGTTGAGTTGAAAGATTTTATGTTTGATGGCTGTGTTGCTGGCTTGCTCTGTGATGACCCCCAAGTTCAATCTGGGTTGCCTTGGTCCTTGATGTCCACCTGCTGGTTGCTCGCCTCCACCAGCTTGAGGCCTTTTAACATAAGTGTCGAGCCTTCCCTGGTCGACCATCCTCTGAATGATACACTTCAAACTCATACAATCCTCAGTAGTATGGCCTGTATCCTTATGGTAATCACAGTATTTGCTATTGTCCCTTCTGAACTTGTTGCCTGAGTTCATTGGGGCAGGTGGGGCCAACTCAACCGCGTTCATTATTTCTGTTCGACTCACCGTTAGGGGAGTGAAAGCTTCGGGCACTTTCTCTGTCGCCCTGGTCCTGTTCTTACCATTCTTGTTATTTCCCCCATTTTTGGCTGAGTCTTTCTTATCCTCAGCGACCTCAACCTTGGGGCCTTTCCCATTCTTCTTTTCTTTCCTCTCCTCGGCTAATGCCACATTATAAACTTTCTCGAACAACTCCTGTCGAGTAGTGACTGTACGAACCGTCAGCTCATAATCCATGTCTGCCGAGGAAATGCCATTTTGGAAGCAATTGATCACCTCCTTGTCAGTGAGATCCTCCTCAATCTTGTCAACCATTTCTTTGAACTTGGTGTAGTAGCTCATGGAGCTTTCATTTTTCCCTTGCACCAAGTTGTTTAGGTCGGTGACAGTCACTTTCCGAGCTCCAGCAGTTGAGAAGCGATCTAGAAATTTTGTCCTCAAGCACATCCAGGTGGAGATGCTACCACCTGCCAAACCATTGAACCATGTTAGGGCTGCCCCCGTGAGTGTGCTTATGAGGGCTTTGCACATGTTGTCGTCCTCATTGGCGACAAAGCACATTGTGGCTTCTAGGTGCTGCACGTGGCTTTTTGCATTGGTTGCCCCTGAGTACTTCTCTAAAAGGGGTAATCTGAAACCAGGAGGTGGTCGACTGTCAATCAAATCCTTGGCCAAAGGTCGAAGAGCAAAGTCAATTCGTTCGACCTTTCCAGTATCATTTTTCTTTTCAGCCTCCCATTGTTCAAACTTCTTCTTCATCAACAACCACTCCCTAGCATCAGGCCTAGCGTCTCCTGCAGGGGGAATATCGTTTGACCTTTGACCTTCACTTCTAGGGGGAGTTACCTACTTGCTTCTCCTGTCCCTGTGAGAAGGTGCCCTCTCTGATCGAACTGGTGACATGTGCCTGTCATTTCTTAGTGGCGACCTGCGCCCTTCATCCCTGGGTGGCGACCTGCGTCTATCATTTCTGGGTGGTGACCTGCGCCTTCCCTCTCTTATGGGCGACCTATTCCTATCCCTATGAGACTGCGACCTTTGCGTTCTGACGGGCGAACCACGTCGGCTTCGGTTGGCCTCTAACTGCGTCCTCAAGTCTGACTGTGCTTCTTGTTCCCTATTCCTAGTGAGACTAGCCCTTAGGTCATCACTCGGAACATGAATAGGTGATTGAGGTCGCACCACCATCCTTTGATCAACATTCTGACCCACAGTTTCGTTTGGTCTAGTACTCCTGGCACACTTCCTATTAGAAACTTGAGATGGGGCCACTCTCTCAGACCTTCTATCCACTTGCTCCGCCTCCTCCATTGCCAATAACTCAGCCAGAATTTGAGCTCGCTCCATCAGCATTTCCTTTCTACTCAGTGGGTTGGATGAGGGACCTGCCCTATTTCCAACATTCATCTGTCCAGTTGGACGTTTTGGAGGAGGTGGAGCTCCTTGTCCCTCCATAGGTCGCTTCTCTCTCCTTGCGTCTGGCAATCCCCTGCCATCAGCCACACTGTTAGATCGCGTGGCTCTAGCGTGCTGACGCGTTGGAGGGGGTGGAGGCAAATTTGCGTTTGCAGCATTGGTGTTGAGATTTCCAGCGTTTGCATTGGTGTTATTGTTTCCTTCTTCATGCCCGAGTGAGGTCTCAGATACATGTCCATCTGAAGTCACCATTGTTACAGGTTGAGAAAACTTTCGAGGTCAAGCTTATGCACGATTCCCGGCAATGGAACCAAACTGATGCCGCAAGAAAAGTGCTTATCAACTTTCGTCCACGTGGCAGGACTGATCACTTGGCTCCTTGACCTGAAAACAAGAACCCACGACTAGCCGGATGTGTCTCCGGCTTAGACCCTCGGGCGTGAGAGTAAGTATATGACTTGGAGAGCAAAAATGTATTGAATAAAGATGATTCAAATGACAAAATTGCAGTTACCTTTCCACTGTTGGTAGTGGTAATGTATTTATAGTAGATGTAGGTGGTTTAATGACAGGGCTACATATGCTCCGATGTTTTAGGGACAGTTACGCATTATTTGAACGTGTTTTAAACGGTCCCTGATTTATAGGGGAGCAGTTATGGCCAAAGTAATTGCACGTGCGCCTGTAGCCGTTAGGTTGACGCTTGCTTTGGCAGGTCGAGGTCGACACTTGTGTTTGGATCGACCTGACTGACGAGTAGAGTTGGATCGTACCTGAAATGTGACTGGGTCATAAGGTCGGACTAAGTTAGGTAGGGACCTAGTAGGTCGGACAATGGACTTAGTCGACTGATACATGAGATGGGCCTAGAGCCATGTACTGATTGGGCCTAGCCCACTGAGAATAGGGTGAACATAATTGCTTGAGGACTGGGCTTTACTCGCTTGGCCCAATTAGATACTTTTGATATTTTGATATGTTCACTTTTTATTATAAAATTATGAAATTATAATATCTTTGATATACTTTTCATGACAAAATTATAAATTATATCCCTCCTTCAATAATTGATTTTTATTTTTGTAAATAATTTGTTTATAAACGATTTTTTTTTTTTTTTGAAATTACTTAATCCTCTTTGACATTCATCATATTTTATTAAGCTTAACCACACTAGTACTATAGTGTCATATGGTGATATTGTTAAAGTATTTATGTATATACTCCATCCGTCTCACGTGAATGCAAATTTATTTTCATTTTGGTCCGTCCCATGTAAATGCAAACTACCCAAAATGGAAACAAATTTATTATTTTATATTCACCCTACCCCACCCACTCATTCTCTCTCTTTATTTTTCACCATACAATTTATTTAACCAACCTACTATTAACTCCACTCATTCTCTCTCTTCATTTCCTACCACACATTTTCATTATCTTAATAATATTTCTTAATTATTGTGCCTGAAAAAATGGTTCACAATGACGTGGGACAGAGGGAGTATTCTATTAGAAATAGAGATGAGTGATTGATAAAGTTATGCCATAATTTATTATTTGATTATTCAATATTCTATCATCACTTAAAATAGAAGAACAGTGTGATAATTTATACTCCCTCCCTCCGACCCACGTGAATGGAAACCAAAAAACAAAGCATAATAATTAAGAAAAAGTAGGAGATATTAGTGAAAGACGGTGTTTGTAAGTATGAAAAATAAAATAGAAAAGAGAATAAGTGTGAAAAATAGTAAGTTGATTGTTGTTGTTAGTATAAAAGTAAAGTAAAATAGACAATAAGCGAAATAAATAGTGTAAAAAATTTGACATTTTGGACGGTCTCCAATAATGTACGACGGACAAAAAAGGTCTCTATTCACGTTGATGAGCCCGGATATATTGGACCGGGCCCAAAGCTCGATCTGGCCCAAAAGCACAATATGACATGGCATATCATAGACCGCGATCTCCTAAATACCGTCAGAGTCAAGAACGTGGATAGCTAGAGCACTAGAGTCTAGACCGCGGGCAGCCATACCAGGCGCGAATACGTGTCTTAGATCAAAGACAAAGATATCCTTAGGGCTGACGTCAGCGAGCAGCTCTCACCTACTATATCACTTTACTGACAGAGCTAACCAGGCGCGGACATGTGTCCTAGGTCAAAGACTAAGATTTTTAGTTGTTTTATTTAAAATAGACAATGAAACTTGTTTGTCATTCTCATAATAAAAAATTCATACCCACTTTCTCCCTCTTACTTTACTTTTCGTACTCATGACATTTCATTTTTCATAATTCTCCTATAAAATCAAACTAGAAACCTTATTGTGGGGCTAATAGAGTATATATATTTATATGATCAGAACTAATAATAATCTCTCAGTCTCATTATGTTTGGCCACCTTTCCATTTTTGTTGATCTCATTTTGTTTGGTAACTTATAACTCAATGCAAATTTATATCTTATTTTCTATTATATCCATATTTATGTTCTATATTTAACTAATTAATTAGACGTTTACGTATTTTCATGCTATAATTAAGGAAAAGTGTCCTAGGTCAAAGACAAAGATGTTCTCTCAGCGACATTCCTCTGCAGCAAATATCACTTTACTGACAGAGCTAGCCAGGCGCAGACAGGTGTCCTAGGTCAAAGACAAAGATATTCTTAGAGCTGACGTCAGCGAGCAGCTCCCACCTACTATATATATCAACATTTGTCCCCATGGACAAGGTAAGTGTAAAATCTATATTTGTAAGCCACATTAATCCTAAACAGATAACTCACTCAAGACATTTCAAGTCTTATTTCTCAGTCATAAATCCTCAAGAGATCAACTCTCACACCTGAAGGCCTGAGCTGGATTAAACTCTGGCTTTGACCTTAACAGTGCTTATTGTTGTTGTTGTTGTATTCTAAGTACAAATCAATATCAAGTCAGATATCCTAAACAAATGAGACCCTGAAAGTCAAGGCGACACGTGAAACGGAGGAAGTATATTCTTAAATAAGAAAGTAGAGCAAAGCACTTGTTTAGTAGCTCGATGGGCTTAATTCATATTAATAATAAGGGAATTATTAATTCAGGGGGTGTCTAGTAATTCAAATTAAAAAAATTAAATTTATGTTTGATAGAAACAATAAAAAATATGACAGTTTTGAGTAAAGATTAAATTATTTACATTATATACTTTTCCATTAACAATTTTGATATATGTATGGATAGTTTTGTCCAAATACTTTTCATTCTTATCTATTAATACTTGAGTAATTAAACCACTCTTTTCTTGAAATAAATATGAAGGGATAAGAAATATTATTCGCATGATTATTCAATTTTATTTAAGGGCAAATTGCAATTTGGTTATCTAACGTTTACCAACTATTGTAATTTGATTCCCAATATTGAATTTTTAGCATTTTCATTCACCACATTGACATTTTGTCTCAATCCTATGTAAATTTTGTTAAAAAACTAACTCTCGTTAAAAATGTTTGCCACGTGCGACGCAAATATTTTAAAAGGGTAAAATAATAATAATAAAAAATAATTATTATTATTATTAATAAAAATAATAAAATAATAAAATAATAAAATAATAATAATAATAAAATAATAATAATAATAAAAAAATAATAATAATAATTAAAAAAATAATAAATAATAATAATAATAATAATAATAATAATAATAAAATAATAATAATAAAATAATGATAATAATAATAAAATAATAATAATAATAATAATAATAATAATAATAATATTATTATTTTAATATTCCCTCCGTCCCAGCTTAAGCTTCACTAATTACCCAAAGGGCGTCCCGTTACAAGCTTCACATTTCCTAAAATGGAAAAGGTTTATTAATATTCTATTATACCCACTAACTTTTCTCTCACACATTTAAATTATGAGTCTCACTTGTCATATCCACTCACTTCTTCCCTCTCACAACCCTTCTCCCACTCCCATTATTTTTTAATATATATATATTGCTTTCTTAATTTGCATGCTTCACCAAAATGGTGAAGCTTAACCCGGGACGGAGGGAGTATTATTTTTTTATTATTATTATATTTTTTATTATTATTATTTATTATTATTATTATTATTATTATTATTATTATTATTATTTATTATTATTTTTTTATTATTATTATTTTATTATTATTATTATTATTTTTTTATTATTAATATTATTATTATTATTTATTATTATTATTATTTATTATTATTATTATTATTTTACCCTTTTAAAAACATTTGCGTCGCACGTGGCAAACATTTTTAACGAGAGTTAGTTTTTTAACAAAATTTACATTGGATTGAGACAAAATGTCAATGTGGGGAATGCAAATGCTAAAAATTCAATGTTGGAAATCAAATTGCAACATTTGATGAACATTGGATAACCAAATTGCAATTTGCCCAATTTAATCTATTGAACCTCAATCTTAATCTTATTATTGGTAATTAATTTTATTTAATATAAAAATAAAAAAAGCTACCAAGCAACCAAGCAACTAATAATGTTCCTTGGACTACAATGAGTTGAGAGTGATGATGGCCATTTTGGGCCTAAGCCCGTGGGAGAAAATCAAGGCCCGCCGCCTGCCGCCCGTTTGGCCCGCCGCCCGCCCGCGGCCAGCCGTGCGCCCGCCCGCCTTGGGCCTGTGCAGCCTCACCGAGGCATTTGGACAACGGGCGGGCCAAGCCCGCGGACTTCCAAAGCCCGTTTGCCCATTTTCCGTTTGGCCCGCTTTTTTTTTTTTATAATTTATATTTATTATTTGAATAATTAACATCAATATCATTGTGGCCAAGTGGTAAGTTGCACTCATTGATCCCATTTGACCAAGGTTCGAACCCCCCCAACCCCTTTTCTGATTTTGTAAAAAAAAAAGGGATATACCCGTTTGGCCCGTGGATCCTTGGATCCGGACCAAACGGACGGGTTTAGCCATGGAAAAACGGACGGGCCGGGCCGGGCTTTAGCCCGTCTCCTCTCACGGACGGGCCGGGTTAAGCCCGTTTGTCCGTTTGCCCGCACAACGACGGGCCGGGCCGGGCCGGGCTACCCATTTGGCCTTCATCAGTT
This sequence comes from Adenophora triphylla var. japonica, assembly GCA_022495995.1. NCBI lineage: Eukaryota > Viridiplantae > Streptophyta > Magnoliopsida > Asterales > Campanulaceae > Adenophora > Adenophora triphylla. The sequence continues at coordinate 141,050 of JAFEMH010003725.1, forward strand.
GAGAGCAAAAGGCAGGGCAATTTCAGGAAGCCTAATTATTGTCCACGACAACATCGATCGATGAAACCTTTAACTATGCACTGCACGAAAATGTGCATAAATGACGTGAATCAATTGACTAAAATACCCTCCTTCACACTATCATGTGATGATGGCCATTTTGGGCCTAAGCCCGTGGGAGAAAATCAAGGCCCGCCGCCTGCCGCCCGTTTGGCCCGCCGCCCGCCGCGGCCCGGCCTCAGGCCCGGCCCGCCCCCTTGGACGGTACAGGCCTCACCGAGGCATTTGGACAACGGGCGGGCCAAGCCCGCGGACTTCCAAAGCCCGTTTGCCCATTTTCCGTTTGGCCCGCTTTTTTTTTTTTATAATTTATATTTATTATTTGAATAATTAACATCAATATCATTGTGGCCAAGTGGTAAGTTGCACTCATTGATCCCATTTGACCAAGGTTCGAACCCCCCCAACCCCTTTTCTGATTTTGTAAAAAAAAAAGGGATATACCCGTTTGGCCCGTGGATCCTTGGATCCGGACCAAACGGACGGGTTTAGCCATGGAAAAACGGACGGGCCGGGCCGGGCTTTAGCCCGTCTCCTCTCACGGACGGGCCGGGTTAAGCCCGTTTGTCCGTTTGCCCGCACAACGACGGGCCGGGCCGGGCCGGGCTACCCATTTGGCCTTCATCACTATCATGTCCTTTGACTTGTGACATGGATGATGATGCAAGACACTTTCAAATTTCAATAAAGCATATCCATCTAATCATTACTGATAAGAAATTTAAGATTCAATCTCACCCCACCACTTTTAACACCTTTTTAAATTAAAAAAAAAAAAAAAGTCAAAGAATCTAAAACCCCAAAATTAAATAATTAATCCACCTTGCTCATATAAAAATAAAAGGCCTTTTGAATTTCGAATATCAACTCGATTATTTTCAAAGCTCTAACTAAAATCATCACAACGTCAACTACATTATCTAGCGTCGTAAAGGTTCTCGCTTAAGGGCAAATAAAAGAAAGTCTAATTTAGGCAGCCCTAATCAGTGGCGGAGACAGAAATGAAATGTTAGGAAAGGGAGCAAAAATTTGGGAGCAAAGGAAAGATGAATGGGGACTGCTCCCGATTTTTATTTTTTTTTGCTATTTTTCTCCTATACAATACAACTTTAGACATAATTAAATACTTATTTTAATGGAGACAATAATAAATTAATTGGTTTCTCATACGATTCAACACAGTATCAAAATGTTCAATATCTACAAATCTTACCTGCTTAAAGAAAATCATAAATATAAAATATTTTACTTCTACATATACTTCTCCGTCTCACTAAAACTTACACTCTTTACCTCATTTGTGTCTCATTAAAAATCACACTTTTTAAAATGAAAACTACACTTTCTAAATGAAATTGTTTTAATACTTCTTTATTCAATAAAATTCATACACTTAATCTTCAGGTTCAAAACTAAAGTGTGATTTTAGATAAAATGGACGGAATAATGATTGAAAAAAAAAAGTCAAGGAGGGGCAACTGTCCCCTTGCCCCTATGTAGCTCCGCCCTTGGCCCTAACCCTGTATTATAGTATAAAGAAGATGTTTGCATGACTTATTAAGAAAATTGCGTAAAAAATATTGCATAAATTTATTGATGTTTCGTAGCAAAAAAACGTAAACAGTTTAGTGAGTTGTTTTATTTTATTTTGTCATATTCTCAAGCCAAAAAATTGAGTATTTGGCTTCATCGAAAATAATGAAAATCTAACTAAAATCATCATTTGAAAAAAAAAATATCAATATTGCTCCGTTCCATTTTTATTTAGATACGAACCCAAAAATTTTAGTAATGGAGGTTAAACTAATTTTAGGAATACATATTATAATTGGAATATCCAAATTTAGCATTTTACTCAAAATCAAGAAAGTTAAAATGTATACAAAAAAAAAATAAAAAAAATTAGTCGTCATTTTCTAAAAATTTGAAAATGCTAAAATGTGCTCCGAAACTGAAGCCACAAGGAATGCTTTGACAGTGTCTAAATGCAGATAGTATGTATCAATAATAATTTTTAAAAGTTTGTAAAATGATTATGCTTTAATATTTTGGTTAAGTCTAATAATGAGAGTGACTGAGTGAGTATCTTTTTGTTTTGGGACAAATAAAATACTCCCTCCCTCTCAGACCAAATATCCTTTGGTTGGATTTTACGTTTTTTAATAAATTTTTTAAAAAATTAATAAAGAATCGTAAGTTGGTAGAAGATTAAAGGAGAGAGAATGTAAAAGTTAAATATGAGATAGGGAATAGTCGTTAATGATTATTTTTTTAAAATGGATGGAAGATTAGAGGAGAGAGAAGGTAAAAATTAAATGTGGGGTAGGGAATAGTAGTTAATGATTGGTTTTTTTGTAAATACTCATATGTTAACATTATAAGGGTATAGTGAATGGTTTTTTTGTAAATATATTTAAATTATAAGGGTATAAATATATTCAAAACTTGTCATTTATGGAAAGAACTTTTGAAGTGGGACGGATTAAAAGGAAAAGTAGGACCCAGTGGGACGGAGGGAGTACTTGTTTTTTTTTATTAATTTCAACTTTGTCAATGAAGGCTAATTTTTTTTTAATGTGGAGAAGTGTGGTTTCTTTTATTGTTTTTTTTTTTTTTCACGTAAACAAGACTTTTCAATCTATAGTATAACATTGAAAAAATAAAAAAAATCCCCATCTTCTTGGAACTATGTTTTTTGTCAATTTGAATGATAATCGAGAAATAATTTAAATTATTTAGTTATCTTATTAAAAATATAAAATTTGTTAGTATTACACTATTATAAATACCAATATCATCGTAAAAAAAAAAATTTATTAAGAACTAAGAATAATCAAAATTATTGCTCAAAATCTATATAATAATATATAAAAGTAGAAACATTTTAAGCTCATACAATGCGCCACGTGGAATTCCATGTCACATCCTATATGTAATGCTTTGCCCAATCAGATTTTATTATAAATTTAACCCATTTAAAAAAAATAACTATCATCCTATAAACAGGGGATAATAAATTCAAAGCATCTAAAATTTAAAGGATTATTTACTGACACAATTTTACTTGATGATATTTTTCTAAAAATTCAAAGTCCAGTAGCAATAATAATCGAAGAGCCTAAAGAGATAATGATACATTTTCCCCTTTAAGCTTAGAAGATATAGATAATGATATATTTGATTTTTTTAAAAAAATATAGAAGAATTATTGATAGACTCAATTTTACAATCAAAATATTCTTTAATAATTAAAAAGGATTTAATATTAGATGATAGTAATATGTTAATTGTCAATTATCATTTTGTGAATCCAGTTGTTGTTATTTAAGCTACTAGACGTATGTATTGTGCTCAATTGGAAGATGAAAATGTATACTTTCAAATCTTGTGGCATGTGTTTCAATCTACTCACCTCCATTTAAACCTTTCTAATCTGTTTCTATTAGAGTGTTTTTTTTTTCCTTATAATTTTCATTTTTTCCCTCTTATATTTATTATTATTCTTGGTGCCTATTTGTTGATGCGGTCAGCCGCACGGTCAATCATAGATGCGGTCAGCCGCACGGTCAACCATAGATGCGGTCGACCGCATGGAAGGTGGGCCGGGCCAGTGATCGACCGCATGGAGGATGGGCCGGGCCAGTCGACCTCATGCTGGTAACGGGCCTCAATCTGCCCAGATTTCCGTCTTTCCTATTTTAAATAGGATTGTGTTTCCGTCTATCTTAATTTAAGTAGGATTGGGTTTCCAACTTGATTTGGTTTCCTAATTCCTTTTGTTTCCTATTTGCTTTGAGTTTCCTATTTGCTTTGAGTTTCCTTTTGGACTAAAACCTCTTTGTATTCTCCTATATATATTTCCTCCTTGTGAGAAGAATAAACAAGAAAGGATTATTATTCCAATTCAAATTCCTACATGGTATCAAAGCCTCCATACACAAGCTCTTGATCTTAACAATGGCGGAACAACCGGCCGGTGGAGGTGGTGATGAGCGGCCTCCTCCAGTTTTGAAGATTGAATATAACTCTCCCTTCTACCTAGGTCCCCAAGATCGACCTGGTGATTTCATAACTCCTACTCGCTTCCGTGGTGACAACTATGATGATTGGGCTGGTGATATACAGACCGCTCTCGAAGCTAGACGAAAATTCGGTTTCTTGGATGGATCTATTCCTTCCGTCGTTCCTCCTTGCACCGAATCAGATTGGAATACCATTCATGCTATGTTGGTATCATGGCTCATGAATACTATTGAGCCCGAGGTTAAAAGCACTCTCTCCAAGTATAGAGATGCTCGCCGTTTATGGGAGTCTCTCAAATCTCGATATGCGTTGGTAGACGGACCTCGCATTCAACAACTGAAGATGTCGATAGCACGATGTGAGCAGATCAAGACCATGCCTGTAGCTGTGTATTTTGGTAAGTTGACTGGATTGTGGGAATCACTGCACAATTACGAGCCGCTTATAGATTGTTCTTGCTGCGACAACTGCACAAATGACAGAAACACGCGACACGAAGGGCGACTGGCAAGCTTCATGAATTTCTTATGGGTTTAAATTCTGAATATTATGCCTCTCTTCGTACTAACCTCTTGTCTCAGGATCCCTTGCCCACCCTTGATCGTGCTTATCAATTGGTAGCCCAGGCTGAACGAGTACGTCTTGCTAAACCAATTCTTGATGAGCCTCCAGATGCAGTTGGCTTTTCCCTCAAAACTGGCGGTTCTCGTGGTCGTGACAAACCCGACAAATCCCACCTTACATGTTCTCACTGTCAGAAAAAGGGTCATGATGTCTCCTCCTGTTTTGATCTTGTCGGCTATCCCGAATGGTGGGGAGACAGCAGCAAAACGGGTGCTCGTGGTGGAGGTCGTCCTCAACAAGGTCGAGGCAGAGGAGTTGCGCGAACCAACTCAGTCACCCAAGTTGGTGCCGCCCAAGTCGGGTCTTCCACCGGATCTCTTCCCTCTACTTCTTCACCTTTGTTTCTATCGCAGTAATGGAATGCTTTAGCCGCCTAGTTGGTAACACTCGTATTCCGGATAATCGCCTTCACGGTACGTTTGATACATCTTCTTGGATCATTGATACGGGAGCGTCTAATCATGTTACCGGAAATGCTGCTTGTCTCTTTGATTCATACTCTATACAAGCTTGCCCCGTCAAGCTCCCTAACGGCGCTTCAGTCTTTGCTCATATAGAGGGTTCTGGTCGCCTAACAGACACCCTTGTTCTTTATCATGTTCTCTATATACCAAACTTAAACCGGCAAATTTTCTTTCTCGTTTTCTCAATTATCTCGATGATGTTCATTGCACCGTCCATTTTAATGCTTCTCTGTGTGCTATACAGACCAATCGAGGAACCCGATTGGAACGGGTGTTAGGCGGGATGGACTCTACTACTGGGGCGCACCTTCGCTTGTCATGTCTCTATCAACAATGCATCCGCTTTGCTCGAGTTGTGGCATAATCGTATGGGGCATCCATCTCGAAAAAGTAGTGAAACTTCTTCCTCCGCCTCTCATCCGTCGGGTAGTCTTCATCAACCTTGCGACGTTTGTTTTCGTGCTAAACATTCTAGATATAGCTTTCCTATTAGTGAGTATAAGTCTACTAGAGTTTTTGAGAAAGTTCATTGCGACTTGTGGGGTCCTTACACCCATGTTTCCTCTTGTGATGCTCGTTATTTCTTGACTTTGGTAGATGATTATTCACGTGTTGTTTGGATTTATTTATTAGTTGATAAAACGGAAGTTTTTCGCATGTTTATGGCCTTTGTTGCAATGGTGGATCGACAGTTTTCTCAAAAATCAAAATTGTCCAAGCCCGACAATGGCACTGAGTTTAACTCCCTGTTTGATTATTTTCTTTCCACCGGCATCCTTTTTCAAACATCATGTGTCGGCACTCCCCAACAAAATGGGCGTGTCGAACGTAAACATCGTCATATTTTGAACATAGCTAGAGCCTTGAGGTTTCAGGCTCACCTCCCCATTTACTTCTGGGGAGAAGCGGTCCTTACCACTGCTCATTTGATCAATCGAACCCCTTCCCCTTTGTTAGATAATAAAACTCCCTACGATATCTTGTTTGGCAAAGCCCCTTTTTGATTCCCTTCGAAGTTTTTGGTTCGATGTGTTATGCTCATAATCGCCAGCTAGGGGTGACAAATTTGCTAGTCGCACTCGTAAATGCATCTTCGTGGGGTATCCTCTTGGAAAAAGGGGTGGAAGCTGTTTGATCTCGAGACCAAGAAATTCTTCGTCTCTCGTGATGTGAAGTTCTTTGAGACTATGTTCCCATACAGTGATTCTACTACTGTTCCTCATGTCCCTGATTCTGTTGATGTCCTTGCTGAGGAAGAAGCTTTCGGTCACATTGATCTTCCTGTTGTAGAAGACTCCGTTGCTCCTTCTGTTGAACCTACTGCAGCCGAGCCCGTTACTTTATCCGATGTACAGGAAGAAGTTGCTCCTGCTGTACCTTCGGCTGCCACTGAGTCTACTGCTCCTTCGCATCAACGTCGGTATCTTCGATGGTTCTCGGACCCGACACTTTAGGGAGGGGTATGAGACAGTAAAATGCCTTCGGCCCGTCTTCGCGACTTTGTGGCTCTTACTACTTCTTCTAGTCCATCCCCCGCATCTCCGTCTTCAATCGGTTCCTCAGGTACCCCCTATCCTATAGCTCACTATATAAACTGTGATCGGTTTTCTGCAAAATATCGTACTTTTCTTGCAGCTCTTACAGGCTAAGAGCCGACCTCCTTTCGCGAGGGCATGACTCATGATGACCGGAAATGCCAATGCAAGAGGAAATTCGTGCCTTGGAGGATAATGGCACATGGTCCATGGTTTCACCGCCTCCCGGCAAACGGGCCCCGGGATGTCAATGGGTCTATAAGATCAAATATAATTCTCGACTGGAGCAGCTTGAACGGCTCAAGTCTCGGCTAGTTGTCCTTGGCAATCATCGAAAGAAGGCATCGACTACACGTAAACTTTTGCTCCTGTGGCTAAAATGGTCACTGTTCGGGCTTTCCTTGCTATTGCTGCTTCCAAGAATTGGGAGTTACATGAGATGGACGTTCACAATGCCTTCTTGCATGGCGACTTAGCAGAAGAGGTTTATATGAAACTCCCTCCGGGTTTTGAGGCACCAAACACCAACACGGTTTGCCCTCTTCATAAGTCCCTCTCGTGGTCCGAAGCAAGCCCTCGTTGTTGGTTCGCCAAGATTTTGACTTCCTTGAAGACTTACGGCTTCCTCCACCCTACTCGACTACTGTTTACATTCACAAAAGGTGTGACCCAGATTAATGTGCTTGTGTATGTTGACGATCTCATCTTAGCCGGGAACGATTCCGCTGCCTTGCTGTCCTTCAAGAAGTACCTGTGTGAGTGCTTCAAAATGAAGGATCTCGGATCTCTGAAATACTTTCTTGGCATTGAGGTTGCTCGCAATCCCGATGGCTTATTTCGTGCCAAAGAAAGTATACATTGGATATTATTTCTGAGGCCGGTCTTCTAGGTGCAAAGCCCTCTAGCTTCCCCATTGAACCTAACCATAAGCTTGGTGTTGCTACCGGTGCCCCCTTGGAAGATCCGGAACGCTATCGCCGCCTAGTTGGGCGCCTCATTTACTTGGTCCGTAACTCGGCCGGATCTTGCATATTCACCACATTCTTTCTCGCTCATGAATGAACCTCGTTCCGAGCATTGGGAAGCCGCTCTACGGGTTGTTCGGTATCTCAAAGGCACTCCGGACAAGGCATTCTTTTGCGCACCGACCGTGATCTCACACTTCAAGGATGGTGTGACTCCTGACCGGGCCGCTTGCCCCATCTCTCGTCTTTCTCTTACCGGTGGCTCGCTTTTTCTCGGGCATTCCCCATATCTTGGAAAACTAAGAAACAACCTCAAGTTTCTCGATCTTCTGCTGAGGCTGAATACCGCGCCATGGCAGCACTTACTTGCGAGCTTAAATGGCTGAAGGGCTTGTTATTGAGCATGGGTGTCCATCATCCCAAGGCTATTCCCATCTTCTGTGACAGTGAATCGGCTCTTCACATTGCCAAGAATCCTGTTTATCATGAGCGGACCAAGCATATTGAGGTGGATTGTCATTTCGTCCGTGACGCTATCTCCACTGGCCTTATTGCCCCTTTCTTATATTCCCACGAAGACTCAGTTGGCTGACATATTTATTAAAGCTCTCGACAAGCAACAGTTTGATGTTTTACTTGGCAAGTTGGGCCTTCTTAACCCTCACGCTCCAACTTGAGGGAGGGTGTTGATGCGGTCAGCCGCACGGTCAACCATAGACGCGGTCGACCGCATGGAAGGTGGGCCGGGCCAGTGATCGACCGCATGGAGGATGGGCCGGGCCAGTCGACCTCATGCTGGTAACGGGCCTCAATCTGCCCAGATTTCCGTCTTTCCTATTTTAAATAGGATTGTGTTTTCGTCTATCTTAATTTAAGTAGGATTGGGTTTCCAACTTGATTTGGTTTCCTAATTCCTTTTGTTTCCTATTTGCTTTGAGTTTCCTATTTGCTTTGAGTTTCCTTTTGAACTAAAACCTCTTTGTATTCTCCTATATATATTTCTTCCTTGTGAGAAGAATAAACAAGAAAGGATTATTATTCCAATTCAAATTCCTACACTATTTCAATTCTTTATATTTTAATATTTTTATAGGTTCTCAGCGTGAAGAAGATTAACTCATATTTCATTCCAGACACTTGTACGAGGATTTCTTCTATACAATTTTAGATAAAAGGTAATGTCATACTAATATAACAAATTTATTCGTGCATGTGTTCTCTAACTATTGGTTAGAGGTTTGACGATGATCATAATTAGGAGGGGATATAGAGGACTAATCTAGAGAAAATTTTCTGGACCGCGGTTGCATTTTGGGGGTTGAATAACTGTTTTGTTGATTGTTTATTGATCAATAATGAAGTAATTTTGCAATTATATCAGTTTAATAAGGTTTTGGTTGGTAAAAAGTTATGTATGGAAGTACTGATTTGAATAATATTGACCCTTCAAGCCAAAACTCCTTAGTAACAATTACTTATGTGGCTTCTCTCATGGAGATCTCATGCATAACTTTGTGTTTCTTTGTAGATACAAATATATGAATATCCACAAAGCATAAACACTTGCATGCAACATTTAAAATATACTCCCTCCGTCCCCATTCAATAGATACCAACTTTTTGGATGTGGAAATTAAGAAAAAGTAAGTGAGAGAAAAAGTGAAAGAAAATGTTGTGAGTATGAAGAATTAAATAGGAGAGAGAATGATGGGAGAAATAGTTAGGAGAAAGAATGTTGTGAGTGAAAAAGTAAAATAGGAGAGAGAATGAGTGGGGTAAATAATGAAGATTCCTTTCCATTTTGGGTAAGTATCAATTGATGTGGGACGAACCAAAAAGGAAATAAGTATCAATTGAACTGGGACGGAGGGAGTATATATATACTCCCTCCGTCCCAGTCATCTTAGGAAATTTTGAAATGGCACGGGGATTAAGGAATATTATTATAGTATTAGGAGAGAGAATGAGTGGAAGAAGTGTTGTGAGTGTGAAAAATTAAATAGGAGAGAGAATGAGTGGGATGAATAGTTAGGAGAGAGAATGTTGTGAGTGTAAAAGTAAAGTAGGAGAGAGAATGAGTGGGGTAGAAAGAGTATAAAAATAATAAAAATTTTTCATTTTTGGAATTCTTAAGATCGGCGGGACGCCCAAAATGGAAAGTTTTCTTAAGATCGGTGGGACGGAGGGAGTAGAGAGAGAGGGGAGGGGGGATAACCCAAAATTTATGATTAGATCTTATTTTATTTTTTATGATTAACTAAAATAAACTTTGACCAGTAATACAATAAAAAATCTTAATGAATTTTACAGATTCTTTAAAGTGACAAATAAGATCATTAAAGAGGAGTTGTGAAAGTCAAACAAAGAGGAGAAAATCAATGAGATACTACTTACTCCCTCCGTCTCACTTAGTGTAGACTAAGGTGGTGGGCACAATAACTAAGAAATATTATTAAGATAATGAAAATGTGTGATAGAAAATAAGAGAGAAAATGAGTGAGGTGAATAGTAGGTTGGTTGAATAAATTGTATGGTAAAAAATGAAGAGAGAGAATGAGTGGGTGGGGTAGGGAAAATAAAAAATAATAAAAAACTTTCTAATTTTGACAGTCTGCACTAAGGTGGGACGGACGAAAAAGGAAAGAAGTCTACACTAAGGTGTGACGGAGGGAGTATATGATTTTAGGTTTACATAGAGTCATAATTGAGGATTAATTGATGAGCATCAAAATAAGTAATCACTCAGCCGACACCAAGAGAAAATACTCCCTATACATTTTGAATTTGATCATGATAATTAAGAAAAAAGCATTAAAATAGGGTGTTATGTATATAAAAAGTGGAGCGGAAGAAAGTAGAGTATCAAATAGTATGTGTAAAGTTGTTGTGAGTGTGAAAGTGAATCTAACTGAATAAAGAATTATTATTACATTTTTTAAGTACTATAGTATTTTCATTTTAGAGGTGTGTAGTTTCAATTGGGATTCCTTTTACGTAAAATATGTAAATTTAATTGGGACGGAGGAGTATGGTCTTTTTTTTTTTTACATTGTCTTCAAGTTCAATTGAGTTTGCTATTAAAATCAAAATGAGATTATATTTTCGAAGCGTACGAATATATTTAAAACATTTTATTTACAAAATTATATACGATTATTAATGGTTTGAATTTAAATTTTGAAATTTGAATGAGGATATAATTTGCTAAGATTGCAAAATCCTAATATATTTCACATTGTGCCATTTGAAATTCAATATCATAAATCCACGTGGTGTGAAAACACGTTTATACCCCGAAATTATACACCAAATTTCACTTTGCAACACCCTCATGAAATTCATCTCATTTTGATACCTCATGTCAAAGTTATCCCTCAAAGCATCATTTCACTCACAAATGTTGTAAAAATTGAATGAAAATCAGTCAATACGTAGTGTACATGGCCAATTATTGGCCATGCAAATTATTCAAGTACCCTTGTATGTTTTGGTCAAGATCTAAACCTATTTTAGCCTTGGTTTTGCAATGATACGGTGGTATTGCTACCATCATGCCATTAACTTGTCACTGTCGCTGCCATGAACAAATTTAAACTCCCAAGTTTAGTATTTCAAGAAATAAAAACTCAATCAAAGCCAAAAAAAAAAAAGATGGAATACGTCCCAAAATAAAAATAAAAAATAAAAAAAGAACAAACTCACAAATCAAATGGGACATCATCCACACCCAATAACCAAATGGGGGTGAAAATTCATTTATTGCACTAAGATCTCCCAATTTTTATTTGTTTTGAAATCAAATGGGACATCATCCACACCCAATAACCAAGGTTCGAGTTGTGCCTCCGGAGCAGATACATACATATTGCCTTCAAATTGTGGTGATTGTATGAATTAGTCAAGGAAAAAAACTGAGCAACAAAGGTGGTTTGGATAAAATTAAAGTTCTTGATTATTTTTATACATACTTTAAAAATTTCTAATTTTGAAGTTGAACAAAATGTTACTACTATTTACAAAAAAGCAAAAGTAAATCATGAATGGAAGCTATCCATAGGTTTAGCCACTAAAGTATCTGAGGTCGAGACATCTGTCCAAATTTTTGATAATGGTTTTGAGTTCACACCTTCAACCTTTTTTCGAATGACGATCCCGAAAATACTATCAAAGCGAATTTTGTATTGGCTGAGTATTATACCTCACACAACTTTTTAGCTTCTAAAAAAATAAGGATATTCACTAATATGATATTTTTCTTTGGTGATAGATGTAATCGGTGAGGTTGCATTACCTTTAAATAATTTTGATTACGTATCTGCAGCCAAGGCTAAGAAGTTGGACGTTAGACTGGTAGATATTGGGTATGTTATATAAAAGAGCATGTAAATGATTAATGAATCGAAATAAATTATAAATATTTTATTAAATTTATGTGTTGCCTTCTAATATTGTGACAACGGATTCGAACTATGTGCTATTTTATGGGAGTCTTATAGAGAAGAATAAAAAAGTATATTAACAATAGAGTTGAAAATACAGAAGAACCGGTTATATTGGTTTTGTAGTTTGTAGTGTTGTCGAGATTTCAAGGTAAATATGATTAAATATTTATTCTAATTTTAATATTTTTTTAAGAAGTATTATTACTTAATGTGTGACATTAACAATCATTATACAGGAAAGACCCGTGTTTGTACCATGAAGCACGCGTCAAAAATTTTAATCAATCCATCTATTCATGAAGTAACAGAGTTTCTAAACAAGTTGGTACCCTTAAACTTTAAAGATAATCTATGCATTTATTAAATAATGTTGTTTATTTATTTGTGTGAAGTTCATTTTCATCTCATTGTCAATATTTTATTTGTTTGTGTGTAGTAACCGAGTTTTTTTATCGCTATTTTATAATAGGCGTGACAATGGATTAACATCCAATAGTCGTACCTTGACTATTGTCACTGATGATAGCAAGATTATCAATAGTGATGAGTGGTCAAAATTTGGAGAAGTCAAGACAATCGTTGATTTGTTAAAATATAGAGAGGTATGTCATAAATATTGAAGAAACTTGTGTCGATTACACTTATGTATATACTCTTCAGCTATATAATCATGACATTACAGGTTGTCATCTATACCACATTAGCTACCATATATGAGTTGGGTTCACATGCTAGGTGGTATTATGACGTATGCAGCAATCCAAGATGTAATAAAGGAATTGATAAGAACACAAAGAGTTGTCCAAAATGCAGTACCCCTTATGACAACACCGTCCCAAGGTTTAATAAAGAAACTTGTGTCAGTTACAAATATGTATATACTTTTCATTCCTATTATTCATTTATAATTTCTTTTCTTTTAGGTTCAAAATTAGGATTGTTGTCATAGATACGAATGATACAAATGCAGCCGAAGCTTATTTTGTGCTATTTGATGGTATCGCTTCTTCCTTATTTAAGGTTGAGGTCGACCAATGAACCATGAATTCTTTTGACGAGAAACGATCTTTCACGGTGAAGAAAATAACAGAGGATACGGACACCATTACTCAATTTTTATCATTGGCAAATTCTGATGTATGTGCAAACTATATTACAATGTCTATCAATATTATGCCATAAATAATTTTTTTTATTGTTTTAAGCTGCAGGAGATGGCTTCTAGACCAATTGTAGAAGTTGAAAATATGTCCAACCTGAATGATAATGATTGGGTAATCCATGTTCAACTTACCTTTTCTTCTACTTCACTTTTTTTTTGTTATTTGCTTTTCATGACAAATTAAGTGTACATGTTATTTATTATGCTTATTATTCAATGTAGGGTCATCTTGTGGAATTTATGGGGGATAGTTGTTCAACATCAACATATGAGGACATAACTCCAAGGAAACGTTTGTTGACGATGTTTTGAATAGTGAGGATGCCCAACTATCGGTTACTAAAGCAATCAAACAAATCAAGCAGGAAAAATAGATTCATTAGGCAAGCATGAAGAGTTTGTGTTTTATTTTTCTTAGCGTGGGGGATTGAACCTATATTTTATTTCATACTTTGTGATTTTCGATTATTTTTGAACCAATATTAGTACTTTGTGATTTCTAATTAGTTTTGAACCAATGAGTTTCCAAGCATTGACTTGATTTTATTTATTTGTACTATTTTTGAATGAGAGAGTATTATATAACTCTCTAATTGTTGCCCTGCATTCTGATATTCCTTAGTAAGTTAGATCATACACATGATCACATTCTATGAGTAAATCCATCCGGTTGTTGTACTTCCTGTTAATTTCTTAACCCGTAATTAGGACATTCGGTCCAACCTGTAATAAAGATCCTATATATCTAAACCTTCTATTTGATAAGCATAAAGTATTAGAATGGGCATCCACCCATAATGTTTCTAATAAAATCAAATTAGGACTTTTGATTTATTTCAACCTTCTTAAGTTCTCACCAACCAGTAAACATTTAGCATCCATCTTTATTTACGATCATAGAAAAAAAATGAGAGAGTGAAAGAAAAATAAAGCACACTTTGATGTGAGAAGAGGACATACTCTCTGCAAGAAACGCTTTAGCATCAGTAGAAAATGGAAGAACTTCAGATTGTTCAGCAACATCCACTAGCAGATGAAATCAGTCTATTCCATTGATAGAATTACCATTAACATCATGTGTCTAAATACATCTTTCCCTAAGCACAGTTGATTCACCTTTGTTTGATTCATCATCAACGGATATATGGGCCTAAGATTCGGCAACCACCAGAGTTGCTATTCAGCTGATTTCCCTACTCAGATTTATGAAACCTAAATATTTATCTCTTCCTGGGCTCATCAACAATGTGTTTATCAATTGTACAAGTATGTTTTATGTATTATTATGCAGATTTATGAATATTTAGAGAGAAAAAAACTAATCTTTACATGTGGTTATTCTGAAATTTTTGTTCTTTTTTGGTGGGTTTTGATTTTAGGGGTTTAGCAAGTCACTTGCAAGTGTTATCTGAGATTGGTGATAAGACATTTTTTGTTGCTGCTGTGTGTTGGATCTTCTATATTTCTTGATAATTATTGTTTTTTTAAATATGATTTTGGGTATTATTTGTTGGGTGTTACTATACCCTTATTTTAATTTGTACTATACTGCTATGTACAATTGTACCCCTTAGGGCTCGTTTGGTAGGCCGATAGGATTAGCCTGTGTTAATAGTGTGTTAATAGTGGGGGCTTATTAATCAGGGGATTAATAACACCACCCTTTTCTTGGAGATTAATATGAAGGGGTTAGAGGGGATAAGAGTGGATAAGAAGCTTATCCGAGTTGTACCCAGGATTATTACTCCCATTACATTTAGCCTACCAAACACCAAGATTATTGGACTAATAATCATATCCAACTCTAATCAGGCTACCAAACGACCCCTTAGAGTTCATTGACTTTTTTATGCTTGTGTTGTGTGAGGTCTTTTTAATTAATTCAGATGATTCAAATTTGATATTGACAATTATGATGGACCCATGACTTTTTGATTCAATGAATATTTTTGGCATGTCTGCTTAAAACTATTAACTTGAGTTTTTATTTGGACTAGAAAACATAATTTTCATTTTTAAAATCTTTGCAGGTAACCTACCTGTTTTGAGTTGAGATGACCAATGAAGAGGAATCTTCATTTCTTATGAAGCGGGAAAAGAGGAAAAGGGTTCGACAATGTTTTTTTAGATTCATTTTTCCTGATTTTGGGTTTATTAACTTTGCGTTGGACGTCCTATCGTCTTTTTGAGAAATTTATGTCCCTGATTTTGGGTTAATCCACTAGAAATTTATTGAAATTACGTAAATCAAGTATACATTTTTAATTCAATATAAACGTTGCATATTATTTATTTATTAACTTGATTGAATTTTGATAAAAAATTTGTGTAAGTGAGGGACGTTGGCAGGCCAAGAATAAAAGGTAACTCTGTACACGCCGGAAAATGAACCGCAAGATTTGGCTCACCGTATCTCGAATGAAAGAAGAACTAAGAATAGTGCATTGAATAATTAGTCTCACTATTCCCGTCGAATATCGACGGGTTACTCACTAATTTATTTAAAACGACAACAAAATAGAGAGAATATGATTTGAATTCCGGCACGGAGGGGGTATAAGAAAATAACATATTTGTTGAGAACGAGAAGCTCAGAGAGTCACAGTTAGCCAAATAATTCATGAAAGTTGAAGAAGAATTTACACAAGCACTTTGTTCTATTCAATTAGTAGTAGTTGTCAACACTAAATTAGGGTGAATTCAAACCTAGAGAAAAGCTGTTATTACACTTTCCTCCCTCTATATATCTTCCTGTGCAAATCCATCCCTCATTTTCTATCAAACACAAAGGGGGCAGCAAAAGAACAAACATCAACTTAACCAAACATAACTCACAAGTTCAACAAAACTTCTTGAGCTTGAGAACAACTCCTCTGCATTTTAACCCCACTCAAACTACTTCTCGACGCCATTATCTCGTTCAACGATAGCCTCTTCTTGGGCCCCACCTCCGGCCTTTGCTTCGGAGCGCTTTGCGCCCTCACCTTTGCTGTGGAAGATTGTGTGTTAGACATGTAGCTAGGGTAGTAAGAATATGGCCGGAAGTATCCATCGCCACACACACTCTTCGCTGGAGTGCACGGAAGATTTGCCCGACCGGAGTTCGCATAACGAGGCGTGCTTTGTGCCGTGGGGAATTTAGTACAGTCGTCAGCCACGAATCCCCACTCGAAACCGTGGAGGTGGCGGCATTCAGGAATGGTGAGACGGGCAGGGGCGGGGGTAGGGATAGGAGGGTAATTTGATTCCTCCCCGGAATCAGAGGTACAAGTGTAGATGCGTCGGGATCTCGAGTTAGGCTTGTATGTATCGATCTCTACTATTTTCGGACTCTCGTCATAGGAATTAGTTGTGGACTCATACGAAGCCGAATGTCTCTTGCTATGGAATTCACTTCTCGGTTCGTGATCAAACCTTTCCTGAAAAAAAAATACAAACAAACTATCAAAACCAGTCCTTTAAAATATCGAGTGCAGCTATTAGATAAAACACACACACACACACACAGTTGACAAGAATTCTTACGAGCGACTTTCTATGGCGGATTTCTTGCTGAAACCGCTGATCTTTGTTGAAAGAACGACGAGCTCTGTGGGACCGAGCAGCGGTTTGAGCTCTAAAGAGAGCTTGCATACTAATTAAAGTGGCAGTGGCTCTCTTCCTAACAAGGAAGCCTCTAACAAGAGCCTGCAACTTCACCAGTCCTCTTAAAGCTCTAAGAGCTTTTCTTGCCTAAAACAGAAGAAAAAAATAGACACATTACCTAAATGAAAAAATATTACAAAAATAAAGAATTTAAGAAAAAGGGCTTAAATAAAAGTCAATATCAGATGCATAGGTAGGTGCAAGAATTCAAACTATAATTATGAGCAGTACTAAGGAATTAGCAGATTTAAGAATAGAGGACAACAGAATGAGGACCACAAAAATTGGAATTGGAATTGGAATAGGAATATACACAAGAAAAGGAAATATCATTCATGATCTTGAAAACTACTCATAACCAAATTGCAACAAAAATTCAAAATTTTGAAATTGACAGGGATAATGAAATGTGAGGAAATAAATAATCATTTGCACCAAGAATGGAAATAAATTATACCTTCTTTTTAATGTTAATATTAATCATTGCAATGAAAATAGAACAAAATACTATTTTCGTCTCAAAATAAATGTTTATTTTTTGTTTCACTTATGTTTTTATCAAAAGAGCTACTCCAAGAAAGAAAACATTCCAATATGCAAAAATATTGAAATTAGAAATGATTTATGTACCTGATATTAGTATAACATAGAAAATCCACACTCAACATCAAGAAAACAGATCAAATATAACTAAAATGAATCAATCTTTAGATTGAAACCCCAAGAATGTGAAATTAAATAAATAAATAAATACATCCCACATACCAAATGAGCTCTGAAAACAGTTTGAATCTTCACGGCGGCCCATCTCTCCCTGCCATCAACGAACAGAGTACCTCTGCCGTGGCTAGTGAGCCTGACAACCGCCACAGCCGCCTGTGCTGCCGCCACAGCGGCATCAGCTGCTGCCGCAGTGGCAGCAGCAACAGCAATAGCATGTTTAGTCTGCTCCTTTTCTGACTCAGAAATATAAGATCTCAACCAAGAGGCATCACTGGCCGGAATAGTAGCAGTACACATAACAGGGGAATCTCTCCCACCTGACTTTGCAAAACTCCACCGTTTCTTCTCTTTCCGGTCACCGGGATTGGATGAATTATTCACATTTTCTTTATCTTTTTTCATTCCCAGCAATCCCCTGAACCACCTACTAGCTTTCCCCATCCTCCAATTCAAATCTAGAAAGAGAAACTGTAGATACACAGATGTGTGTATATATAAATCCTGAAGAAGAGAAAATGTGAAATTAAAGATTACAGAGGTGGTGAAACCAAAGAGCCAAGTGTTAAAGTAGTGAAGAGAAACAAATCAACAATTTGTTTTCAAAGGACACTAAGAATCTTTTACACAGGAGAGTGATGTAAGTGAGGAGGAAAAAGGTTAACAGAAAGAGCATCATCAAATCCTTTAAATAATGTAGATAAATACTTTACTTGGGTTTACTTTTATTTTTTGAAAATAATAATAATAATTTTTATTTTTTTTATCTTGTGTAATATCTGACACAGGCTCGTGAAGAACTGTAGTCTGTGTCACAAGACAAAAAGGTTACACAGAAAGATATAATAAACAAGTGAGATAAGGGGAAAATATGAAATTTGCCAAGAATTTAACAAAAGTAAGAATTTGAAAATTGAAAAGAGAGTAATTATTATTACAGTAAAACATTGAACATTTCTACCTCAGCTCAGCTCAGCCCAGCCCTGCCCAGAATCAATGATGAAAACTCAGCATATTTTTTTTGAATTTTATAAGAAAAAGGGCACAATCATTTCTTTTCTCTCAACACACACTCATTCCTGTCAGCATGAAAGTAGTAATCATCAAATCAAATAGAATAACAATCGAATGCCCAAAAACCCTAGTTTCAAGAAATTCAAAAAAACACTCGAAATCGTTCTACATTCAAAATTAATTTTACAGAAAAATAAAAATAAGATAAATCAAATCTCAAATGTACCTGGCCAGCTTTCTCTCTCTCTCTCTCTATAACTTTCTGGAGCGACGTGTATTTAGAAATGAAAGATGCCCACTTCAAGGATTCTTATCGGCTGACACCCACACTCCCCATCTCGTGAATCTCTTTAAAGAAACAATTTTTTTATATATTTATTTGTCAAATATTTTAAACCACTTCAAATTCCCACAATAAAAACCCATAATAATGAGGGCTTTTGCCATACCTTGGCCTTTTATCTTCCTATTGAACACTATCCCTTTCAAAATTGGGGCTAATAATGAAGGTGGGTCTGGTTGAAAACCTTATGACTTTCTACTCTTGACTACTTCTGAGGTCGCAATTAATAATTAAAGTTGAGAAAGAAAAACAATTTAATTTGTTCAGTGATTGCGTCGTCTAGTTTTGTTTGTTTACCTGCCAAAATGAAGAATTAGTGGGGAGAAGATCTGCAATTGGGTCCCCTTTTGGGTCCTGAATCCTTCTCTCCTCTTCGACTCACCTCAGCTCAGCTCAGCTCAAAAGAAAGTTTCTTCGTTCGACTTGGATAGTTGGATTTAGAGAGAGAGAAATCTCTGGCACAACTGGCGCATGAAATCTCTTAGTAATTGTCAAGATTGTGTGTGTGTGTGTGTGAGAGAGAGAGAGAGAGAGAGAGAGAGAGGAGAGAGAGGGTATAAGTAATGGAGATGTGGAGAGATAATGGTGGAAGGGGGAGGGGGGAGATAACGACGATTTGTAATTAAGAGGGGGTTGATTCGATGACGACGACCGGCGATGCATTTTTCAAAATTTTCCCTAAACGCGGGAGTCGGACTGGGACTGGTTCGTAATGTGGACCAGACCCGTTTATACTCTCTCCGTCCCGTATCATACTTCACCATTTTGAGGTTTCACGCAAATTAAGAAAAAAAATAATTAGAAAATGTATTGTAAGTATAAAAGTAAAATATGAAAAAAAAATGAGTGAAGAAAATAGTAAATTTGAAAAGTGTTGTGAGTATAAAAGTGAAATAAGAGAGAGAATGAATGGGTGAAATAGTAAATATTCTTTGTCATTTTAAAAAATTTAAAAAAAGTAAAATTTTTAGCGAGACACTCATTTTAATAAAAAATAAAGCTTGAAATGGGACGGAGAGAATATTTGGTACGGGCCTACCTCCCAAGTTTAGGGCTATGACTCATGGCCTTGATCAAATGGTTAATATCCTTTTAAAACAATTTTCATTTTCTCAAACAAATTAAGTAAGAAGTTTCATGTCACAATACAATCTATAAGCTATGATCATCTCCAATGCATTCCTTCAAATTTTACTTTATTTTTTTAAATTTTTCTTCAAATATTGCTTTAATTTTTTTTTTCCTCTCCAACCCATTCCTTTATTTTTACTTTAAAAAAAATATTTTCAGCATCTTTTCATTCCACCTCATCATTCTAATACTTCTATAATTTTACAAATACTACACAAGTTTAATTCTTTTACATATTCAACCTTTTCTTTTGTTTAGAAATTAAAATTTAAATAATGTATTTATATTTCAAATCACTAATAAAATATATTTTATTATTAAAGAAAAAATACAAAATAAAATGATATTGACGTATTATCAATCAAGTGAGGCGTCCGCCCCACTTGAAGCCAGGCGTCCGCCTCACTACTCCTCTCTACGGCTTCCACTGCGACATTCCAGGCGGCCGCACCACCAGGTTCCAGGCGCCCGCCTCAACCCATTTTCACCAACGCTGATCTTCTGCCTTTGAGGCTGCCGCCTCAAAGTGTCCCAGGCGCCCGCCTCATGCGACTGGTGCTCTCCGTGATGCTTCCTCTTCTGTTCATGTACATTAAGCTTGTTCATTTATTTTAGGTTAATGTATAGTAGTTTTTAGTCTCTTCGTATAAGGGCTCTCCATTGTATATATATGCAAATTCCTCAGTTGAGTAATACATATAACAGATAATTCACTCCAATATTTCTTTATGGTATCAGAGCCTCAAAACTGATCCTCACCTAAAACCTAGCTGCCGATTGCTGCTATGGTTAATGAAGTTGATCCAACGAAGGTCTCCTCCTCCAAGAAGGATGATCCGACTCACTCTCCGTTTTATTTACATCCCTCCGACAATCCTGGTTTGATAATTTCACCGTGATTCTAAAGGGTTCAAACTACGACGAATGGGCTCGATCTACGAGGAATGCTCTCCGGCTAAAAGAAAGCTTGGCTTCATCACCGCAGCAATGATCGCACTGATGCAAGTGATACGTAAGAATGGCTTATGGTCAATTCCACGGTGGTAGTAATGGGTCCTCAATACGGCGAATCGACCCTACGCTCAACACCGACTTATGCCGACTTGGTCAAGACTCGTGGATGATCTCCAAGAGAGATTTTCGGTTGGTAATGCACCTCGCATTCACCAACTTAAAGCCGAGATTGCTAATTGCAAACAGGAGGGTCAGCGGTGGTGGAATACTACGGTAAACTCAAATTGATGTGGGATTGAACTTGTTAATTATGATCCTCCGATTAGCCGTTTCTTGCCAAGGGTGCACTTGCGATATAGCGACTACTTTGACGTAAGAAACAGAAGCCGAGAAGCTTCATCGCTTTGATGGGCCCGACCCGGCCATATTTGGGACGGTAATCTCCAACATCTTGAGTACCGATCCTCTTCCACCCATTACTCGCGCCTATTCCTTGATTACCCAAGAAGAAAGCAGCATGACGTAGCTAAAGGAAACGAAGATAGGGCGTAAGCCGTTGCCTTCGCCGCAAAGGGATATTCCTGTGTCCGCTGATGTCGCTACTGACCAAAACCTTCGCCACTACCAAAGTTTTCCGAGACAAGACAGTACGTGCTCTCATTGTGGGAAAGCCGGACATGTTGTGAAAGATTGTTTTCAACTTCACTGTATCCTAATGGTGGGAAGAGAGGAATAAAGGGTGGCCGGAGTTGGTCGTAGCAGTGGGTCTCGAGGCCGTGGACAGGTAATCGTGGTAGGGCTAATGCAGCTGACATCAAGGGTGGATCCTCTCGCTTCTTCGAACAAGAACCATGTAACCGCAGAGAACGTTCGTAATAATTTTTCCGGCCTGAGCAACGATCAAGTATCTACTTTGGTGAATCTTCTCAATGCTTGTACTCCGACCTCCTCCGACAAACTTTCTGGTAAGAATTATGAATGGTTGTTGGATACAGGAGCTTCACAACATATGACGGGTAATCTTGAATTTCTGACTAATTTATCTTCTATTCCCAACTGTGAGATTGGGATGCCGAACGGAGAAATAGCTTTGGCAAAGCAAAAGGGGTCACTCTCCCTTGGGCGAAATCTTTATTTGGAAGATGTCCTATTTGTTCCTTCCATGCATTGCACTCTTATTTCTGTTGCACAGCTTGTTATGCAATTAGATTGCACTGTCACATTTTCTTCTAATTTGTGTATTATACAGGACCGAGTCACGAGGACTTTGATTGGAGCGGGTGAGCAACGCAATGGGGTATATTTGTTTCGAGCTATTGGTAGTGCACAAGCAAATAATGTTTCCGTCGACGACTCATCACCTTTGGCACACGCGGACGGAGTCACCCTGAGTCCTGCTTTAAGTAATATTCCCGGTGTAGGGAGCATCAAGGAGAAGGATTGTTTGAAATCTCCTTGTGACATTTGTCTTAGAGCAAAACAAACTCGGGATAGTTTTCCTTTAAGTAATAATAGAGCGGGAGACTCTTTTGTTTTGATTCATATTGATTTATGGGGTGATTACCGCGTTAAATCTTCTTGTGGTGCATCTTATTTTTTGACTATTGTCGATGATTATTCTCGTGAGGTGTGGGTTTATTTATTAGCTGAGAAAACTGAAGTGCCCGGTATTGTTAAAAATTTTTGCTCTATGACAGAAAGGCAGTTTGGCAAACAGGTTAAAACCATTCGTAGTGATAATGGTACTGAACTACGTCCTTTACGGCCTTATTTTCGTGACAATGGGATTTTGTTTGAATCATCGTGTACAGGTACTCCTCAGCAAAATGGACGAGTTGAAAGGAAACATCGTCATATATTGAATGTTGCTCGAGCTCTTCGTTTTCAGGCCAACTTACCTATTCGGTTTTGGGGTGAGTGTGTTCTTACTGCCTGTCACTTAATTAATCGTACCCCTACTCGTCTACTTGACGGACAGACCCCATATCAAGTTCTGACATGGCAAACCCCTCTTTATAGTCTTTTAAAAATCTTTGGGTGCCTTTGTTATGTTCATGATCAACGGAGAGATCATGACAAGTTTGGTGAAAGAGGACGCCGTTGCATATTCGTTGGTTATTCTTTTGGACAAAAAGGGTGGAAAGTGTATGATTTAGATAAAAGAAAATTTTTTGTTTCCCGAGATGTTGTGTTCTTTGAACAAATATTCCCGTTTATGGATACAGTGCAAGATGTGCCGAATAATTTGGCACCAGTTCCGTCTTCTTCTTATGAGGTTCAGCAACTTGATATTACCTCTGTATCTCGACCGAATGTGGAGGTGACCGGTTGCGGTGAGGGAGAAGCTACCATGCCGAGTGAGGGAGAAAGTGTGATGCCGCAACCTCGCTACCGATTGGCCGAGACACCAGTCCTTCGACTTTGGGTGATGGTTCTGAGTTGAGGGGAGTAGTCCTCCTGATTTAACCGACACTCCGGAGTGAACAGTGGGTAGGGGTCATCGGGCAAAACAGGCACCGCTACTTAAAAGACTACGTTGTGCACACACTCAAATATACCCTCCCGCGTGTGCTTCATCTCCTTCAAAGTCTAAAGGTACTCGCTATCCTATACACAAATATATGAACCGTGATAGATTTTCGTGCATCACCGTGCTTTCTTGGCAAGCTAGCTAGTACGGGTGTTGAACCTACCTCATATCATGAGGCGGTAAAGGATCCCAAATGGCGAAAAGCCATGCATGATGAGATTGCGGCCTTAGAGTCTAATAATACGTGGACCTTGCAACACTTACCACAAGGCAAACAGCAATAGGATGCAAATGGGTCTATAAAATCAAATACAACTCCGACGGGACAAGAGAAAGATATAAAGCTCGACTCGTGGTTCTTGGAAATAGACAAGTTGAGGGGATCGATTATAATGAGACATTCGCCCAGAGCCAAGATGGTGACAAACCGCACTTTTCTCGATGCTGCGCTTGCCTCCAACTCGGGAACTTCATCAAATGGATGTGCACAATGCATTCCTCCACGGTGAGCCGCAGGATGAAGTTTATATGAGATTGCCACCAGATTTCGTGATGATTCGGGTAAGGTATGTAGACTTCGTAAGTCTCTTTATGGTTTAAAACAAGCACCACGATGTTGGTTCTTTAAGTTGATGTCATCTCTTAAGGGTTATGGTTTTCAACAATCGAAGTTCGGATCATTCTCTTTTCACTTACCTAAGAATGGGTCAATATTAACTGTTTTAGTTTATGTTGATGATTTAATTGTTGGTGGGAATGACTCAGAATTAATTAGTAAGTTCAAGGCATATCTTGGAAAATGTTTTCGTATGAAGGATTTGGGTTTCTTAAAGTATTTTATGGGTATCGAGGTTGCACGAAATAAAGATGGGGCATTTTTGTGTCAGCGCAAGTATGCGCTTGATATTATTTCGGAGTTGGGTATGCTTGGTGCCAAGCCAACAGGGATGCCACTTGAACAAAATCATCGCCTTGCTCTAGATAATTGTCCTCTTCTACATGCACCCGACAAGTATCGTCGGTTGATTGGGCGTTTGATTTACTTGACTATTACTCGGCCAGGAGCTTAGTTACTCTGTTCATATTCTTGCGCGGTTTATGCGGTCACCTCGTGTGGCTCATTGGGAGGCGGCGTTACGGGTTGTTCGGTACTTAAAATCGAGTCCGGTCGAGGACTCATGCTTGATACGATTCTAGCTTGCGGTTGACGGCTTATTGTGACTCAGATTGGGCTAGGCGTCCGCTTACATGGAGATCTATTGCGGTTACTTAATTCTTTTGGGTTCTTCGCCTATTGCGTGGAAAACCAAGAAACAACAAAGCGTTTCTCGGTCCTCTGTGAAGCCGAATATAGGGCACTTGCACTGCCACTTGCGAATTGAAGTGGCTTAAGGGTCTTCTTTTGTCACTTGGTGTTATTCAACATGGTCCTATGCTCGATTCGGTCTCGACAGCCCATCTGCCGCATATCGCAGCCCAATCCCGTGCTCCGTGAACGTACGAGCACATTGAGATCGACTGTCACTTTGTTCGTGACGAGACACACAATAAAAACATTGCTACTGCATATGTTCATACGTCTCAGCAATTGGCCGATGCTCTCACCAAGAGTCTCGGTGTCCTCCGCTTGCAGTTCTTCCTCTCCAATTTGGGCGTTCGAGATCTTCACGCTCCAACTTGAGGGGGAGTATTATCAATCAAGTGAGGCGTCCGCCCCACTTGAAGACAGGCGTCCGCCTCACTACTCCTCTCTACGGCTTCCACTGCGACATTCCAGGCGGCCGCACCACCAGGTTCCAGGCGCCCGCCTCAACCCATTTTCACCAACGCTGATCTTCTGCCTTTGAGGCTGCCGCCTCAAAGTGTCCCGACGCCCGCCTCGTACGGCCCTGGTGCTCTCCGTGATGCTTCCTCTTCTGTTCATGTACATTAAGCTTGTTCATTTATTTTAGGTTAATGTATAGTAGTTTTTAGTCTCTTCGTATAAGGGCTCTCCATTGTATATATATGCAAATTCCTCAGTTGAGTAATACATATAACAGATAATTCACTCCAATATTTCTTTAGTAAATGATATATTGACATAAAAAAACATTGGCACAAATATTGGTATGTTTTTAATTTATGTTGAATGTATTTTGTATATATTTTAATATATTCGTCTAACTTTGTCTCAAATAATTATCCCAATATAAACATAAAAAAAATTAAGGTTATTTTAAATAATAAAAATGTTATTTTTAATTTTTATAATAAATATGATGTAACTTTATAAAACTAAAGGGACTAAATTGTAATTTGAAATCTTACTTCAAAAATGAAGAAAGATGAATAGTGTTGCTTCAAATTTGAAGCAACACTATTCATCTCCTTCATATTTGAAGGAAGAAATGAAGTGGGTTGGAAGAAGAAATAGTAGGGATTTTGAAGAAATGAAGGGGAAATTGAAGTGCATTGGAGATGCTCTAATGGGATGAATACTCATCATTTCTTAATTGTTTAAATTATTAAAATGGATCATGAGATACGATTGTTATACTTACGGTAACAACTTACTTATTATTATCTACCAATTTTCTCTCTCATAATTGTTCAAAGTTATCCTTTACAAAAACTCTTAAAAAATAACTATCTAAACCTATGACAAGCTCGCAACCAATCAGCTAACCAACCTTTTTTCAATGCATCAAAACAAATATATAGCTTGTCCAACAATGGACGAGAAGAAGGAACCGGGTCAATTCCTTCTAATACAATGCAACTGCATGGATTACTTCTGAACAATTCTTTTATGTAGTCTCATAACCTTGCATAATGTTCAACCAAATAGACTCAACTTCTGTCAGACCATATTTCCTTGCTCTGTAACACTCTATTGTTGTGACATTGATCTTATGTTTTTTTTTTCAAAACAGCCTTCTTAAAATCCTCAAGTATTTACCTTGGATTCTCACTGATTTTTGTTGCATACTCTTTAGCCAACCATCTAGAAGTGACTATCTTCAATTTGAAGTCAAGAACACAAGCTTTGTTATGCACACGATTGTAGGACTTTACTTGGATGATATTGTCCATTTATTGTCTACTTGCAAATAACCTCCATTTATAGCCTTCTTTACACCTTGCAGTACTTTACACTTTGACATTTTTTTAAACTTTATTTTTCTTACCATTAGCAATAGCATAGTTAATTAGACAATGTCTAAGTTGATAAGAATCTGCAAATAACATTCCTTTCACAGGTTATTGCTTGTCCCACTCTACATTTGGATCAAAAACATGCCATTTTATCTTTTTTTTTCCACATTCCTCATCTTCACTGACATAATTAGGTGTGCCATACCCTTGTTAGAATATGCATAATCACTCACATATCCATCCAGATTTGTAGCAGTGGAACATTTTCTAATTTCGTCCAAAACAGCAAGCTCAAGGTCATCCCCATCCTCTTTTTCAACTTCAGAACCAGTACCTTGCTTGGTAACACCCTCTTTCCCCTCACTGAGATTCTCAAGCAATTCCTCACCTTGTTTACTCTTGCCTTTTTTTTTCTTTTTATCAGCTTCTTTTTGCAACATTTTTTTTTGTCTAAAGTACACAACCTCTTCATTCTCATCTCCACTGACTTGGTCCAAACTAGCAACATCATCATCAATATCACCATGGTCAGTGTCTTCCAACTGGACCTCATCATCACTTTTAAAATTCTCCTCATTCAACTCTTCTAAAGTAGCTTCATTTTCCTCTCCACGTTCAACATAAATCTCAATATATGTCTTATGTTTTTTGGAAAGCTCAATGATATTACCTAATGCCTCTGGCCAACATAATCTAAGTCCAGTTTTCATGCTCTCTCCTGGTACTCTATAATGGTACTTGACTACTGGTGTATCACTTAAAGTCTTGATCATTATGTCCAGTTCATGAAATTTTAAGGTCTCAGTGTTGATAGAGTGGTAATAAGAAATCGTACCTCCTTCATAATAACACTCTGGATAAGGATGGATTACACCCCATGATAAATTTGTAAATCTAAGTAGGACATCCTGAAAGGGGGGGGGGGAAGACAATGCACAACATAAATACTATTTATTTTAATTAGGTCAAAACATGACCATTTATTAAACATTTTTACAACACAAGCACATGGTCCTAATACATGTAATGAGAAAGAGAAATAAGAGGGACCACACACATAACATACAACTGCAAACAAAAATAAATACAGATACCAACACATACAGATATAGAGTTTCTTTTTTTCTTAGAAGCACTTGGACCTACTCACAACACTACCCGACAATTCAGATGCAAAAGGGGAAATCTTTTTCATATTTTTTTTTTGAAATTTCTTTCTGTTCTACCTATAATTGATAAGACTCATACCATTTAATTTCAAATAAACACACAAAACAAACCATTTATATTTGTAACACAAAGAACCTTCATTTTTAAAAATGGCTTCAGAGGTCGTACCTTCAATTCCTGGGAAATCGTTGTTCAATGGCCCAATACTCAGTATCCTACCAATTTCGTTCAATCTTCTACCAATTTTCTTTGAATCACTTTTAATCGATCATTCCATGTCACAAATCACCCTTCAATCGTCGTTTGGGTTTTTGAGAAATCATACATATTCAATCTTTCAGTGATATCTCACCCACCCTCACGTGCATCTCACGTGCTATCTTGATGGAGGAAATCTCACTCTTATTAAAATGACCTATCATGTGCACTAGTTTATCAATATAGTAATATGCACAGGAAATAAAGTGGAACAAGTATATTTTATTAGTTTAACAAGTAACCAAGGGGTTTTTTATTTGATCAATTATTAACCTAATAGAACAAAATAAAACAAGTAAAGATAACAAGAAAGCAAGGGATTCATAGATTGAGGATCATAACAATCATCACTTTATACTATTTAAATCATGTAAAAAGAATTAAATCTCATTCAAGGGTTCGTTCACAAAAATATAGAGCTAAGATATTAATATCTTCCGTGAAGTCGATTATAACATTAAAATCCTAATATCTCTATCTTGTTTATACCTTTTTGGTCTGTCGGTACAAACATTTAAGAGATTCAATTTAAATCATTAAAACATAAGAACCTAAATTTATTGATTTCCGTGAAGTTATCAATTGAATATTATCTTCTCAACAATGGTCAATGTATAAACTATCCATGTGGGTGCAATGATTTATACTCAAATAGATTCAAAATGCCAAAAGTATCTTTACATACAATTGAAACCTAAGAATGATAATGAAGAATGTTGAGAAGAACAAAATTAGAAAGAGATAGGAAGAATTAAATCAATAGCATACATATCAAATTGTTATTTAACCAATCCACGAATCAAGTTTTTAGCCACGAAGGGCCATTAAAATCAAAGAATAAAAACCTTGAATTAAACCTTCAATACTTGTAAAAACCTAAACTATGAATTATTCTATGGAGAGGATGATAAGAGATCTAAATACCTCATCTAGAGGTAGTATTTATAGCTGGGGAGGAAGGAAATCCTTATTTGAATCTAATTTTGATCAAGCTTTGCCGAATCCCTAGTCAAATTCGGACTAAGTATGCCAATTCGCTTGGAATCCACAGAAATTCGCTCCCAATCCGCCGCAAATCGCCAAGGGGGCGATCGCCCTAAACTCCCCCGCGCGTTCGCCCTGTTTCTCTATTCTTTTCGCGCGACGACCTTCTCTTTGGCGCTATCACTCAACACCTTCAGCCACATTAGTGTGGCCGCTCCCATTAGAGGGGTGCGGTCGCTCCTCATAATGTTCCAAGATTAGTCCTTGCTTTTTCCATTGTTTTGAACTTTAGCCCATGAACTTATAAAACCACTAGAAAACCATTAAATAACCCAAATTTTGAGTAGAAAATAGGCTTAGAAACATATCTTTTGGATGGGTGAAACCACATCCATTAAATACCCCAAACTTATAAAACAAAATAATAAACAAAATAAAAATACTAACTAATTAAAACAAAGTAATAATTTTTATTTGGGATTGCTCAATTTATATAATAAGTTGTTGGCACAACAAGTCTCACACCTTACAACACACATAATCTACAAGGGTTATTATGAACATGAGATTATATTTACATTGATGCATCTAACTTACAATCCTCCACCACAATATGATAATATGAATGAATAGATGGGAGATTAGTGTCACCAAAATAAGATATTTTATAGGGTTATTTGTATCATGCTCTAAATTAAAATTAAATTTCTGCACAAGGGACACACTCATATGTATGTTCAAACACAACTATCAACCTGGCTACTCTTTAGAGATCAAATATGGATTTATGACTTGTAATATTTCGCAAAAATTGTGGGCTATGTTCACGGTTACAAATGAAAATAAGGATATACGAATTCAAGTAGTGAAACTAGAAAGTCTTCATCACCCTCTCTTTGAATTTATCACTCCGCTGCATGCCTACCCATTGATTCAACCCCCCAACTTATGATTTTGCATACTTTCACACATTGGAGTTGATCACCTTTCTTTCCTTCGGTTACTTTCCACTTTAACACCAGAGAGAGTAAGGATTTTAAGATTTTTCTTTTCTTTTATTTTGTTTTGCTTTACATATATATATATACATCACGAAGATTACCACGCATTGAATACTGTGCTCAAGCCCCTCTTTTCATTACATTCAAAATCCTTTTCTTTCTTTTCATGACCACTTTCCACAACCTTTTGATTTCCCAAACATACCCCACAATTCCATTCATTCCCTAGTTTTACTTTCTTGAAAATGTGAGAAAATAGTGTATAAGTGTAAAGGGTAGGATAATGTAGGTATAAAATAAGGCGAATGGTGGTCTAAGATAACCTCTCACTTTGTGAGAGATTCCATTCTTTTCAAAGCTAAAAATGGGTTCTAGCGGAAATTTTATAAGTGACTAAAAAGTTAAAGGATCACAAATAGGGTTCAAAGAAAATAGCCATATATCAATTTTCAAATAGCCTAATTGATGTGTTATTGACAGTCATACAAACATGTTCTAGGGAACCCGATAATGTCAAAGTGATCCTATAAAGGTCTTCTAAATTGATAACAATGATCAAGAGAATAGTAAAGTGAAAGGTGTAGCAATCATACTTTACATGTTTCAATGCAATTATATCCCCATATTGATAATTACAATTAATATTTTAAAATTAAAGCTCTCACAAATCATCATCGACTCTTGCCAAAATCCCAAAATATGAAAAAAAAATTTAATTTTTTGTATTTTTTTGGAGGGTGACACTATATATACTCCCCTATAAACCCACAAACTTTGAGAGATATCTACCCTCAAACTCATAACATGATATGTCCTCATAGCAAAGAGAACTAAAATATGTCTTGGGTTCAAAGGATGATATGACACAACAAAACGAATAAAATAAAGCAAATAAAATAAAACATACCTAGTTGGGTTGCCTCCCAATAAGCGCATTTGGTTAATGTCGTTAGCCCGACCGTAGTCCCAATTAAATGGGGATTGGAGGTGGAAATCTTGTCTTTGGCCTTAGCTTTTCTTCCCTTGGCCTACTTCATACTTTCGCGGGCACAAACGCCCATGGTTTTCCACACATATGTACCATTTTTAATTAGCTCGGGTGGTGTCCAAGCAATTTATGTGGCCTTTTTCTTTTTCTTCTTTTTCATGGGGATCTCTCCCCCAAGCTCATTTGGTGTCTCGGTCTTATAATTATCAAGAACCTCATCTTCCTCAAAATAGTTAGAGCAGCTATCTTGATCATCAATGTTAGTCATAAAAGAATAAGAAATATCAAGAATATAGCATTCCTCAATGTGAGTAAATGAATGATTACTTTCATCTTTTAGAGAAAATAATGATTTTAATTTTGACACCGACTCCTTATGGGGTCGGCCTAGGGGTGATACGATCCGTCACTCGAAGAGTATTCTTCGGCCTTGGTGTTACTAACCATATCATGGACATTCGCTTTATCCCTAGAATTTCACCGTCACTACAATCTAATTGAGGGCACTCATGCTCCTCTATGTCATCCAAGAACTCACAAGCTTCCCCCTCATTATCCATGGGGTATTTCATCATCCCATCAACCGGGATCTCTATACTCTCATCCGCCACCATCATCGACAATTTCCCATTCCCCACATTTATTATTTTATTAGTGGTGATCATGAATGGACGTCCTAGCAAAATAGGAGCCTCACTACACCTATTTTTTCCAATCACCATATCCAACACAACAAAGTCAACGGGGACAATCAAGGTCCCCACTTGGACTAAAACGTCCTCCACAATGCCCATTAGTCTCCTAATAGAATGGTCCGCTAGATGTAGGGTCATTGTGGTAGGTTTCAATTTAGACAAGCCCAATTTCTAATATGTGGAATATGGCAATACATTAATGCTAGCACCAAGATCTAACATCGCCTTCACCTCACTAGAATCCCCCATAGTAATGGAAATTGTAAAGATTTCGGGGTCCTTTTGTTTAGGTGGGAGGTCTTGTCGGACTATGTCACTCACACTTTCTTCCATGATCAACATCTCATTATTTTCATACCTATGCTTGTTTAGTTCCTTGAAAAACTTTGCATAGGAAGGAACATATTTAATCACGTTGAGCAAAGGGAGATTAATGCTAACCTTGGAGAACATCTCCACTAACTCCTTCATTTGATGCTCTATCCTATGTCTCATCAAACGACTGGGAAAGGGCACCGGTGGTGTACATATGGCTTGGGGGTGTGTAAACATCTGTGGGATTTTCCCCCAATCTACATGTACTCTTTTCAACATCTTTTTAAGAAATATGAGGAGAGAAAGAGGAGGACGAAGGAGAATTTACCTCATTACTTACCACTTTGTCGTTTCAGATGGTGGATATCACCATTTGCCTTTGACTCAGAAAGGTTCCGGACTTGTGGCTTTGAAGGGATTCTGCAAATTGCCATACTTGAATTTCAATTTTTTTTTATGGCAGCTTCATGTTGTCTCGATTCTTGTTGCCGCTCTAAGTTCATTCTTTCCATGGCCTCTTCCCAAGGCTCCTTCTTTTACTCAAACTGCCCTTGAGGTGGTGGATTGTGGAGGGGCTTATTTTGATTACCTCCCCATGAGAAGTTGGGATGATTCCTCCACCCCGGATTTTACGTATTACTATAAGGATTATTTTGGGGTGGCCTTGGATTATACCTGTTTAATGCATGTGACTGTTCATTCTCAATAACAAATTGGGCACCACTAGAACAAAAGTTAGTAGGACGAGTATGTAAACCACAAATAGAGTATGCATCATGAATAACATTAATACTTGAACAAGCACCACGAGTAGTTAACATATCAATTTTTTATATAATTCAGTAATTTGCCTAGCAAGTTCATCATTAGTGCCCAATTTGAGCACACCTCTCACCTTACCTATAGTACTCTTTTGTTAGGAGTTAGCTCCCAACATTTCAAAAAGGTCTTGGGTATCTTGCGGTGTTTTGGCTCCTAAAAAGCCACCTGCAGCATTGTCAACCATGGATTAATTTACAGGATTAAGTCCATCATATAAAGTTTGGTTGAGCTATGGAAGAGGAAAATTATGATGAGGACATTGGACCAACAACATCTTAAACCTATCCCAAGTTTCATGTAATGGTTCGCCTACTTCTTGTGTGAAGCCTATGATTTTCTATCAAATGTTGCCAGTATGAGATGGGGGTAGTATTTGCGTAAAAACGCATCATGTAATTCATCTCATGTGCTTATACAACTAGGTGCGAGCATCATCAACCAAGTATTTGCATTCCCCTTCATGGTATAGGGGAAGCATTTAAGTCTATTTTTTTCATCAGTCACTCCCTCTCTTCCTGGGAAGTGTGACATTGTCATTATATAATCTCGTAATAAGGTCAAAGGGTCTTCGGTTGAAAGACCTTGATAGTTAGGTAGCATGGCAAAATATTGACCCTTTACCTCAAGATTCTTTGTTGCATCAGACAGCAAAATATAATACACTGATGCATCTACCTTAGTGAAATTGTCTATGGCCAGTTTGCAAGTGTTAACAAAAAGGTTGATAGCACAACTGATAACACTTCCGGTAACACACACAACAGAGTATAAAAATAGTTTGTAAAACAAAGCAATAGTTTGTAAAACAAAATATTTTGCAGCGGAAGTAAAGTATAAACACAAGAAATAATTTTTCTCAAGTTATATAAATATATAACTTGAGGATGCCCTTAGGCGAAGACTTTATATTCAATATATGAGATGATTACAAAGCCGAAGTTGTTCCCTATCTATATATCAATGTACGAATTAGGAACTAAGATCAATCACAAAGTTCTATCCTCCATGACACAATCAAGTCCTAAGACGTTGAAGGTGGAATAATTTGTGGACGGAAGAACATAAAGAGCCGAGGAGTAATTGATCTCTTTCTTATGCAAGTGTGTTCGTGATGCTCGACATATTGCTCTTGTCTACACCCTTTCTATTTATAGCCCTCAAATACTTGGAGGCTACTCTTGTTAACAGCCTTGGATTTGGATCGGATGGAGTGGATAAGTGGTTGAGCTTGTTGAGCTAAAGACTTGGTCAATTTCCTTGTTTGTAGCAACCGCCTTTGCTTAGTGCTCAAGTCCTAGCATTAGCTCTTTGTACCCTTGAGCTCTCATGAGTTGTACTCTCTTGTTTGTCATTCAATCTTAGTTGTTGAACAAGTCTCCCACGTGCTTCCTTGGTTATTTACAAGTTACATATAAATATCCATTTATGCATAACTCTCCATAAATCACAATCTTCCACCTTTGTAGCTCAATCTTCTCTTGACTGTTACATGTACATTATACTAACAACAAATATACATTTTACAACTATAGATTATACATAAACATAATATAACCTATGAAAGAAATGTCACAACTAATAAAGTCAGACGTGTTAGGTAACACCTAAAAAGTGCTATCACTACTTTGGGTAACACCTACTAAAAACTAAACATTATTACGGGCAAACTGTTCAAGCTCCTCTTGCATGGATTGAATCCAATAATTATCTTTTAAGGCCTCAACTACATTCTTAGGTTCTAGGGAAGAAAAATAACACGAGTATTTTACCTTGGCATATATGGTAGACATGCACACATATGTTACCATACTCCGGTAGTCAATAGGTTCTTTTTGCCTCGTCCTTACGCCTTCATTCACTTCTCCTATAACCTGTGAGGTAGGGTGATCTCGTCTAACACTAGCAGGTGGATCCCTTCTCATTTCCTCATGAGCAGCGTCAGTATTTACTCCCTCATCCGCTGTTCTGGAATCAGGTGTTACCAGAGGTGCTATCTCATCACTGACAACACTTTGGTCAGCACCAGTGTTAACATCTGTGTTAACACTTTCTTGGCTTCCTACTTGAGCCTCTTCCTATAATTCTAGAGGCGTCTCTTGAACACTTTCACCTGTAATGCTTAAGTAATCATCAAAAAAAATGTTTATTGATTCTTGGATGGTTTCAGATCTTAGATTATAGACCCTATATGATCGCCTATTTTGAGCATACCCAAGAAAAATGGCCCTATCACTTTTAGAGTCAAGTTTACGTAATTAATCCCGGTCATTCAATATAAAGCACACACTCCCAAAGACATGAAAATAATGAACCTTTGGTTTTCTACCATTCAAAATTTCATAGGGAGTCATTGTGGTTCCAGTTCTCAGATAGACTCTATTGATTGTGTGACAAGAAGTACTTAGTGCCTCTGTCCAAAAACGTTTTGAGATTCTTTTTGAAAACAACATTACTCTAGTCATTTCAAGTAATGTTCTATTTTTCCTCTCAGCAATCCCATTTTGTTGGGATGTTTTTGGTGCTGAAAATTCATGATGAATCCCTTTCTTTTTCACAAAAAGTTGAAAAAGAAACATTGTCAAATTTCTTTCCATGGTCAGACCTAATACGAAAAATAGAAGCACAAAACAAGTTTTTGATTTTGGAGTGTAAGATTTTAAAATTTTCGAAGGTTTCTGATTTATCTCTCAAAAAATAAACCCAAGTAAACCTAGAAAAGTCATCAACAATGACATAAATATATCTCTTACCTTCAAGACTTTCTACCTCAACTGGACCCATTAAATCCATGTGCAATAGTTGAAAACAATGTGTTGTCCCAAAGTGTTGCTCATTGTGTTAGACATCATTGTGGGCAACACATATTTGTTTGCCTTTAAGACAATCCTTACAAACCACTTTCTCTTTGAATTCCAATTTAGAAACTCCTCTCACATCATCTAGTTTAATTATCTTCTCTATATGACAAAAATGAACATGTCCTAATTTTTGATGCCATAAAGATGTAACATCAATCTTAGCCGAATGGCACATTATTTTATCTTCAACAAGATAACAATTGTCACTAGATCTAGTTCCAGACATAACACATTTATTAGAACCATCAAAGACCTCACAATTGTTTTTGTTGAACTTCACCTCTAAATTGTCATCACAAAGTTGACTAATGCTAATCAAGTTAGCAACTAGACCATCAACATGCAAGACATTTTTTAAGGTGGGGAAACCAGGCACATTAAGTGTCCCTTTCCTAATGATTGTACTCTTCCTACCACCACCATACGTAACACTCCCTCCATGTATAGATTCATAGTCATTTAAAAATGACTTTGTTCCCATCATATGACGTGAACAACCACTGTCAAAATACCATGAACCTACAACATTTGTTTTCAAAGCAGTATAAACTACATCACATCTTAGATTAGCTTTGGGTTTCCATGTTTTCTTCTTTGAATTTTTGACTTTCTGACTGACAGTGTTATCTGAAGTGTTGTCTGAAGTAGTAGACAACACTTCTGGTAACACTGTAGAACTGGATTGTTTCTTTAAAAAAACTTGACACTTATTTTTAAAATATCTAGTAGTGTGACAATATTTGCACACTTTAGCAGTGTCAAAAGAGTCAGAAATGCAAACATTTTTATCAGAACCACATTCTTTAACAAAACATGTTTCACATTCATCAATATTCAAAGTGGAAGCAATACTATTTAAATATTCTTGAAAACCAATACCTGCCTTGAGAGGGTTACTCAAATTGATGATCTCATCCAGTTTGTTCTCCTTTTTCCATTCTACAAGAAGTCTTCGTAGAGATTCTTCAACCCATCTATGAGCTCATCCTTGTTTAGCTCATCCTCTTTAGAGTTTCCTGTATCAAGGTCAGTTGAACCCATGAAGCAAATAGTATTAGAAAAACTGAAGTGGTTATACCTGTTGAGTGCGGTCTCCTGTGTTACCAGAGATTCGGTAACACTTGTGGTAGCACTTCCAGTATCCGTGTCACATACAGTGACCAACATTGTTGTCACATTTGGTTCTTCATCTTGGGTTGTTCCCTCGTCTTCATTATCACTCAGGGACACCCACAAGTTTTTTTCCCATCTTTCTTAAAGTGTTTGCTCACTCATTTGTGTAGTGTCCCCATCCAGAACAGACATGACATTGAATTGAATCAATGTACTTAGGATCAGACCTAGACTGATCAGAAGATGCCCTTCTTATTGGATTGGACTTTTGGGAAGACGGAAATGACCTTTTTGGCATCGAAACATACACTTTGGTTTGTTGCTCCTTTTCTTTTACCTGCACATTCTCTTTGTTAAACTTTCTAACCATAGAGTTATATTTCTTAGCAAGTAAAGCAACACTAGCATTTTCATCCAATTCTTCAAAAACCTCTTCATCTTCACTTTTTTGAAAATTTGAGGAATGAATTTTCAAAGCTACATTCTTGCCCTTAGTGGCTTCACTTTGTTCAGCAAGATTTAGCTCAAAAGTTTTTAAAATACTCATTAAAGTATTGAAATCCATAGTAGAAAGATTATGAGCCTCTTCAATAGATGAAATTTTCATATTGAAACGCTCAGGAAGGGTTCTAATAGCTTTTGAAACAAGTTGTTTATTTGTGAAAAGTTCACCTAAAACTTGACATTCATTTGCAAGATCAAACAACTTTTCAAAATAAGATGAAATATTTTCATCTTCACCCATCTTTAATCTTTCAAACTTGCTAGTAAGCCTTCTAAGCTTAGTTTCACGCACACTACCATCACCTTCACAAAACCTTTGCAAAATATCCCATGCTTCCTTATCCGTGGGAGTGTTTTGAATAAGTTTAAAAATATGAATGTCAACCCACTCATAAATGGCATTCAGTGCCTTTTCATTGAAACTAGCTAGACTATTCTCTTTGTTAGTCCACTCGGATTCAGGCTTGACTTGAATATCACCATCCTCATTCGGGAGTAATATAGGAAGAGAATACCCATTGACAACAGATCGCCATGCCCTAAGATCAATTGATTTGATATGAGAGCGAAGGCGGATCTTCCAATAAGCATAATTCGATCCATCGAGAACAGGAAGTCTCTTTTGGTTAGGATTAGCCGGATCATAAGCCATGACAACTGAATCAAGCACTTAGTACGTCAATTGGCCTGCTCTGATACCAATTGAAATTGTCTATGGCCAGTTTGCAAGTGTTATCAAAAAGGTTGATAGCACAACTGATAACACTTCTGGTAACACACACAACAGAGTATAAAATAGTTTGTAAAATAAAGCAATAGTTTGTAAAACAAAATATTTTGCAGCGAAAGTAAAGTATAAACACAAGAAATAATTTTTCTCAAGTTATATAAATATATAACTTGAGGATGCCCTTAGGCGAAGACTTTATATTCAATACATGAGATGATTACAAAGCCGAAGTTGTTCCCTATCTATATATCAATGTAAGAACTAGGAACTAAGATCAATCACAAAGTTCTATCCTCCACGACACAATCAAGTCCCAAGACGTTGAAGGTGGAATAATTTGAGGACGGAAGAACATAAAGAGCCGAGGAGTAATTGATCTCTTTCTTGCGCAAGTGTGTGTGTGATGCTCGACATATTGCTCTTGTCTACATCCTTTCTATTTATAGCCCTCAAATACTTGGAGGCTACTCTTGTTAGCAGCCTTGGATGTGGATCAAATGGAGTGGAGAAGTGGTTGAGCTTGTTGAGCTAAAGACTTGGTCAATTTCCTTATTTGTAGCAACCGCCTTTGCTTAGTACCCAAGTACTAGCATTAGCTCTTTGTACCCTTGAGCTCTCCTGAGTTGTACTCTCTTATTTGTCATTCAATCTTAGTTGTTGAACAAGTCTCCCACGTGCTTCCTTGGTTATTTACAAGTTAAACATAAATATCCATTTATGCATAACTCTCCATAAATCACGATCTTCCACCTTTGTAGCTCAATCTTCTCTTGGCTGTTACCTATACATTATACTAACAACAAATATACATTTTACAACTATAGATTATACATAACCATAATATAACCTATGAAAGAAATGTCACAACTAATAAAGTCAGACGTGTTGGGTAACACCTAAAAAGTGCTATCACTACCATAAACTTGATGGATGAAATCTCCCTCTTATTAAAGTTACCTAGCAAGTGCACTAGTTTATCAATGTAGTAATATGATTACTTGCAAGGGTAGAATCTACAGGGACTAAAGTGGAACAAGTATATTTTATTATTGTAACAAGTAACCAACGGTTTTTTTATTTGAGCAATTATTAACCTAATAGAGCAAAATAAAACAAGTAAAGATAACACGGAAACAAGGGATTTATGGATTGGGGATCATAAAATTCATCACTTTATGCTATTTAAATCATGTAAAAGGTATTCAATATCTTTCAAGGGTTCGTTCACAAAAATATAGAGTTAAGATGTTAATATCTTCCGTGAAGTCGATTATAACATTAAAACATTAATATCTCTATATTGTTTATACCTTTTTGGTCTGTCATTACAAATATTCAACAGATTCAATTTATATCATTAAAACATAAGAACCTAGTGTTAGAACATGGATTAATTAATATGTGTTATTTAATTCCATATGTTTTAATCATTTAATAATGTTAAAGTATGGCATCTTTTGTCTATGCTCAACATGCTTCTGAAGATCGAAAATCTCTTTGGATTGGAAGGAGATTCTTGCTTAACATGAGTCCATTGGTAAGTTCCCTTGGATTGTGATGGGAGATTTAAATGAAGTTCGAAAGAGTGAAGAAAAGATGGGGGGGGTAGAATGTTATGTTCTCAGTCAATGGAGAGGTTCCATGAAGCTATTAATGAAGCTGAGCTGATGGAGTGGAAGTGGCTTTACAGCCAGGAAAGTAACTGGATAGAGCCCTTATAAAAGATCCTTGGCCGATTCATGTGCAGCAGACAAAATATGTAGAATTCCATTAGGTGTAAGTACCATTAAATGATGGGCATAATGGTAACTTCACACTACCATCTTTATGAAAGGGTGTAGTCCCTAAATGAAGTGCCCCTTGGATTCCTTTATAAAGGCCTTTTCATCAGCCTATGAATACACTAGTTTTTACATTCTCATTCATTCCAAAATCTTCCTAAGTAATTGAAGACTAAAGAGAATAAGGGCACTCATCATTTAGAAGATCTACTCTTCCTTACTTTGAAGACTATCTTCATACTTCCTCCTTCTACTCAAGAACAAGACTAAGAACATAATCATGGAATCACAAGGTACACGCTTTCGTCTTCATCTTCTTCTCTTCTTAATCTAGTTATGAGATGGTTTATGGTTTGATGGATCATTTTGTTCCAACAATTGGTATCAGAGCCTCCTCATATACTAGATTGAGTTTGAGTTTTTGTAAAGCTTTATGCTTTGTTTATATTTTATATTCCTATCCTTGTGTGTTTTGGATTATTGTTTTGTTCCTATTCATGATACTCATCTTGTCTAAGAGTATTATATTCATAACTTCATTCTATTTCTGATTTTTTGGTTTTACTCACAAGGCTTTCAACCTTTATTGTAAGATTATCCCATTTTTGAACATAGCCACCATCCTTGGATGCGTTGTGAGTTTGTTCATATGCATAGCCACGCATTTTTTAAATGTGTTGTGAGTATGCGGATCTACTTACTTTGGTTGAAAATTGAGTCACCATTAAATTAAGAACTTCATTCAATTTCTGGAAATAATGGTAAAATCAAGAGGCACAATGGTTCATTGAAAATTAGGTGTTATGGTAAAATCAAGAGGCACAATGGTTCATTGAAAATTGGACCATAATTGTTCATAAAAGGGTGTAAAGAATGGTGACTTTTCGCAAAATCTGGGCAGTGGGCACCTGGGCGGTCTCCCACCTTTTCCTGCGCAGGCGCCCATGAGGACAGTGGCTTCAATGTTCGTTGAATTGCAGCTTGGGCGGCCGCCCACCTTTTCCTGCGCGGTCGCCCATGTGTACAATGGCTTCAATGTTTGTGGAATTGCAGCTTGGGCGGTCGCCCACTTTACCCCCTCTGATGAAGTCATTTCCCTTTTGGTCTTTAATCTATAACTAAATAAAAGCTGAAATGTAAAGCACTTCAGCACACCCCTTATTTCCCGCTTAAACTAGCACCTGAATTGAATATAGACTAGGTTCATTTCTCTCTAATGTCAGTTACTAAATACACACCCCCTTTAATTTAGTTACTTATTAACCTTAAAATAATATTAATAATAATGATAACCCAAAAACAATCAGTCGACTCTTCCAATCCCCCCCCCCCTTTCATTCTCTCTCTCTAAAGCTCCCTCTCTCTCTCTCTCTCCAGGTGACCGTCCATGGCACCTTCCTCTTTGCCTTCATCATCTCGACTACATCTCCTCCGGATAGCTTGAGCCACGTTTCCTTCCCTATGTGCTTCGAACTCCCTCTTTACCCTGGTTACTTTTCAATCTTACTAGTGAGTTCCTTTTCCCAAACCCTAATATCTTTTATTGCATATCCCTTCTCCCCAAATCCTTTTCCTTTTCGAATTTTGTCTAACGAATCCCTGCTCATAAGCCCTGGACAATTCTTTTTTTTATTTTTTTGCGATCAGCAGTTCATTTGAGGAAGATGAGTGCAGAAGCAAGGGCTGACATCAAAGGTAAAGCCCTTAATTTTCTTTTTCTTCCATCATTTTTTCCACATCATTAATTTTGAAAATTTAGTTTTCCAGAAATTCGAGTTGATTTGGTTTTAAGTTCTTCATTCGATTTGCTTTCTTTGAAGTTCATATACTGTAAATCTTAACTGAATGAATTATTGAGAACCCATCATCAGCAATAGCCCAATCCACACCTCCTGGAGTTGTTCTAATGCCGCCTTTCCTCATTTCATAGGTACTATAATCAATCATAACACTTTAACAGTTTGTTTTTTAATCTATTTTTTTTTGTTTCTATATATAAAAGTCAACAATTAATCGAATTCCTGTCTCTTTGCATGAAATAGAGAAACTATATGTTTTTTGTATTCTATTCTTGTTTGTAGCTTGTGTAAATTACAAATCTTTTGCGAGAATTTTGTATGAAATATGTGTAATTGTTTGTGTTTGCGTATGCACCAATCTGAAATTTTGATGGGTGACCTGAAATTTTGACTCTTAAATAGGAAGTCCCATTTGGTTGTAAATTCAATTTCGTATGGAGATACCAGTGTTGTTGAACTGCTCTGTTTTCTTGATTCTTAGTAGTAAATGTTCTTGTAGAATTTACTGTTTACATTTTCAGTTACCTTAATTTCTGATTTCTTGGAAGATAGAAAGAAAAATGGAAACTCATGGTGTCTCTAGCATTTAAGATAAATTAGTCTATTTACTACGTAAACCATGACGTGCTTAGAAAAAGACGTAATGAAAGTTTATACTATATACTCTGCATATGAGAGAAAGAAAGTGGGGTAGAGAATAGTAAGTGTATGGTTGTTGTGAATATGACAAGTGAGTCCAACTAATACGAAAAGTATTATAAAATTTCCTTTTTGGGAAAGTGGGACTTACCAATGAGACGCCCAAAATGGCAAAGTTGGTAGTTTGTTATGGGTCGGAGGGAGTATGTAACACACTCGCACATAGGCATGTATGCATGTTTAATATACCGTTTAGCACAACATTTCTATCTAAAATTTCTCTCATGCCCCCACACCAAAGATAATTTTAAAGTATTGTTGGAAACCAAATAAATTTGTTCAGTTATGTTCTTTTTTGCAGGCTGTTTTCATTCAGAGTTTGATGTTGGTAATGCAAGGACTCTTAGTTGAAGGCTGATTGATTTCCTGGTTCAAGGCATTTCTGTTGTGAGGTAGCTGAGCCATGGAGGCTAAAGTTTCCCAGAGCTTACATTTGCCAAAATGGACTTACTCAGAGAAGACAGTGGTGATGTCAAGA
Source organism: Adenophora triphylla var. japonica (assembly GCA_022495995.1). NCBI lineage: Eukaryota > Viridiplantae > Streptophyta > Magnoliopsida > Asterales > Campanulaceae > Adenophora > Adenophora triphylla. The sequence continues at coordinate 183,995 of JAFEMH010003725.1, forward strand.
CATTCCCTTTGTTTTTCACCGAGTAATAGGCAAAAGCAGAGGCTTCTTGAACAATGAACAAAAGGTAAGCAAGATTTTTCATTTACTCATCAATTTTGCATCTATGTTTCGGTAGAGTATGAACAATGAACAAAAGGTAAGAAAGATTTTTTGTTTTATCTACTGTTTGTTCTTCTTGAACCTTTCGGATGCTAAAGCTGCAATTCACCCTCGATTATTCAAATTCTTCAAAGAATGACAATGTGAGTAGGCTTGCTTAATATTCTCTTCTATTGCAGGTTTTGGGCCTTATTCTTGAGCAATATACCATGAACCTCAGGCCTCTTTTTTCATATAGGCTTCAAGACAATTGTGTTACCTTCTTTATTTGGACTTCTGGCTTGGGATTGTATACACCTGCACGACTTTCTTTGTTTAAAGATTATGGTTCTGAGGGAAATCATGAGTTCGGGAGAAGTGGATCCTGGCCTGAGAAAGCTAGGGTTTCCCTTGATGTTGAGGGTGGTGATAATCTCCGTCCAGATTACATGGAAGAGCAGCAAGCTGGTAGCGATGGTGGTAGTGAGGAGAAGAAGTTGCTCCCGAGTAGTGAATTGGTGTCTAAAGACTCTAAACATGATAGTACTGGTAATTCCAAGTCGAAGTTTATAAAAAAAAAATAGGCAGTGGAAAATGTTGGCTTAATGCAATTTCATCTTCGACTAATGGAAATGAGTTGCACTTGATGCTACTGTGGTGTCTACAGATGATGGTGATGACATGAATCTTTCAAGTGCAGGAACTGCTGAAGCAAAGGATGGCAGTACCAATAATGAATTGGAGAAACTAAATGCTCCAGAGGATACCACGATCCAGCAACGGGCCTGGAGACAGTGGTGACAATGACTTGCTAGCACTTTCCAGGTTTGCTAAATTTACCACTAGAACGCGTTCTTCTTTGACAATTAGGGGTTCAAAAGTTGATCCAGTTTTAATTGTTGAAGATGACCCTAATGAGAGTGAACGCTCTAAAGTATATGGGGGGTAATTTGGAAGATGTTTGTAAGGATGTATCATTAGCTGATGCTTCACTACATCAAAGCCTCAGATTGAAATCTAAGGAGCCTTAAGAAGATTCAGTTGAGCAGGATGCTAAACAATTGGGTCTTGAATACAAAGTCTGTCAAGGACTATGCTCAAGGTCAAAATATTTTCCTGCGAGATCGTTCACGAGTGAGGTTCAATCAAGTTAAGGAGAGCTGGGGCTTGGTAGGTCTAACTCCATGATTGTAGAGAGAGGGGAGAAACGAGCACTTCAGCAAAGTGATAGCTGGGAGGGAGCCAAGTGCGTAAATTACTGAATAATTGATTTCTCAAGTTAAAATTTTAGTCATACTTTTTTTTTTTTTTTAAGGCTGAATACCCAATTGTTTTATTCTAATGAATATATATTGATGCTTCTTTATGCAAAAGTAGGCACACCAGATGTTATTTTGGATCTTTCCACACTTGTGAAGTATTGAATGATAATTTTGTTACTGAGGATTCCTGGTGCACATATTATCTCTCTTTACAATACTAAATGACAAGGACAGATTTTAAGCAAATAGCACTGAACTGTTTTTATTCTTGATCTGATTTATTTCCCAGTTTTCCAATGCATTTCTCATTTGCTTTAATTACCACTAATGAGTGCCTTTTGATGACTATTTCAGGTGATTCTTGGTGACGATGATTCGATATATATGTCACTGGGAGAAATACCAATAAGTATGCCAGAAATTTAGTTTCATGGTGTTATTATTTTCTGTTAATTTCCTGTGAGTTGGTATGTCGTAGGTGTGATTTTTTATGCTTAGTTTTAAAAAATAGATTTTTCTTGGATTAAGGCCCTCACATGTCGATAATTCAGTTTGTTTCTTTGTTATCATGTACCAATGTGCACATGCAATATTATAGTTTGAAAAGTAAGTGAATATATTCATGTGTATGTGTTGCTAGCAAAATTACTCAAGATTCAACTTTGTTAACTTTGGGAAAAAGCCAAAAAGAGCTAGAGAACAGATTGGACAAAGGGAGTAGCGCAATACAAGTTTGTCCAAGCAGCTGTCATCCTTTAATTCTATGTTTTGTTCTCTTCATATGGTTGTATTGGTCCTTTGTTTGTAAAACAGTTGAAGGAGTATGACAGATTTAACTAGAATTTGAAGCATGCCTTTTGACATTAATATAAAGGTTCTTAGAGAAATCCTAGTGGTGATAAAAGAAAAACAAATGTCAGTAGGGTGGCACAATGTTGTAACTTTGAAGCACATTCTCCCAATTTGCGCAGACTGGGAGGTATCTTTCTACCCCTATATATCACCCAAAAATATTCATTAACATTATCATCAATTTATGGAAAATCATTGTCTTAACAATTACTTATTTTTATCTTTATGTATAATTTTATACATAGGTAATTTTTTAAAATTTCAACTTTCTTTGAAATAGTTTTTTATCCGTGCGTTTAACGCATGAGTGTAGCACTAGTTTATTAATAAAATATGGTATCTGGACACCAGTCACGCTGATTGGCGGTTCTTAGAGTTGTCAAACTTTAAGAATGGACGGGTAGAACAAAAGGATATTGTCTTTTATTAATAAATTTCGTTTGTTTCTTTACCATTTTTAAATTTTCAGAAATTACATTAAGGCCCTATGTTTCCGATTAATTATATCCTTAACATTTTGGACAAAGTTAACATGCTTGTTTCCCAAAGGAGACCTTGTTGATTAAATTCAAACTTGTTAAAAGATGAATGTAAGTATTGATATGTGATAACATGCTTGTTTCTCAAAGGAGACCTTGTTATTGACTAAGTGTTTACATTCATGGGGTAATAATTGAACTAAACTTTTGGTCATTTTAAATGCTGTGAACCATCCCAAAGGGAGGTGGGTGTTTAAAGTGAATTGTTTATATTCTTTATTACCGGGTAACAAGTACCTTGAACTTTAGGACATTTTTTGTACTTGAACCGGCCCAAAGGAAGGCAAGTATTTTAAATGTATTGTTCAAGTTATTTGTTTACCCTAAGATAAATTAAATTGTGAGTCAATTCGCAATCCAAAGATTAGTCTTGATGTCATGTTGATTATCTTTTATTTTGATGGAATTCATTTGATATAATTAATCATTGTGTAGTTTCTTATATATGTTTTGTTTCATTCTTTTGTTCTCTTCCTTCAGATTTGATTAATGCTTCATCCGTAACTACTCCTATAAATGATGTACCTTTGATTACTGGGACTAAACTTAAAACTTGAAAAAAATAATATAACGATGATCTTAGGCAATATGGACATCGATCACGCATTAGGGGAATCAAGTTCTGCTGCTCTCACTAAAGGAAATACCGTTATAGAATGGAAAAATGTTAAGCAATGGGAACGGTCCAACCGCGTGAGTCTAATGATCATGGAAAATGCAGTTTCAAAGACATTTTTGGACAATGTCTCTGAGATCGAAAATGCTGAGTTTTTCTTTGAATTCTTGTGGAAACTTGTTTCCATTCGGTACAAGGGTGAAGAAAATCTTCGGGAGTACATTATTGAATTATTTCATCTTTCGATCAAACTAAAGGCACTTAAGTTAGAGATTTCGGAAGATTTGCTCGTGCACTTAGTTTTGATCTATCTTCCTCCTCAATTTAGTCTTTTTGAGGTGATCTATAAATGTCGAAAGTACAAGTGGAATATTAATGGATTACTTTCACATATGACATTAGAGGAAGATAGGATGAAATATCTTAAATTAGAAAGTACTCACTCAACATTTACTTCTTCTCGTGGGATTAAGAGAAGAGGGAAGGAAATTGCGGTTGCAAGTAAAAAGCATAAGGGATCGTTTAATGATCATAAAGTCAAGAAATGCTTCTTTTGTAAGGACCTTACTCGCATGAAGAACGACTACCATAAGTATCGCGAATGGCGAATTTAGAATGGTATGTCATTTGCTCTTGTTTGTACTAAAGCAAATTTGGTTTCAATTTCTTAATATACATGGTGGTTGTATTTGGTGCAACAACTCACATTAGTTCATGTATGCAGAGTTGCCTGAATTACCGAATCCCCAGTGAAGATGAGAAATACATCTATATGAAAGCTGGAAATCCGGTTGAAGTTATAGGCATAGGGACCTTTTAATGACAAGTACTGGCTATTATTTTGTTTTAAATAATACATTCATTGTACCATCTTTTGATGGAATTTAATATCTATCACAATTTTGGACAAGGAAGGTTACTCTTGTTCTTTTGGTAATAATAAATGTGATCTTTATTTTAAATTCCAATCTTGTCGGTACTAGTACTTTGTCATTTATCGATAATCTTAATTTACTTGACACAGTCAAGAAAATAAATGAGTCCCATAATAATGAAACCAAAACTAAAGACACTAAGCAAAAGTTATCAAGTGGAAATTTTTGTATTATATGGCATAGGCATTTGGGTCATATCTCCAAAGGGAGAAATGATAAAGCTTATGTCGGAGGGAATCCTAAAATAACTTGATACTCCGGATAAAACTTTTGCATTAAGTGTTTTAAAAAATAAATTTACAAACATTAAAGGAAATAGAATTTTGAGAGTATCAAACGTCTTGGAACTAATTCATATGAACATTTGTGGACCATCCACTAACCCTTCATAGAATGGTCAACAATATTTCATTACATTCATGGATGATTACTCTCATTATGGATACATTATTTTCTTCATGTAAAGTTTCAATCATTGGACGTTTTCAAGTCTTTTAAGGCATAAGAAAGACTATTAAGAACGTTAAATCCGATCATGGTAGTGAAAACTACGGACGGTATAACGTATTGGGTGAATAACGTCCGGATCCTTTATACTCGCTATTTTGAAGAGTGTAGGATTGTCCCTCACTACACCATGCCAGGCAAACCTAGCATAGTATAGTGGAGAGACATAATAGAATCCTTAAAGATATGGTAAGAAGTATGTTTTCATATACTTCTTTACCTCACTCATTATGGGCGAAGCATTAAAAACCGCATCTTATATGCTCAATAGAGCACCTTCAAAAGCTACCGACAAAACCCCTTATGAGTTATGGACGAATAAAAAACCGTCCTTAAATCATCTTCATGTATGGGGGTGTCCAGCAGAAGCTAGACCTTATAGGCCTAATGAGGGCAAACTGGACCTTAATACTGTTAGTAGCTATTTTGTAGGGTATGCCGAGAGATCTAGGGGATATAAATTTTATGACCCGAAAACTAGAACATTTTTCGAGACTGGCAATGTTAGGTTCCTTGAGGATGTTGAATTTAGTGGGAGAAATAGTAATAATTTTGAATTTGAAGAGTTAGAGGAACCACTCTTTATTCCTCAAACTTTAGTTCCTGTTGGAAATCAAGTAATTGTACCTGAAATTCAACAAAGAACATACAATTCAAAATAATATAGAGATTCCCGTAAATAACGGACAACATGAAAATGTTGGACATAATGAAATTCAACAACCTCAAAATGAGGATGAACCGGTGCCCTTAAGGAGATCTACTCGAGAAAGAAGAAGTGTTATTCCGGATATTTATGATATGTATCTTGCGGAGAATGAGGACACCTTAGGTTTAGTGGGAGATGATCTAATCACCTTCCATGAAGCCATTAATAGTCCTAATTCTCATAAGTGGATCAATGCCATTAATGAGGAGTTAAAATCAATGAAAGACAATGACATTTGAGATCTTGTCCCATTACCTGAAGGTGTAAAACCTATTGGTTATAAATTGATATTTAAAGCCAAAAGGGATTAGCAAGGTAATATGGAAAGATATAAGGCACGTCTTGTTACTAAATGATTTACTCAAAAGGAAGGCATTGATTATAAAAAAACATTTTTTTCGGTATCTTCTAAAACCTCTTTTATGATCATTATGGCATTAGTGGCACATTATGATCTTGAGCTTCATCAAATGGATGTTAAGACAGCTTTATTCAATGGCGACATTGAGGAAACTATCTATATGAAGAAGCCAGAAATGGTGACTGATTCGGATCAAACTAGTCAACTAGTTTGTAAACTTAAGAAATCCATTTATGGGCTTAAGCAAGCATCTCGTAAATGGTACTTAAAATTTAATCAAGTTATTCTTTCATTTGGTTTTGAAATGAATCTTGGTGGAGATTGTGTGTACCATAAGTTCAGTGGGAGTAGATTTATAATTTTGGTCTTATATGTGGATGATATTTTACTTGCTAGTAATAATAAAAACCTTCTAAAGGAAACTAAGAAATTTCTCTCAAACAAATTTGAGATGAAAGAACTTGGTGAGGCATCTTTTGTATTGGGAATCCAAATTCATCGTAATCGTTCATGAGGTATTTTGGGATTATCTCAAAAGGGCTATATAGAGAAGGTATTACAAAGGTTTAGCATACAAAATTGTAAACCGCATGACACCCCTGTCTCTAAGGGAGATAAATTCAGTTTAAAGTAATGTCCTAAAATTAATTTTGAATCCAAGTATATGGAAAATATCCCTTATTTACCGGCAGTAGGAAGCTTAATGTATGCGCAAGTCTGTACTCGTCCAGACCTTGCATTTATTATTGGGATGCTTGGTCAATACCAAAGCAATTCGGAAAGAAGAACATTAAGTCGCATCCAAAAGAATGATGAAGTACCTATAAAACATTTAACTACATGCTTATGTATATAAAATTGGATCATTTTGAGATCATTAAGTATTCCGATTTTGTTTTACTGGATGCAAAGATGTCGAAAGACATCATATGGTTATGTCTCTTGTTGAAGAGAAATAAGTATAAAATGAACAAATAGATATACAACTTATTGGATCAAACTCCATGTTATTGGATCCATTTTATAAAGCGTAATCTCTTTTTGATGTTTCACGAGCATACTGCTCATATGGGTGAAACAATTTTTGATAATGCTTAAATCAGTGGGAGTTTATGTTGTTTTCTATTTCTTTGTGTTGTTTTTATTTATATTGATCTCATTTGGTTAAGTAGGACTAGTTAGAGAATATATATATGCGTTCTTTATATATATTCATTAATATTCCATGCTACATATCTATACTTAAACTATGTCATTTAGTTGGATATATATATGTGATTAATGTGGATTTAGTTGCGAATCAATTACAACGACTGCCCCTTTAGTCCCTATACTTATAAGACTAATGGACGAGATTGTATTGGATGACAATAAAAGTGCACATAAGGGTTGCCATTCATATTATAAATGATTAAGGAATTCATTTAGTAAAAGATACATATTAATATTAATCCAAGTGGGAGATTGTTAGAACATGAATTAATTAATATGTGTTATTTAATTCCATATGTTTTAATCATTTAATAATGTTAAAGTATAGATAAAATATGTAGAATTCCATTAGGTGAGTACCATTACATGATGGGCATAATGGTAAGTTCACACCACCATCTTTATGAAAGGGTGTAGTCCCTAAATGAAGTACCCCTTGGATTCCTTTATAAAGGCCTTTCCATCAGCCTATGAATCCACTAGTTTTTACATTCTCATTCATTCCAAAATCTTCCTAAGTAATTGAAGACTAAAGAGAATAAGGGCACTCATCATTTAGAAGATCTACTCTACCCTACTTTGAAGACTATCTTCATACTTTCTCCTTCTACTCAAGAACAAGACTAAGAACATAATCATCGAATCAAAAGGTACACGCTTCCGTCTTCATCTTCTTCTCTTCTTAATCTAGTTATGAGATGGTTGTTGGACTTTTGTATGGCTTCTCAAGAACTTAACTGAAAACTGACGGAGAATTTAACGGAGATTGGAAAAACTAGGAGACAAGTCGAGTCTTGTATTGTATACAATCTCCGTAAGAGTTATTTGTCCCGCACAGGTGCTTACGCTTGAATAACAGAACTCTCGTAAGATAAAATGACTTTATAAACAATCAATAGGAGCACTCCAAATTGATTGTTCTAACGAACAACACAAGGTTTGAAACTTTGGACTTTGAAGGAGGTATGCAAAAAGATGCAAATGAATTGACTTGATTAGACTAACTCAAGAAGGTTTAGGATGACTCAGAATCTTTATGTATGTAATTGAAATTTGGAGGGAAACTATATAAAGAGAGTTAAGGGGTTTGTGTCTTTTTCCACGAAAAGACACAACTTTCCTGTTTGAATTGGTGACTTTTCAGGATCTGCTCGGCCGAGTCAAGGGACTCGCTCGGCCGAGCACCAAGCTGCACGGCCGAGTCAAGTAACTCACACGGCCGTGTCAACCACACTGCTCGGCCGAGCAAAGCATATGCCTCGGCCGAGCAAGCTTGTCCAGAGACTTTGGCCAATTTCTGTGCTCTGCTCGGCCGAGTCAAGGACTCTGCTCGGCCGAGCACATCAAACCACATTAAACACCCTTTAAATAACTCTCGTTAATTTACAAAAACTTTTTCATTAATTTCTCATTCACCCGGAAATGGTTTTTGAGAAAATAAATGAGTTATATAATCTACAACAAATGTAGATTACCATTTGTAACAAGTTTCGTTAACAAATAACGAACTTTCGTTAGAAACCTAGATCAACGTTAAGTTAAACTTAACTTTCCGTTATCCATTTCCAACAATCCCTCACATGAATGAAAATTAATGCATGAATGTAATTTTGTCCAAAGTTCCGGCAAACTATTATTACATCGGGATAGATAGCTTGTGGCCTTGAATCAGTGAAATATTATCGGATATACTAGCCATTTGGTAGCGAGTCGCTTTGAACCAGTGACTGTCGGGTGTATACCAAGACAATAATACTCACATAATAACAGCTCTAACAATTGTTGTTCTCACGTTTTGTCCATTTCGGCCCTGGACCGTATCTCATTCATAAGCGTTCATTTAGAGGCGGCCAAATTACCTCTCGCTTATATAGGTGATTCTCACTATAAGGAGTATCATACACTACTCCACCCGTAGGTATAGAAATCATTGAAAGTTTTCTCAACTTTTCCTTACCACTGCTGCATGTGCTTGTACTTGGATGTACTGGGAATGAGTATTCAACATCTCCAGGTTAATAAACCGAGTTGTTGTTTCCAAGTAACTCTACTAGAACTTATAACTTGGTTGTCTCATTGAACCAAGGGCCTGGGATCTCCATTTCTCAAGGTTGAGTGTCCACTATAAGTCCTTTTGTTGTGGGTTTTAAACCCATTCCCCTTAACAGTTTATACAGTTGATCTCGATTTATACATTTGGTAAACGGATCCGCTAAGTTATCACATGACTTTACATAATCAATAGTGATAACGCCATTCTTGATCAACTGTCTAATGGTATTGTGTCTACGACGAATATGTCTAGACTTACCATTGTACATACTATTTTGTGCCCTTCCAATTGCTGATTCACTATCACAATGTATGAGTACAGCAGGCACAGGTTTGCTCCAACAAGGAATATCCTCCAAGAAGTTCTTAAGCCATTCTGCTTCTTCCCCAGCTTTATCTAAAGCGATAAACTCAGACTCCATAGTGGATCTGGCTATACATGTCTGTTTGGAGGATTTCCATGACACTGCTCCTCCACCTATTGTGAATACATATCCACTCGTGGACTTAGAGTCTTTCGTGTCCGATATCAAATTTGCATCACAGTATCCTTCTAATACTGCTGGATATTTCTTGTAAAGTATCCCATGGTTTAATGTATACCCTAAATATCTTAGTACTCTCATTAGTGCTTTCCAATGATCAGTACTAGGATTACTTGTGAACCTACTTAGTTTGCTCACTGAATATGCAATGTCTGGACGTGTACAATTCGTTAAGTACATCAGACTACCAATTATTCTTGCATATTCCAGTTGAGAAACTGGTTCCCCTTTGTTCTTGGCTAAATGTAGAGCCAAGTCTACCGGTGTCTTAGCCGGAGGGTCATCACAGACATTGAATTTCCGAAGAACATTCTCTAGGTAATGGGATTGTGAAAGAACTAATCCTTCAGGTGTTCTAGAGATCTTTATCCCTAATATTACATCATCTAATCCCATGTCTTTCATGTCAAAGTTCTTCTTAAACATGCCTTTGGTATCAAATCATGACTACTTCCTATTATGAGCATATCGTCTACATAAAGACAAACGATAACGAATGATTCAGATGTTCCTTTAATGTAGACACATTTGTCACATTCGTTAATCTTGAATCCATTCGATAACATGGTTCTATCGAACTTCTCATGCCATTGTTTAGGTGCTTGTTTTAGTCCATACAAGGACTTTACAAGTTTACACACCTTTTGCTCTTTACCTGGAACAACAAACCCTTCGGGTTGTTCCATGTAAATCTCTTTAACTAAGTCTCTATTCAAGAGAGCTGTTTTCACATCCATCTGGTGTATCTCAAGGTTATGCACTGTTGCAATAGCTATGAGAGCACTTATAGATGTTATCCTTGAGAGTTTTAGGGACTACCTTTTGAGAATCTATCTCTTCAGATTCTATGCCTGTATAGACTACCTTTCAAGATCCTTTTATCAAGAAAAGTTCGTCTCAATAGAGTTTATTTCATAAGATTAATTTTTCTTATAAAATGTATCTTTTTGAAATTTTCACCCTTTAGACTAGACCTATTAAAAATTCTTCCTATGGATTTCAAGAGTCTAACATTTAAAAGTTACATCCTTGGCACACTAGTTTTGCAACCCAACGGTTCGCATAAGGAAGATCAACCATCTTCCTAATAGGATGAACTATTAACTGTTAACAGTAACAGTAGTAACTTTTGTCCTTCAACTGTATCTTGGTTCTTCTTCTTATTAAGAAAAACACTTACAGTTTTCTATAAATTTTCTTATTAAAATTTATACATTTCCTATCATTTCAAGGAAGTATATTCTTAAAGAATATAATGTGTCTTGCTTAAGTATTACTACTTTAGCCGAATACCCCCACATTTGAGGTGTACCCCCATATTTCAAATATTTTATGAATATCTTAATTCATATTTAATATTTTCCTTTATGTGGGGTCATTCAATTGTAATAACTAGCATATGCTCCATGTTATCTACAATGTCTTAAGTCACTTGCGTGATTAAGATTTTTCCTTTTTACGTCAAGGTACTTCATTTCCTTGAGATGAACTGATGACATAGTCATAACTATGTTCAAGTGAGGTTGTTTTAACCCTTTTCCTTTTAAGAAAACTTGGTTTCGAAGAATATAGCAACTTCACTTCAATAATCGTTCCCTTTGTCATATCGGAAATTTTAAATTTGTTCTTCACAAATCTATATGCATTACTAATTGTTTACATATCCAATGGAAACGTAATCCATGGTTTTGGGTCTTATCTTAACCTCTTTAGGTTTAGATATTTCTACCTATACTAGGTATCCCCACATTTTGTCAAGTAAGACGGAACTTATCAATAAGGAGTTCAACCTCTCCTTACAAGTACTATTCTTCCTTTGGGTGTGTAAGTAGCATTTGTTTGATAAATAAGTGTCAGCGTCCCAATAATTATTTTTCAAACAATACTACATACTTTCCACAATTAAGATGAATCACTAACTCATTCTTTATTACTTAAACCTCTTAAGGTTTCATCTTTACTATTTCAAAAGATGTCCTTTGCATTATCGAGTGCAAATATCAATAGAAGTAATGAAGAACTGATTTCCACAAAGAAATCACATTTGGTTTGCGAATCAAACTTCATCTTAGGTAGTAATTTTAAATTCACTAGTCGACGGAATGAATTTAAATTTACAAGACCTAAATGAACAAGTCATAACACAAGCCAAGTAGGAAATAAAAACTGATATTTTTTATTCTTCGTTCTCAGGCGGATTACATTCAGATCAAGGTACCCTTTTCTAATGTAATACAATGACCACATTTGGTCAATTCAATCTTATGCCCCTAGGCTAAGTTGATCAAAGTCCAATGGAACATATTGATCTTTAGTCATATTGGCTTGAAGAGGGTTTCCATCTTGGTTGTTGATTCTAGGATGTCGACATTCCCTAGCCACATGTCCGGGTTTGCCACAATTAAAACAACTACCTTTGAACTTCTTGGCGGTTGTAGTTCCCCTCTTTACTTTCCCGGTGTTCTTTCTCTTGTTTCCGCTACTTGCTTCCGCCAAGTTCACTTGCCGTCTTTTTGTCACTATACACATGGAATAGTGCATCTCGAGAAATTCCCAAAGTTCTCTTGCGGTCTTTATGCCACGACACACCTTGTATTGTGCATAATCCAAGCCATTAAGAATATAATTGCGACACAAGAAATCGCTGTGATTCCATGTATCCAAGTCATTCTTTGCTTTGGATTCATCCTCGTCGGATATCAATGGTGGATATTCCCAAAGAAATTGCACCAATTTCAATGTTCTCACATAGACCAACATTTTCTGTTGCCACCTCTTAAAGTCCATTTCGGTAAGAATACCCTGTCTTTCCGCATGTACGAACACATGAGACGGAGGGAGAGCATTATGAGGTGCAACCCTTGAGGTTGTACCTGAGCCACGTGAAGGAGGTTTCTTACCATGAACCGAGTGAGACGGTGTAGTAGCGGGTGCAACATTGTTGAACGTTGCGTCACCTTGAGGAGGAGGCGTTACAGTGCCTTGACTTGATGCGGTGGTGTCTTTCTCAGTTGCCATCTCTTGAAAGTATTTAAGAAGCGTCAAATAACTCTTACGATTGTTGGACTTTTGTATGGCTTCTCAAGAACTTAACTGAAAACTGACGGAGAATTTAACGGAGATTGGAAAAACTAGGAGACAAGTCGAGTCTTGTATTGTATACAATCTCCGTAAGAGTTATTTGTCCCACACAGGTGCTTACGGTTGAATAACAAAACTCTCGTAAGATAAAATGACTTTATAAACAATCAATAGGAGCACTCCAAATTGATTGTTCTAACGAACAACACAAGGTTTGAAACTTTGGACTTTGAAGGAGGTATGCAACAAGATGCAAATGAATTGACTTGATTAGACTAACTCAAGAAGGTTTAGGATGACTCAGAATCTGTATGTATGTAATTGAAATTCGGAGGGAAACTATATAAAGAGAGTTAAGGGGTTTGTGTCTTTTCCCACGAAAAGACACAACTTTCCTGTTTGAATTGGTGACTGTTCAGGATCTGCTCGGCCGAGTCAAGGGACTCGCTCGGCCGAGCACCAAGCTGCACGGCCGAGTCAAGTAACTCGCACGGCCGTGTCAACCACACTGCTCGGCCGAGCAAAGCATATGCCTCGGCTGAGCAAGCTTGTCCAGAGACTTTGGCCAATTTCTGTGCTCTGCTCGGCCGAGTCAAGGACTCTGCTCGGCCGAGCACATCAAACCACATTAAACACCCTTTAAATAACTCTCGTTAAGTTACAAAAACTTTGTCATTAATTTCTCATTCACCCGGAAATGGTTTTTGAGAAAATAAATGAGTTATATAATCTACAACAAATGTAGATTACCATTTGTAACAAGTTTCGTTAACAAATAACGAACTTTCATTAGAAACCTAGATCAACGTTAAGTTAAACTTAACTTTCCGTTACCCATTTCCAACAATGGTTTATGGTTTGATGGATCATTTTGTTCCAACACCTAGATTCATTGATTTCCGTGAAGTCATTAATTGAATCTAATATTCTCAACAATGGTCGATGTATAAACTATCCATGTGAGTGCAATGGTTTATACCCAAATAGATTCAAAGGACAAAAGTATCTTAACATACAATTGAAACCTAAGAATGATAATGAAGAATGTTGAGAAGAACAAGAATGAGAGTGATATAGGAAGAATTAAATCAATAGCATAAAGATCAAATTGTTACTTACCCAATTCACGAATCAAGTATTTAGCCGCGAAGGGTCATTAAAATCAAAGAAAAAAACCTTGAATTAAACCTTCAATACTTGTAAAAACCTAAATTATGAATTGTTCTATAGAGAGGATGATAAGAGATCCAAAGACCTAATCTAGGGGTAGTATTTATAATTGGGGAGAAAGGAAATCCTTATTTGAATCTAATTTTTACCAATCTTTGCCGAATCCCTAGTCAAATCCGGACTAAGCATGCCAATCCGCATGGAATCCACAGCAATTCGCTCCCAATCCACCGCAAATCACCATGGGGGTGGTCGCCCTAAGCTCCCCCGCGCGTTCGCCCTGTTTCTTTGTTCTCTCCATGCAACGACCCTCTCCTTGGCCCGACCGCTCAACACCTTCTGCCGCATTGGTGTGGCCGCTCCCATTAGAGGGGTTCGATCGCTCCCCACAATGTTCCAGCCTTAGTCCTTCCTTTTTCTACTATTTTTCACTTTAGCCCCTTAACATAAAAAACAATTAAATAATCCAAGGTTTAAGCAGAAAATAGGCCTGGAAACATATCTTTCGGATGGGTGAAACCACATACATCATATCTTAATGTTGACTAATTAAACGAAGTTGCCAGCTCATATGCCACGTCATAAGTGTTAGGGTTTTTAACGAGTGCAAAATTTGGTACGTTGTCTTACTTGATATTAATGCGAAAAGTACGATACATAAGTCAATAGTTAGTAACCAGGTTACCTTATTTGATAAAAAAAGTGAAAGTACGTGCCTTTAGTAGGTCGTTCGGCCCACCTAATTTTGCAAGTATAAAATAACTAGTGATATTTTTTTGTTAAAAAAACATATAAAGACAAAGTTGTTTCCAAAAATGACAATCATTTTGTTTTTTTAATTGAAAATGGACATTCATTTAGAAATGGAGAAAGAACATCTATTTAGGGATGGAGAAATTAACTGGGTTGATATCATCTCAATCTAATTGTAAATTTTGTATGTGTGCAATTTCTCAAAAAATGGAGGTAGTATTCAGAAATTAGTACATGACTAAATTCCGACCAGTGACGTATTGAACATTGCAAGGTCTCTATATGAGTATAGGGACATGTATACCGCGAAATCATATGTAGGTATAGTATATGCATTTGGTCAAGGAGCCCTACCTCAAGCGACATTTGATGTCTCTTTTCATATGAGGAATCAAGAGTTCAAACCCCGGCAAATATAATTTCTAACACTTTGAAGTGTTTATAATAGGTTGGGAAAATGGGGGTGTAATTTAAAAAATAGCTTTAAATAAAAAATAAATGGAACCAAAATTATTTTAAATAGAATAAGTCGAGGCAAGAGTTTGACCCTTTTTCCGTACGACAATACTGCCCCGTATACAAGTGTTCACGGTCTACGACAATTGTCTCCAAGATACAACAACTTTCTGAATTCCAAATTGCAGCACAACAAAATCTGAAACTATCAGACGGACTAATGAATACTTGGGATCTTTTAGGACTTGAATGCAAATACTATGAATGCTAGGATGATTTTAGAATTCTAAAATGCTTATGAATGTGTTGATGATTGAAACCAGGAGGAGGGGGTCCTATTAATAGTTGTTGAAGAGTAGGGGTGCCTTTTGGGAATAGGCACAAATGGCACTTGGTGGAATCTGTACCGTTGGATCAGATTCTGGCGAAGGGTGGAGATCTGGTAGATCGACCCACCAAGCCAACCCGTCCATTCGAAAGGACGCGGGTCATCCTAAACCTTCCTCTTGATCCGCCTAGAAAGTCCAAGGCCCATGCGCCAAACTGCAACAAGCACACCATGCACTGAACTGGGCCGCCCCAATACTCCTAAGCCTAACCGGATGAAGACTTACCCATATCCGGACCAAACCAAGGTTGGATTTGTCAAAAGTTTAAGGCTCTAAAGCTCCCAACGACCGATGCGAAGTGCAAAGTGCATCTTAAAGTTCCCAATGCAGCATTTACGGTCTGCGTGTATGGATGATGCGAACTACCATCCTTACAACTATTTGGGTTGGGATGCCAAGGCTAGCCCATTGGGCTAGGAGAGAAATTGATTACTATCTCCTTGGATGCTCACATTAATAAGGTGCAATGAATGTCCTTCTCTTAGCAATGCGAGATATGGATTTTCCATTCCCATTTCTCTTCAACCATCAACATAAGTTGATTACTTTATTAATTAATTTCTCATTCACCCGAAATTGGTTTTGAGAAAATAAATATACAATCATAATCTACATGTTGGGTTTTGGGGTTACAAACACAGCGAAAGAACTTTACAAAACAACACAAAACCCTAGCCTTGAATTCGTCTAACATGAATAGATAAAACCATGAAATAGACTTTACATACCTTAATAGCGATTTGTTGTTATTCGAAAACGAATCTGGAAATCGAATCCTTGAACCGTTGACGACCCTTTTGATTTTCTCCTTGGTCTTCCTTGTGATGAATTAATCTTCAAGCTTTAGGTGATAACGTAATCACCCTCTATCGGTAATCCACACGTGAATGAATCAAGATCTAATCTTGTAGGATTGCTAGATGATCCCTGATTATTGAATCAGTATTCAATAATCAATGACTGAAATATGGAACTTATTTGGGGTGCTTTTGATATTTGGTTCTCAATCAAAATCAAAACTTTTTAGAGTTTCAAAAACCCAAAAACAATGTGTGTTTATGGCTGAGGAGAAGGATTATATTTATACTTGTTATAAATCCCTAACACTTAGGGAGAATCCTTGTCCAAACCAAAAACCTATTCAACAAAGGACAATGCGTATGGAATAAATTCAGCCGCGGGCACGACTCGTACTGGAGGGCACGAGTCGTGCCTTTGCCAAATCAGTCGTGCTACGAGTTGTATATGTCAAAATCCAGTCGTGGCACAGGTCGTGACTAAAAAGTCACTCGTGCTGATCAAGGGCACGAGTCGTGCCTGAGGGCACGAGTCATTCCCAAATTGCATCAGCATCACGAGTCGTGACCCATGGCACGAGTCATGCCAAAACCCAAATTTCCCAATTTTCAGCCAATTTCAAATTTGTTCTTTGTGTGTGACCCTTTAGGAATTATATTTATGTTGGCAGTGAGTCGAAGCATAGACCTCACAAGACATAAGTGGTTTCTAGCAAACCATTATATCCATCCAATTAATATAACATCAAAGTTTGATTCCTTGATAGATCAAATGTCACAATCCCTTTGTCCACGATGTCATATTGAACATAAGTCATGGTCCATGTCAACTCATATTGTTCAATGTTTTCTCGATTCCGAATATGTTGATAATCCAAGTGCATTTGATCTTTATCAAATCTCTTAAGTGTGGCCACACATTTCATCAACAACATTCATCGAAGAGCCCAAGCAAACATCTCTCTCAACGAGACGGACAAATCTCATCTTGACTTATAATTCTTCCTTACAAGAATCCAATCATGTCAACATAGCCCTTACACTACCAGAAACTGGGTCTTTACCGACGGAATGAACAGCGACGGAATCATTCCGTCGCTATATAACGACGGAAATTATGCAATAGCGACGGAATAATTTTGGCGTCAACTTTACCGACGGAATTGAATTCCGTTGCTGACTTCCGTCGCTAAAAACGAATATCCCTCGAATATTAGTTTCATTACCGCCACTAGATTGCCGCCCGATTTACCGACGGAATATTCCGTCGCTAGTTCTTTATCAGCGACGGAATTATTCCGTCGGTGAAAAGTTAATATTTTTTTATTTTTTTTAAATAAATCAGCGACGGAATATTTTCGTCGGTGATAAATTAATTTTGTTTTTTATTTTTTTTTATTTATCAGCGACGGAAATATTCCGTCGGTGATTATAACATTTAATTTTTAATTATTTTTAATTAATCAGTGACGGAATTATTGTGTCGGTAGAAATTAATTATTTTTTAATTTTTTTTAAATAAACCAGCGACGAAATATTTTCGTCGGTGATAAATTAATTATTTTTTTTATTTATCAGCGACGGAAATATTCCGTCGGTGATTATAACATTTAATTTTTAATTATTTTTAATATATCAGCGACGAAATAATTCCGTCGGTAGAAATTAAATATTTTTTAATTTTTTTAAATAAACCAGCGACAGAATATTTCCGTCGATGATAAATTAATTTTTTTTTATTTTTTTATTTATCAGCGACGAATTTATTCCGTCGGTGATTATAGCATTTCATTTTTAATTATTATTAATTTAACAGCGACAGAATTATTCCGTCGGTGATAAATAATTTTTGTTTTTTTGTTTTTTTTTTATTTATCAGCGACGGAAATATTTCGTCGGTGATTATAACATTTAATTTGTTATTATTTTTAGAACTAATTAACAAAATAATTAACTGAAAACATTAAAAAATTTAACTGGAAACATTAGAAAATTGACTGGAATTTCAAAAAACTATTTGAAATTTTGAAAAACTAACTGAAAACATTAAAAAACTAACTGAAAACGTTAAAAAACTGACTGAAATTCTAAAAAAACTAACTGGAAACGTTAAAAAACTGTCTGGAATTTCAATAAACTAACTGAAAACGTTAAAAAACTGACTGAAAACGTTAAAAAACTGACTGAAATTCTAATAAACTATCTGGAAATGTTAAAAAACTGACTGAAATTCTAAAAAACTAACTGGAAATATTAAAAAACTGACTGAATTTTAATTAACTAACTGAAAACGTTAAAAAACTGACTGAAAACGTTAAAAAATTTAGCTGGAAACATTAGAAAATTGATTGGAATTTCAAAAAAGTAACTGAAATTTTGAAAAACTAACTGAAAACGTCAAAAAACTAACTGGAAACGTTAAAAAACTGACTTAAATTCTAAAAAATTAACTGGAAACGTTAAAAAACTTACTGGAATTTCAATAAACTAACAAAAAACGTTAAAAAACTGACTGAAAACGTTAAAAAACTGACTGAAATTCTAATAAACTATCTGGAAACGTTAAAAAACAGACTAAAATTCTAAAAAACTAACTGAAAACGTTAAAAACTGACTGAAATTCTAAAAAACTAACTGGAAACGTTAAAAAACTGACTAAAATTTCAAACGGTTATAAGTATATAAGATTTGAGATTTAGGGTTTAGGGTTTAGGGGTATAGTGTTTAGGGTTTATGGTTTAGGGGTTAGGGTTTAGGATTTAGGGATATAGGGTTTATGGTTTAGGGGTTAGGGTTTAGGGTTTAGGGTTTAAGGGTTAAGGTTTTTTTTTTTTTTTGAAGAACCAGGACGACACCTGGGAACTTTTATTGAAGAAAGAAAAATATTACATTAATGAGCGGGTATTAAAATGCCAAACTCTAAATCCAACGTAATTAAAATACAACACGAATCTTATCCCCAATTGTCCCAGGCCATACCCAAGGCAAGGTCGGCCGAGCTTGGCCCCAAACTTGCACCTCCAAGCCGGCCATGCACTGCCCAATGAGCCATGCAACTGGGCCAAGCACAAGGCCAATCATCCAACCCTGCCCATAAACCAATCTGCAAGGGGAGCGGACGCTCCACCAAACAAGAAGCGGACGCTCCCAGAAAACAGAAACTTCATCGGGGTTAAGGTTTAGGGTTTAGGGTTTAGGGTTTAGGGTTTAGGGTTTAGGGTTTAGGATTTAGGGGTTAGGGTTAGGGTTAGGGTTTAGGGTTTAGGGGTTAGGGTTTAGGGGTATAGGGTTTAGGGTTTATGGTTTAGGGGTAAGGATTTAGGGGTTAGGGGTTAGGGTTTAGGGTTATGGTTTAGGGGTTAAGGTTTAGGGTTTAGGGATTAGGGTTTAGGGTTTAGTAGTGATTATAGTGGTGATATTGATGGTGGTGGTGCGTGGTGGTGGTGGTAGTAGTGGTGGTAGTAGTAATAGTTGTGGTGGTATAGTAATGGTGGTAGTGGTTGTACGTGATAGTAGTGGTGGGTGGTGGTGGTAGTGGTGGTAGTAGTGATTGTAGTGGTGATAGTGGTGGTGGTGGTGCGTGGTGGTGGTAGTATAGTGGTGGTAGTAGTAATAGTTGTGGTGTGGTATAGTAATTTATGATTTATTTATTTTTAAAAATAATATTTATTGACTCATATTTATTTTTTAAAAATAATTTAAAATAATTTTATTTAAAATAATTTTCATGTTTTATATAAATAAAAATAATGATATTTATTAAATTAAAATTAATTAACCTCAGCGACGGAATTATTCCGCCGCTAAATATTAATTCTAGCGGCGGAATTTAAATTTCGTCGGTAGATTTAATATTTAGCGGCAGAATAATTCCGTCCCTGAGGTTAATTAAACCAGCGGCGGAAATTTCCGTCGGTGGTACATGCCAAGTCATCAATCATCGTGATTACGTAATTACCAGCGGCGGATTACCAGCGGCGGAATTTTCCGTCGCTGAGGTGAAATATAAGAAATCTTTTATGCCCTAATTAAACACTCGTATCTCCCTCTGAAATTCTCTCTCTCTCTTCCCTCACTGAGCTGCCGCCGTCGCCTCATCACCGCCACGATCTCTCACCGCCGTCGCCTCACCGCCGTCCCTCTCAACTCCATCGCCACCGCCGTGTTAGCTGCCGCCGTCGCCTCACCGCCACGATCTCTCAACGCCGTCGCCTCACCGCCGTCCCTCTCAACTCCACTGCCATCGCCGTGTTAGGTATGTAAACCCTTTCTCTCTAATCCAATAATCCCTTTCTCTCAATGAACAAGTGTTTCTACTAGTGTGTACCAAGCTTGCACTGCGATATATAGTTGGCCGGAAATAATTTCAGGCCAAGACTACTTAATCACAGTTCAAGTGATTCTACAATTGAGTAATTACTTTTGTAGCCTTGGCCTGAAATTATTTCTGGTTAGATCAGTAGTTAAATTCTTCAATTGGGTTTGAGACGATTGAATGTGACAGACAGAGGAACGATCTCAGATTCTGCTTTTGGTCATGACATCAAAATCGATTATTTAATGTAAATTTGAGTTTTAAGTTAAACCTACTCAGAGTATATATTGTGAATTATTTGTTTCTGACATTATGGAGAGTAAGCTGTAACATTTAAGCAGGTATAATAAGCTCCTCCCTCATGTGAGCCACGGGCGGTCTGTCACCCATTTTGTATAGGCTGTCAAAAATGGAACGGAAAGGAACAGAACTGATACTGTATTATAGTTTTTTTAATAGAGTAATGATAGAAATAAATAGTGTAAACAGATGGGGGTATGAAATGATCCTGAAACTTAGTGTTTTTAAACAAGGGTTTATACCAGCTCTGCATTTGCTTAAACTCGGTCACTACCCTGACTATTCTGTTGACAGTATTGCTTCACTTTGTAGGGAGTTCGAGAAAAAATATGGCTGGATCATTTTGATAGAAATAAATAGTGTAGAATTGTTGTTAAATCAAATTTTGAAGAAATTAAAGGTTGAAAACAGAGAAAAGAAAGAATAAGGAGTGTGCATAATTTTTATCCAGTTTGGCAAAATTTTAAATTATGTTTAACGTGTTAGATGCAGGCCCAGTTTTGAGGGTGTTAGAAATGGTCAATGCAATTTTAGAAGACAATCTGATGTCTGAATTATCATTAGAGAGTAGAAGGGCATCCTCCTTTTCAATATAAATATATGTGAGGGTTGTGTGAAAATAAATCTATTTTTTTATTACCCTTTTTGAGATAGACTGTCCATTGCCTTAATCTTTTTATTTTAATAATTGAATTGTTATTCTTCGTAATTGCGTTTGTTTGGTTTAAATATTGTGTTTATGGAGGAAATGTGATTGTGATTAGAGATTGAATCTTCGTATAGTGGGCATCAATATCTTTGAAATTGGTTGTTTGAAGTGGCTGGTGAGAAATTGATGAATCCTGATTCAGTGGGTTCATTTCTTTGGTGTTTTTTTTGATGAAATATAATGATAGGGTTCTTAATGATCTATCTTGTTAAGCTTGATAGACATTGTTGATTACTTAACATGGTATCAGTCTTGTTCAACTCTCCACGTATGGATGGGTCACATCACATGTAAGGGGAGTGTTAGGCTTGATATGCACTGTTGGGCTCTTATCTAACTATGGGCTCAAGTATTAAATAATTTTAATACTTTCAACCGCACAAATAATTTTAATTATTTCAACACCAATCATTACATTAGATAAGTTACTAAATATCTAATTTTCAAGTCTTTTAAAGTCAAAGGGGGAGGAAGGGGGGTGAATGTCTCAATAATGTAACATGTTCAACCGCACACTACCTTACTGGTTCTAGATCCCATTTTGGGGCGATTGACGGCATCGCGGACGATTATGTATGTCGCCTACGTTTGAGCGCCTGATATCAATCCTGGCACCCTAGATGCACCTTAGGTCGGATCTTGTGTAAAGTCAAAGGGGGAGGGGGGTGAATGTCTAAAATTAGGAAGACTTGGATGGAAGTATTGTTAAGGAATTAGACTCCTAATCATTGTCTAAAATTAGGAAGAAAACTCTTAGTGGCACTGCTTATAGGGTATTGTGGTTGGTGGTTAACATCTTAAAATATAAACAAGATGAGAGCCTTTCTCATCCACAGCTATCAAAATCTGTCCATCTTTCGTTGAAGACAGAGCAAACAAGTTCTCCATCGCTGTTTGAGCAAAGGATTTTCTCGTTTAATAAGAGTTTTCCAGCCATTGTCCGTATTGTATCTCGGGATCTCAAACATCACAAATGGCCATGTTTGTGACAATGTACCGTTTTCTCTTCACTGGTGTTATACTGCTACCTTGTTTTTACTTGTGACCGTATAACACCAGTAAAGAGTAAAACAGGCACTGTCACAAACATGGCTGTGATGTTTGAGATCCTTAGAGAGAAGAGGATAGTGAAACTGGAAAAAAATTCTTATTAAACAGAAAATCCTTTGCTCTGCATAAATGAGAACTTGTTTGCTCTGTCTTTCTTGGTCAAAGATGGGATAGGGTTTTGATAGTTGTGGATGAGAAAGACTCTCATCTTGTTTATAAATGTTAATTTAATTCATCATTGTAAAATTATATATTTTACAACAAAGAATTAAATATTAATATTTAAAATTAAAATTATTCACAATAATAATAATTTAAAAAATCCAAAAGCCGAAATTTCTTGATTTTCGATTATAAAGCAAGTAGACAAAGTGATATTTGCATTTCATATAATCGTGCATTTCGGGATGGGATAGGTTTATCAAACAGGCACTTAAAGGATAGAGTAGGTATTGATTCCAGGTCAACAAGTGTTGAATTTCAACTACCTAACCAATTAAGCTGCCTGAAACATATATTAATAAAATGCACAATAATTATATTGCTATAACAAGAGATAAAAATAAATTAGTAAATGTTCTAGCTTAATTAGGTTTCATGCTGGATTAAAGCTGGTTGGAAGCATATATTGTTTGCTTAATAATTATATTGCTAAAGAATTGTAAAATTTGAAATTTATATGACAATTAATTTGTATAAAGTTATATCTAGGCGTAAGGTTAGGTAGGGACACCATTATCCTTTAGTTTAGTTTGAACTAGAGCTCAAGATTTGTTGATACTATGAAGCCAACCCCAATTCTAAACCTAATTTTAAATATTAACAATTTACAATTATTCACAATATTAATAGGTAAAAATCCCAAAGACCCCAATTTAAGGCAACATGGAGCATTACAATGGAGAAATTGTTTCCCGAGAGTATCAATTTCAACAAGACATTCTTGAACTCTCGCACTTTCACCAAAAACAACACCGGAAACTTATTGACAGGAGGTATAGCATGCCATGCATCTGGTCTCTAAAAGATTGGAAGATTGATTGGGATCTACTCCGAGCTGCTTCGTGCTATTGGGATTCGGAGCGACATGTGTTCACCCTTTCGTACAACGATCTGATGCCAACGATGGAGGATTTCCTAGCACTGACCGGTGTGGCTGAGTCGAGGGCTGTGGCATTTCCGCGAGACAGACGATCAGTTACGGAGCAACTATCTGAATTCTTGGGATTATCAGCAGACTGGGTATCGGACATTGTCGTGGACGATAGATTCATAGACTTGACTCATATAGCCGTATTGAGTCGAACCAAATTTCCCTGCCTGTTTGATGTATCCACTTCCTTAGATATATTCATGTTGTTCATTCTGCTTGCGCACTACTTCGCGGCTACATCGGAGTGTGTCCACTACGCCGTTAGAGATCATCAGCAAATGAGAGGTGATCGAGGAGTTGACATCCGACATATTCAATCTGGACAGGAGCGATGGACATCATTCCACCGTTGCTAGCGGAGACATACCACGACATTGATAGATTAGCCTGAGGATCTCGAGTACATGGGTTCAGCACCCCTGCATTACTATCATTGTGGCCGTATGAAAGATTGCGCTTGATCTCGCCACCGCTGCAGGGGCAGTACGGCATTACCTTGGGCGACCGGACAAACGCAGATATTGAGGGATGCCGCTACCGAGAGTTGGCATAGGAGGTTGGCCTTGGCCCGATATGAGACCGCAAACCCGTACTATTGGATTTTGGCATGGGGATTGCAGACTATGAGAGATATTCAGACGAGCCGCTGATTGTCCAACTTCCGGACTACATGTATCATCCTTTGCATTCCATCTCTAGTGAGCGTATAAGTACGGATACCCGCAGCAGACCATCTCGGACTTTGAGAGAGCAAGCTGACGACTAATACCATGCCGATGATTATGACTCGAGCCTCGCACTACACAGCTTCTTTGGAAGAGCATTTCTAGAGGGCTTTCTTCCGATACGACCACTACTCCGTCGACTAGAGGTATCACATTTCGACCACCGAGTATCCGATATGGTACGAGGAGCAAGAAGGTCCCGTATAGTTGATGATAGAGGCTCGACGCCGAGAGTATTTTGGGGCGCACTATTCTTCCAAATTCTGACATTAAGAGACATAGAGGCCAAGAGCAACCCCGATGAAATCACCGGCGACATTGCAGCAGACATGAGAGACGGGAGCTTCGGAGAGCCGCTTGAGAAATGATCCCGAAGTGATAGCTCGCAGAGAGGCCTTGAGGCAGAAAGAGCAAGATCGAGAGCTACCAGATCGATTGATCCACCGGCTCACACGATACCCGAGCCAGACGAGGTCGACCGACTTTTTCGACATACCTAGACCAAAGACCTCCCGTGGACCGAGGCAGAGGAAGAGTAGAGATTCGAGTTCGGGAGCGGAACGAGTTCCTAGACACCTTTAAGAAGATCTGTTAATATATTGTTAAATATGAGATAGAAGCTTTAAATTTATTTTAAGAAGATCTGTGTTGCTTTAAGTTTGTAATTCAAATTTAGGGAATGGTAATACGTTAATTACTTCTAAATTGTTAATATATTATGAAATCAAATAATTATTAACATCCCAATTTTCATCCGTCGATTAAATTGAGTGTACGTATAATATATGGATTGCAATGCAGGAGTGATGTCTTTCAACGATGATCGTAGTTGGATGTACAATCGAAAGTTGCCGAATCAAAGCAATATCAATCCTGAGTTTATAAGAGGATTGAAGGGTTTATTGAATTTGCTAAATCAAATCCCAAATACATGAATGATGGTAAGATTAGGTGTCCATGCACCAAGTGTTGTAATACCAAGTATCACAACTTGATCGATACTCAAACATCTTTGCGTAACGGGTTTGATGTTGGGTACAAACGGTGGACTCGTCATGGTGAGCAAATGATATTGCGCACAAATGTTGCGAATAATCCCCCAGAATATTCATGTACCTCCCGAACCCGAACCTATTATTCAGACAATGAAGAACCACCTTTGAATATGGAAGATATGGTTAGGGATGCAAATGGCCCCGAATTTGATTGGTCGAGAACCAACAAAGAAGAACCAACCCCGCAGCCCAAGAAATTTATTGATGCTATGGACTCGCAAAAGAGAAGGTCTATCCAGGTTGTGAGATCAGCCAGTGTTGGAGGCTATGGGCCGAGCTCCTTAACATAAAGGCCGATTGCAATATTAGCCTACCGCTATAATCGTATCATGAAAGCAATTAAGTGGATGTTGCCGAAAGAGAATAAGATGGTTACAAACTTTTATGAGACAAAGAAGTTGGTTGGGCATATTGGGATATGTTATGAAAAGATTGATGCGTATAAGAATGACTGCATGCTATTCTACAAGGAAGATTCACGGAAGACAGAGTGTTCAATTTGCTGACAAAGTAGATATAAGCCAAATCGGAGGGGTAGTTCAAAACACAAGAAAAACAAACCACATAAGCAGCCATGCTATACATGCCGTTGATTCCAAGACCGCAACGCCTCTACGCATCTAAATCTACCGTAAGCAATGCGTTGGCATAAGGAAAGTTTGCGTGAAGAGGGTGTGTTGATTCATCCCAAGATGGGGAGGCATGGAAACACTTTGATAAGACTTATCCCGACTTTGCGTCCGAAGCAAGAAATATACTAAGCATGCAATCCGCTTCCGATGGTTTCAATCCGTTTGGTCCTGGGGCAAAATCATAATCTTGTTGGCCGATTATAGCCACTGTCTGCAATCTTCCCCCTGGTTGTGTATGAGTGATCCCTACATGTTCTTGTCGTTATTCATCCTCGGACCAAACAGCCCTGGAAGGAACATTGACATCTATCTCCGACCTTTGATGGACGAATTGAAACAGCTTTGGGAGGATGGGGTCGAAACGTGGGATGCTTTCAAGCGAGAGAATTTCAGCATGAAGGCTGCGTTGATGTGGACAGTTAATGACTTCCCTGCATATGGGATGTTATCGGGTTGGAGCACCCACGGGAAGTTGGCATGTCTGTATTGTATGAGTGACACAAAGTCTTTCACGCTCAAGCACTCTGGAAAACCATTTTGGTTCGATTTCCATAGACAATTTCTTCCGGAGGACCACCCATTCAGGACCCAGAAGAATGCATTTAAAAAGAACAAGATTGACCATGATGAGGCCCCAATTCGTTTAAGTGGTGACACGGTCTATGGGGAGGTATCTAGATTGCCCGATCCTCGATGGGGGAAAAAGTTTTCGAAGACCAAAATACAAGGGTGGGACTTCCCAAAACTGGACCAAGAGGAGTATATTTTGGGAGCTGCCATACTGGAAAACAAATCTCATTCGACATAACATTGACGTGATGCACATTGAGAAGAATGTATTCAATAATGTTTTTAACACGTTGATGGATTTCAAGGCAACAACTAAAGACACAGAAAAAGCTCGAATGGACCTTAAGGAAATCTGTAAGCGGCCGGCCTTAGACTTGGCATACGTCAATGGTAAACCAGTTAGACCGGTGGCTCAATACGTGCTTACAAAGGAAAACAAACTCCTCCTCCTGAAATGGCTCAAGGATTTAAAGCTTCCAGATGGTTACGCGTCTAACATTGGTAACTGTGTCAATGTAGAGGAGGGGAAAGTGCAGGGTTTGAAGAGTCACGATTGCCACGTTTTGCTGGATAGACTACTTTCGATTGCTCTCAAGGGTCTCTTGCCTGACAATATCTGGGTGGCGTTAACAGAGTTAAGTGAGTTTTTCCGAGCGTTAACATCGACCACACTGCGTGTTGATCACATGAAAAAGCTTGAGGAGAGCATCGTAGTGACTTTGTGCAAACTTGAGAAGATATTTCCTCCTTCATTCTTTGATTCTATGGAGCATTTACCGGTCCACTTGGCATACGAAGCTAGAGTCGGTGGTCCAGCCTCAATACGTATGGATGTATCCATTTGAGAGGTAATTGAATTTATTATATTTCTAAATAATTTGAGCGTTAACAATATACCTTCTTTAACATTATTTATGTTATAATCTACGAATGACTTTTTGGTATCTAGGCCAATTGAAAAGGAAGATGAGCAATAGGGCCATGGTCGAGGCCTCAATTTCAGAGGCTGTTATTATAGATGAGATTGTTGCCTTTGTCGGAACATATTTTCCTCCTGATGTTGATACGAGATTGACTAGGGTTGGCCGCAATTACGATGGTGGTTGTCCGTCTAATGGAAACATCTTTGTATTTTCATCCTCTGGTCGGTTCCTCGGCAAACGGGTTGGTACGCGTACGTTAACCGCTAAAGAGTTTGCCGCGGTCTCACTCTATGTTCTTCTTAACTGTGATGAGGTTGGGGAATATATCAAGTAAGTCATTGATGTTATGTTTACCCCTCATCAATTAAATTATGCATGTTTAATTACCTGCATATGAAATGCCTTGTTTAACCCTATTAAAGAATGTTTGAAGATTTAGCTCAGGATTTATCTCCAGAACTCATCGCAACTAGGACAGACGGAGAATTTCCAAACTGGCTAAGGAAATATGTAAATATTTTGTTTCATTCAAATTTATTCTATACACTTTTTTAAACATTCAATCTTAAAATTGTATTAAATTGGTTACATATTGTCTTATAGATAGCTGAACATCCGGGTGATGCCAAAGCTGCGAGGTTAAGACATTTAGCAGGAACTTCATACTTGAACGTTAATTTATACAACGGTTATTTCGTGAATGGCTATGTGTTTCATACCAAAGCCTATGGGGGCTCTAAATTAACGTGTAATAGCAGTGTGAAGCTTAAAAGAAACCTTGATAATTATGGTGTCCTGAAAGAAGTAGTCGAGGTGGAGTATTTGGGTGGAAATAATGTTGTCTTGTTCAATTGTGATTGGCGAGATGTTGTGCGAGGTGTTAAGAAGCACGCCATATTTGACCTCGTCGATGTAAAGGACTCATCCATATATAATGGCGATGACGTCTTCATCTTAGCATCTCAAGCATAACAGGTATGCATGACTCCCTACCCTCGTCGGCGACCCGACGGATGGTGGGCTGTCTGGAAGACCAAGGCTAGGAGCATGATTGACAACCTACCCTCGTCAACAACTACAGAGTCATCAATATAAACACCCTATCAAGAGGATGAAATGCCAGTGCCACCTGACGTTTCATCAGCTAATCATCCATTAGATGATGTCACTCATATTCTTCAAAATGTTGATGAACCCGAGAAGGATTTCTTACCAGTGAATTTGCCACCTCCTCCGCCTCATTCAGGTCATCTCGCACACATTGATATTGATGAATCAGAGGAAGAGGAAGAGGAAGAGGAAGAGGACGTCGAACCAGAGTTTGATTCATCAGAGTCCGAAGACGAAGATGAAGAACTTGAGTTTTGTAGTAATTCAGAGTCTAGTGATGATGATGGGGACGATGATTAATAATAGTTTAAAGTTTTATATGTATTGTGAATGCTTTAGATTATTAGAACTTTAAAGTTTTATATGTATTGTGAATGCTTTATATTATTAATAGTTTAAAGTTTTATATGTATTGTGAATGCTTTAGATTATTAGAACTTTAAAGTTTTATATGTATTGTGAATGCTTTATATTATTAATAATTTAAAATTTTATATGTATTGTGAATGCTTTTAGATTATTAAAATTTGTCAACGATTGTTTTAGTTTATTTGGTGAGTGTGCTCTGTCAAAAAAATAACATGATGGATTGGATTAAAATTGAATTGAATTGAAATAATGTGAGCGAGAAACATACCTGTAAGTACCCAAATCTGGCTCTTGCCTTCCGGTTAAGTTTCCCGGCCATTTCCCGAACTTTCCTAAAGTTCAGGGGCAATTTGGGAAATTTCCCAAACCTTCCAAGGGGTGAAGGACTTGCTAGGAATTAAAATTCCACGTAGTCCCTCGTTGGAAAGAGCTTCTAGAATTCCACCTTGCATGGTTCTAGAAACAGGCTGAGTCATTAAAGGATAAGACCGCACGGCTTCATTGGCAAGTGGTTAATGCCGCACGGCTTCATTAGGAAGCACAAAACTGCCTATAAATAGATGCCTCCTCTATTCATTTTGATATACAATTTTTGCACTGTTACTCTTCCAAATTAAAACCACGAGTTTACAGAGAGAAAAACCCTCTCAAAATCACCTCCCTCCTCTCCAAAATTCCTCCAAAGTCACTCCTTCCTTAGGAAAGCTTCAAGTGAGATAGAGGAACACCACCATTGGTAACCTCTCCTTCTTTTCTCTTTGAAATATACTTGTCATCTTTTTATATTGCTTACTTGCTTTCCATATTGCCATTTATTGCTATTATATGTGATTTATTGCCATAAAAATCAAGTCTTTACTATGTAGATCATCATACCCCCCATTCCCCTATCGCATAGGATTCATGGAGTATCCATCCCAAGGATGAACAATAAGACCACAAATGGCTTGTTCTAGGGTGGATTCCTCACATGATGATGTGAAAAATGTCATCTTTATCATATAAAAATGTCATCTTTTCATTAAAAATGTCATCTTCACTTACATAAATGTCATCCCTTTCCCATAGACCTTGCTTCCAAGGATTGTCCATCTAAATGGTTCTTAAAGGACATAGGAAAGCCATAAAGGTCCTCCCTTTACATTCCTAGTCTTAGTTTTCATGGTGTTCATTACACATGTTTACATAAAAATGCCATCTTTACTTTCAAAATGCATTCCCCCATGTCCCTCATGGTTGGATCACTCTCCAAGGATTGCCTAGTGACCTTCATAAGGCACAAAAAGACATAGGATGAGTATAAATATCCAATCTTTATACCCCTCCCCTTAGTCCCTTTGGTACTTGAAGCATCTCTTGGGGCGTAGCGGTGTAAAGGTCATATCTTTACATCGTTTCCTCCACATAAAGATGTCATAGTCGGAAATCCCTTTAGAAATGGATGAACCTAAGCCCCACATCTCCGATCATCACTTGAGACAAGCACAAATGTCCCTATCAAGCTCGAATCGTCTCAAGATGTAGGATTGATAGGCAAAGGTCCTTCCTTTCTAAAGAGTCTCATTCTTGGACTATAAAAAGAGGCGTCCCTATTCCGATCACATATGACCAAAGGTCACTTAATGATGATCGTAAGTCCAAGATGAGCACGGGATCAAAGTCCCGAACATATCAAAATCCAAGGAATCCCGAGCGATAACCAACTCATGGTTTATACGTCCGGAAGACCACTTGGCACATTCCTCCCTTTTTCAAATCACATCCCACACATGAAAGCACAAAAGCAAGCACGAAAGTTGGATATTGGAAGACTTGCTTCGGCAAGGCTCCTTGGGTGAACGCCAAACGTTCTTCCCAAGGGGTAACTTAACCTCTGGACCCTAATCCTTTTTTTCAAAGTTTTGAGGAAATCAAAATGCCGTGGCGACTCCATTTTTCAATTTAAAACGGATGTCTTTAAACCGATGTGAGGCGGTGACCCCTTACACGAGAAAGCGATTCAGCACACAAAAAATACCGCAATCTTGGGCACCACATTCACAGTTTGGCGACTCCGATGGGGATAATCAAAAAGCTTTTATTTTTAATAAAAATAATGATGATACTTGGTATATAGGTGGAAACCATTAAACTTTCCGTTAGCGCCTCCTCACCGGAGTCGGGGATAAAATATGGTCTAACAATGCCACGTACCGGTATCCTTTTGAAAAAAAAAAAGAAAAGCTTTTTGAGTGGGTTAGCCTTCCGTCGCGGATCCGATTTTCGTGCTTGCTTTCCTTTCCTCGTTTTTTGCATGCATTTTGGTTTTTGGGATTGTGCATGTTTTGGCTAAAAATAGTCAACAATGATAGGAATTGAAATGAAGCTAAGGAGGGTGCAATGGAATATAATTGGTGCAACAATGTAATCAAGATGGCTCGATCATGTAACGAGGAAAACCCTTAAGATAACTATCTCGCCGGCACAAAACCTCAGGAGGTGATTATGAGCACCTACCTTCCCAAACAATTGTATTAATAATGAATTACAAAGTAGAAAGCTATGGCGGATTACAAAGTATTTTTGAACTGTGTGAGTGTAGTGCGTGTGTTCTTGTGTGTTGTTGTTTTTTCGTTTCCAGCCATAAGCTTATAAATAACAAAAAGATAAAATCCTAACAAACTCCCTATAATTTCGGTGAGTTATCCACATCTTGACTTAGTCTTTCAAGCCGTTGAAAGGAGTCTATTTGACACGTTTTTCCCACGTACTTTTTTATCTCTGTAATTAAAATATAACAGGAATAAATAATTAAATAATTTAAGTAAATAATTTTTACCTTGCCTTCGAGAGTGAAGATGTTGACATGCTGACAAAAACACAAGACGTAGCAATCCTGAATTTTACCTACAACAATTGTCCCAAAAAAACTGTCTTTTAAATGAATTTAAAAGGTTGGTTTGTTTCACGTCTTTCTAGAAGCTCTGCGGTTAAGTTTTTGAGAAGTTACATGGCAGTTGAGGAGTTAATCTCCATTTATTTAGCGTAACTACCCCATGATCTAGGGTTTTTAACTGGAAAACCTTTTTCACTTTCTTCTTCACCTTTTTCCATCACTTTCATCCGTTCTTCTTCACGGCGGTGAATCTCCCTTGAAGGTAAAATCTTTCCCTCTCTTTTTCTTCCTGTTTGCTTTTTCAAAAAATGGTGAAATCAAAAAAGGGAACAGCCACGAAAAATCCTCTGAGTTTAAACGAGGATGAGGGTTTCTCGTGCGAAGGTTTGTTGAAAAAACCAGATGAAGAAATCTGTGTTTTTAACAATGAATTGATTGAATCCCTCAAAGATCGACACTGCTTCCCGGATTCTACCATATTTAGACCATTCGATGTTCTTCTTAGGTCCGATTTCATTTCTCCGAAATGGGTTTGTCTTTATGAGTATCCCTTTACTTTTGGTTTTTCTTATCCTTTCCCTGCAATGATAAACGAGTTTTTTAGAAAGACTAACCTTGCTATTGTACAAGTGATGCCCATGGTTTGGAGGATCTTTTCGTGTGTTCTGAGGGTGAACCGTGAATTCGGTTTAAACATAGGTTTGAAGGAGTTGGCTTTTGTGTATGAGCTTCAGACTTTTGGGTCTACCAGATACCTTCTTAAGACTAGGACTGGAATGAAACCCTTGTTCTTGAAAGTAACTGTGAGTGATAGGGGTTGGAAATCAAAATATTTCTTTATCGAGAAGGATTCCTTGGAGGAAGAAGATTTCTTGGCAACGGAATGGAATAGGGAAGGTATCCCTCTTTCGAACTTCACTTTTTCCTTACTTCCCGCACTTACCTATTGTAATTTCTTTGTCTGTTTTTGCAGCTATCGATTGGGCTAAGATTTTCCCTCCATCTGCTGACACAATTGGGAAGGTGAACAGGTTATTGGAGTTCTCAGAGGGGGATAGATCTTTCCAACCTTACGAAGATATAGCAATCTCTGAGGACAAAGGGATACCACCCTCCATTGAAATGTCTACTGGTAAGTTTTCTTTTTAATCTTGGTGCACATTATCTTGGTGTTTCTGGATTATGAATTCTTCTGAAAATGCACTTCTTCTGACAGTGTCAAAGTCTACCGCTGCCTTTTCTCTTAAGGATCTTCAAGATTTCGTTTTGCAAACTCAGGCAAGCAGTCAGATGTTGGAACCCAAAAGGGAGATGGAGGCACCATCTGTAGGAGCCAGGGTGAAGAAGAGGAAGAGCAGTTCCAAGGAGGTGATAAATGTGGTTAAAACAGGCTTAGGGGATGTGGAAGAGGCGCTGGCTAGGGCAGCAGTGGTGAGTTTTTTTATGAAAAAACAGAGTCTCATAGGAAATAGTGTATCCATGGTTTTGGCCTTTTGCAGGGTGTTGATGCTGCTAAGATAAGAATGAACGCTCTTGAGGAAAGGAATAGGAAGCTGGTGCTGGAACTTATTCAAGTCAAGAAACAGAGGGAAGCCGGGGCTAAGAGAAATGAAGAATTACAGAAGGAGGTGGATAACTTGATGACAGGGATGTCTTCCCTTCAAGACACACAGCTGCATGAGATTGAGGATTTAAAGAAGAGCATGATGGCCTCCGCTGCCCAGAGCATGGTTGCAATCAAGATTCAAATGATGGAGGAGTTCCATGCCGGGAAACACACAGAGTGGAATGTTGAGCAACAACGTTCCCTCTTGAAGACCTTGGAAGCTAAGGGAGAGGAGGTAGGAGAAGGATCTTCTGCAGCCAAGGGTGATGATATCTTGGATGAAGGAGCAGCAACAACATCAGCGGCAGTAGCCACCCCATGAAGGAAGAAGGTAACATGGTAAAAACTTTTGGTTTTGAAAAAATTTGATTTAAAAAACTTTGGTTTGAAATGGGCTGCGTCCCGAAGACAATATTTTGGTTTGTGATCGGCCCATAAGGGCCAAGACAATTTGTTTTTCAAGTGTTGGGTTGGTCCAGCACTGTTTATGCTTTCTGTAGGAAAAACTTTTGCTTGGGTTTTGGAAAAAAACTTTCCCCAAGTATCTTTATGAAAAACGTTTTTAGGAGGTTGATATGTTAACCTCTTCGTAGATGGTAACAACTTGCGAGTGGATGTAGAAATCCTTTGCAATTACGTAGATTGACATGTAAATGTCAATAACCGTTTGTACTTAGATGACACGTAAGTGTCATAACCAATTGTAAAGATCGATCTTAGGGTCTAACACATTGATTGAGGGGTGATGGGTAATTCGTATATATTAAACATACGGGCCCACCACACACCTCAATCAAGGTTGACATCGTGTGCTCCAGGCGAGGTGTTTAAACCTTAATGCGGTGAAAGAAAGAAATTTCTTTAAACCTTTGAAGGGATTAAGTACCTTAAACGGAAGTGAGATGGCCAGTCTCAAAACGGTTGTTTTCACGAGGATTTGGACTGAATTTGGAGATTTCCAGTTTAAGGTGCCAACTTCTTGCAAAATAACAAGTTAATGAAAGATTTCGACATCTTTTCCGATGTCACATTTTATTAAAAGAAAATAAAAGAATAAAAAACACTTTTTAAACAAAGATTGAGAGATAGTTCGTACCATATATAAGACGTCAAATTCTTGGGAAGATGCTTACATCTTAGTTAACTAATGAGTTTTATTCTAATGCTTCTTGTTTCCTTGCAAAACAGAAACATGTTAGGGGTAGGCATTAGCTTAGCTAACGCCCCTCCGATGCTTAAGTCAGTAATTATTCCAAAAATTGAATAAAAATGGAAACAAGTACTTTTATTGAACTTAGGATGGTAAAGATTGTACCTTGGTTTTATCTGCATTGTAAAATAATCATGTAAACTTACATAAAGTAGGTTTTGAGATGGATCGTGTTCCAGCTTCTGGGAATCCTTGCTCCTTCTAGAGTCGATAGCCAATAGGAACCTTTGCCTGCTTCAGCATCCACTAGGTATGGCCCTTCCCATTTGGGAGCCATCTTTCCAGCATTGGGTTCTCTTGTATTCTGAAATACCTTCCGTAGGACTAAATCACCAACTTGGAATTTTCGCAATCTAACATTCTTGTTGTAGGATCTTGCAATCTTCTGTTGATATGCTGCTATCCTGATCTTTGCAAGGTCCCTTAGTTCGTCAATGGTGTCTAGATCATGACTCAGGTTGCCATCATTTTGCTCTGGTGTCAACATCTTGAGCCCGGCACTGGGGACGACAATTTTTGTTGGGATGATCGCTTCTGCTCCGAACACTAAGGAATAGGGGGTTTGGCCTGTTGCGTTTTTTGGTGTGGTTCTATCTGTCCAAAGGACAAAGGGAAGCTCTTCTGCCCATCTTCCTTTCTTTTGATCTAGCCTCTTCTTCAGGTTATTGATGATTATTTTGTTGCTTGATTCTGCCTGGCCATTAGCTTGAGGATGCACAGGTGAAGATGTCACCATCTTAACTCCCCACCTAGCAAGAAAATCTTGGGTCTTCTTGCTGATGAATTGAGAGCCGTTGTCACATAATATTTCAGATGGGATGCCAAACCTACTAAATATATTTCTCTTAATGAAGGATATGACTTCCTTATCACAAACTTGCACATAGGATTCAGCCTCAACCCATTTAGAGAAATAATCAGTCATAGCAAGCAAGAAAACTTTTCCCCCTGGAGCTTTAGGCAATTTTTCCATTATATCCATTCCCCATCTCATGAACGGCCAAGTAGAGAGGATTGGATGAAGCAATTCTGCGGGCTGATGCAAGATGTCGCTATGCCTCTGGCAGGAATCACATTTCTTGGCAAAGATGGTAGCATCTTGTCGCATTGTTGGCCAGTAATAACCCATTCTCAGAGCTTTTGTATATAAGCTTCTACCCCCAGAATGGTTACCACATGATCCTTCATGTAACTCTCTTAGGACTTCTTTAGCTTGGTCGGCTTCGAGACATCTCAAATATGGACCTGCAAATGATTTCTTAAATAGCACATTATCTATTAATATAAATCTTGAAATTCTTATCCTGAATGCTCTAGAATTCTTTTCTTCATCAGGGATAGTGCCATCTTGAAGATATTTAATTATTGGCGTCGTCCAAGATATCTCCATCTGACTATCAGGGATATCGTCATCTATACAGAATAGTTCTAACCTTTCCACAGCAGGGATGTCAACATGTATGATTGGGATATTAGTCTGAGATAAGCTTTTGAAAGCTGATCCAAGATTAGCCAATGCATCTGCTTGAGAGTTATCTTCTCGGGGTATTTGTTCGAAAGAGAATATTTGAAATTTGCTTGCCAAAATTTTTACAATGCCCAAATAAGCTGTCATCTTGGCATTTTTTGCTGCATAGGAACCGTTAAAATGATTTACAAGTAATAATGAATCACTATATACCTGTATTGCTTTGATGTTCATGTCGAGAGCCACGAATAGGCCCACGATTAAGGCTTCGTACTCTGCCTCATTATTGGTGGCTTTAAAATCACAACTAATGGCCTGGGGTATGATGTCCCCTTGTGGTGACTTTAGGACAACACCTAGCCCTGTGCCCCTCATATTAGAAGCACCATCTGTGAATAGAGTCCACATCCTCAGGGTGTCCCCATCTTGGAGTTGTTGCACTTCAAGTTTTACTTCTGGTTGCATACTTGGACTAAAGTCTGCCACAAAATCTGCAAGTGCTTGTGATTTTATTGCTGTTCTAGGCTCATATTTGATGTCATAAGTGCTTAACTGAACGGACCACTTGGCCATCCTTCCTGACATTTCTGGTTTTCTCATTACACTTTTTATTGGATAGTTAGTACGAATGACAATAACATGAGTTTCAAAATAATGCCTTAACTTAATTGAAGCAGAAATTAAAGCTAATATTAGTTTTTCAAGGTGTGAATACCTGGTTTCCGCATCGAGCAATGTTTTACTTACATAGTATATTGGTTGTTGGATGCCATCTTGATCACGGACCAGGACGGCACTAACTGCGGTTTCATAGACAGCTAAGTAGACACACAATGGCTCACCTTCTTGAGGCTTTGAAAGAAGGGGAGGTGTTGACAGGTATAGCTTCAAATCTTGAAAGGCTTGTTCATGCTGTCCACTCGAACCTAGAATTCTTCTTTAAGATGTCATAGAATGGATTGCATATGTCTGAGGATTTTGAGATGAATCGATTCAATGCTGCCACCTTCCCTGTCAATCTTTGAACATCTTTTATGGATTTGGGTGACGTTAAGTTGATGATTGCTCTGATCTGCTCTGGGCTTGCTTCTATCCCTCTTTGTGTCACCATGTAGCCCAAGAATTTCCTGGACTTCATGCCAAAATTGCACTTTGCTGGGTTCAGCTTCATGTTGAACTTGTCTAGGATGTCGAATGCTTGAGCAAGATCTCGAACATGATCTTCAGCTTTCTTTGACTTTATCACCATATCGTCGATGTATACCTCCATAGTGTCCCCAATCTGATCCTTGAACATCATGTTGACTAGCCTCTGGTATGTAGCACCTGCATTTCTTAGTCCGAAAGGCATTGAAATGTAACAATAAATACCTGTTGGGGTGATGAAGGCAATATCTTCTTGATCGGATGGTTCCATCTGGATTTGCTGGAATCCTGAAGATGCATCCAAGAAAGTCAAAACTTCATGCCCAGAAGTGGCATCCACCAAAGTATCAATGTGTGGCAAGGGAAAAGGATCTTTGGGACAAGCTTTGTTTAAGTCTGTGAAGTCAACGCAAACTCTCCATTTTCCGTTCTTCTTTTCTACTACCACCACATTTGCTAGCCATCTTGGATATTCGACCTCTCTGATCATCTTAGCTTTGAGTAGTCTATCCACTTCTTCTTGAATGATAATATTCCTTTCATGTGCGAACTTTCTTCTCTTTTGGTGGATCGGTCTGAAAGATGGATCGATGTTGAGTTTGTGGGTGATTACATCCTTACTGATGCCTGTCATATCTTCATGTTTCCATGCGAAGCTTCTAATCCTGCTCTGCAAGAGGTTAATAAGGTCTTCTTCTATTTCTGCTGGTGAAATTACCCGGGATCCGGCTCGCGCGCGGAGGGCCCCCGTGCATCTCGCAATTTCGTCGCTTGTTCGGGAAGTCGCCCGGATCCGAGAGGCAGCACAATCGCGCCCCGGCATCTGGCTTATTCCGTTTTAGCGTTTGCGTGTTGGAGGTGTCTCGCCGTTTTGCTTTCGCATTTTGTAGAGTCGCCACGCCGTTTTTATTAAGCCCAAAACATTGAAAAAGGGCATCAGTTTAAAGA
The DNA here is from genome assembly GCA_022495995.1 of Adenophora triphylla var. japonica. NCBI lineage: Eukaryota > Viridiplantae > Streptophyta > Magnoliopsida > Asterales > Campanulaceae > Adenophora > Adenophora triphylla. The sequence goes on from JAFEMH010003725.1 coordinate 222,473, forward strand.
TAAATTTTAAACTGTTTTTGTGTGATGAGATTTTGAGTTCGGAGGTCAGATGACTCCTCGGGAAGAGAATATTAGAATATTAGAGCTCACCCGAGTAGCCTCGTAAAACGAGTCTTTCGGATACCCCTAATATCCTTTAAATGTTGTGTGTGTGTGTGTGTGCTTTTTTTAAAAATGCATGCTGTATCGGATGTCTACATTGTATTGAAATGTATTGAAATAGAATAGGAAGGAAGCCTTACCAATGTTGGTTCGTGTCTGTCTTCCGCAGGGGAATAGTGTTTGAGGTCGGAGTAGCGTTCGGATTGCTTCGGGGTGCCGGTTGTCCGCGGACAGGTGGTTTCGGCGTGAGTTGAGGTTGTAGGCTGCGTTCGGGCGAGAGGTTCGGCGTGCGTGGGGATCGTCGGGATCGATCGGGCGAGGTTCGGCGTGCGTTGGAATCGTTGGTTGGATTCGGGCGAGGTTCGGCAAGGTTTGGGATCGCCGGTTTGACCTCGGAAAGAGCCGGACACCGTGGAAAAGACCAGGCAAGGCCTCGGAGTACCACGAGGGGCCTCGTAGTACCTCGAGAGTGCCTCGGGCAGCGCGGGAGCGTCTCGAGAGCGCTCGGAGAGGCTTCGGAGCACCTCGAGGGGGCTCGGAAGGCCTCGGAAGGATCCGAAGGGGCCGGGAATGCCTCGAAAGGTCTTAGAAGGGGAGCCAGAAGGCTTAGGGAGGAAGAGAGAGGTGGGAGGTGTGCAAAAATGAGGAGGGGAAGCCCTCTATTTATAGTAAAAATTTCGGAGCAAAGAGGTCCGTACGGACCTTCTTGGTTATCCGTAATTTTGGATTTCCTCGATTTGAGGAATCTCGCAATGATGGAGAATATTTGGGAATGATGATGTTCCCTGAGCAATAAGGTCCGTACGGACCATCTTGCATGCAAAGAGGTCCGTACGGACCAACTCTGCATGGAAGTCATCATTTCTCCCGGGATTTGAGGGAATATTGTGGACTTTAAGGGGATTTAGTAATCATTGAAACAAAGAGGTCCGTACGGACCTTAATTGCTTTTCCGATTTCTGAAAATTCCCAAAAGGTCCTTTGTCCCTTTTATCCCAAAGGCTCCTCCCTGGTTTGGTTGGGGGTTTGAGAGGGTTTTGAGAGGGTTTTGAGTGAGAGAGGTCTCCGAGACTGCGTGGATGAGTCTCGCGGTGTTTCCCTGGTGTTTGAAAGGGAGTGATCCAGTATCGGGTACTTACAGTAAGCCCTCGACGACGTCACTTATGAAAAAGTGGGGTCGCCGATAAGATAAGGGTCCTAACTGGATCGCGTGCCGGGAGAGGAAGTGACCGCGAGGGTCAAAGCGAGGACGTGGTGGTGTCCTTTTCGGGTGACCGTTTAGGTCAATAGCCGGACCTCGCGATAGGATTCCTACGTATCCCCGCGGGAATCAAGCCCGGTCGTAGTTCTGGGTGCGGGGTGAGTGTTCCCGTGAATGCGGGCGCGGTGGTGCCCTGGGAGTGTCAGGTGACCGCCGAGGTCGGGCCGAGGACGCGCTGCGTCCCGCGACCGTATAGGTTGACGGTGCGACGTGGTGGCGCTCCCGGGTGACCGTATAGGTCGGTGATAAGGACGCGGGCGGCGTCCGGCGACCGTATAGGTCGGTGATAAGGACGCGGCGGCGTCCCGGGTGACCGTATAGGTCGGTGATAAGGACGTGGTGCGCGCCCTGGTGACCGTATAGGTCGGTGATAAGGACGCTGTGGCGTCCTGGCGACGCAGATAGGTCGTGGTGATAAGGACGCGCGCGGCGTCCGGGGTGACCGTGATAGGTCGGTGATAAGGCGATGCGGCGCCCTGGCGACCGTATAGGTCGCGTGATAAGGACGCCGCGGCGTCCTGGGTGACCGTATGGATAGTCGGTGATAAGGACGCGGTGGCGTCCTGGGTGACGTAGAAGGTCGGTGATAAGGACGTGGGGCGTCCTGGTGACCGCATAGGTCGGTGATAAGTGACGCGCGGCCCCGGTGACCGCGTTTCGGTGATAAGGACGCTGCGGCTGGTGACCGTGATAGGCGCTGGTGGACGTATGCCGGCGTGGCACCGATAGGTCGGTGATAAGGACGTGGCGGCGCCCTGGTGACCGTGATAGGTCGGGTGATAAGGACGCGCGGCGGCGTCCGGCGACCGTGATAGGTCGGTGATAAGGACGCGCGGCGTCCGGCGACCGTGATAGTCGGTGATAAGGACGCGCGGCGTCCCGGTGACCGCATAGGTCGGTGATAAGGACGTGGTGGCGTCCTGGGCGACCAGATAGGTCGGTGATAAGGACGTGGCGGCGTCCCGGCGACCGCATAAAGGTCGGTGATAAGTGACGCGCGGCGTCCGGGGTGGATAGGTCGGTGATAGGACGCGGCGGCGCTCGGCGGTGGCACAGATATAGGTCGGTGATAAGGACGTGGTGGCGTCTGGCGACCGTATAGGTCGGTGATAAGGACGTGGTGGCGTCCGGGGTGACCGTATAGGTCGGTGATAAGGACGTGGTGGCGTCCGGGGTGACCGTATAGGTCGGTGATAAGGACGTGGTGGCGTCCTGGGATGGAAGTTTTACGATTTTCCTAATCGGGTGGTTTAGGGCCTTCCGGGCCGGCGATAGTGATTTGGGAGATTTATACGGTCTTCCGGACCGAGTGGTTTAGAGCCTTCCGGGCTGGGGATAGTAGTTTGGTTTGTGGTGAGCCGACGGGGTGATGTCCCGAGTTGAAGCTTAGTTCGGGAGTATGAACCCAAGTTGTGACCTAGTTCAGAGAGAGTATGACCTAAGTCGGGACCTAGTTCAGAGTATGACCTAAGTTGGGACCTAGTTCGTGAGTATGACCTAAGTTGGGACCTAGTTCAGAGTACGACCTAAGTTGGGATTTAGTTTCAGGAGTACGAACCTAAATTGGGACCTAGTTCGTGAGTATGACCTAAGTTGGGATTTAGTTCGTGAGTATGACCTAAGTCAGATTTAGTTTCAGGAGTATGAACCTAAATTAGGACCTAGTTCAGGAATATGACCTAAGTTGGGAAGGAGCTCCTGCCACTTTCGATGGCCGGCTTGCTGCCGCTGAGGTGGGCAAAGTTCGGGCTTACATCTCGATCGCCAAGTGCTTGAATTGTCAGATGCATGACCCTAGTAGGGCCCTTTTCTGGCTGGGAAGATGACTTCGGACCTTCAAGGCCGAGTTGTCGCTGAGCATTTGGAGGCGTCTCAGGCCTTGATATTCGTGGCCGGGAGGTGTCAGCTCCTTTCTGAATTGCCGCTGAGCTGGCAGCGTTGAATTGCCGTCGGGCGCTTGGGGGCGCCTCTGTGCCTCGATATTCGTGGCTGGAGGTGTCAGCTCCTTCTCAATTGCCGCTGAGCAAAGTGGCTGGATTGCCGTTGAGTGGGCGAGGATCGGTCTTACGTTTGATGGCCGATTTGATTTGCCGCTGCGGGCGAGGTCCTGGCTTCTTACGTTCGACGGCTCTGTTTGATTTGCCGTTGAAGGGCGGGGGGTCCTGGCCTTACGTTTGACTACGCGGTGATTGATTTGCCGTTGAAGCGGGCGAGGTCCTGGTCTTACGCTTCACACGGCCGGGATTGAATTGCCGTTGAAGTGGCGAGGACCGGTCTTACGCCGACACGGCCGGTGGTTGAATTGCCGCCAAGTGGCAAGGACCGGTCTTACGCCGACTCTGGGATTGAATTGAAGGGTTAGGGACCATTCGCACTCGATTTGCTGGAAAAGGCCTTAGGACAGCCAGGGGCAAAGATTATAAGGGCAGAAAAGTAATTTGGCCACCCCTTGCAAAGAGGTCCGTACGGACCAACCTGGTTTCAAAGAGGTCCGTACGGACCACCTTGGTTTTTTACAGTTCCCTGAGCTGGGGCGAGGTGACAGTGACGCCCACTGATTTTGCTGCTATCAGTTCATGCCTCCGCACGGCGCACAGGGTGAGGGTTCCTCAGAGCCTTCTTTCTTTGATCCTTTCGCCGGATTTGATCCTTCTGAGTACTTCTCGTGGGAGCCTCAAAGTGTACTCGGTATTCCGACGAGGAGGATGTGACGGCGAGTTCGCCGATGCCCGACTTTTCTTCGAGGATCTGCGAGGAGGATGATGATGAGGATTCCGAGTAGTATTCATTTGCTTTCCCTCTTTTCATATCCCTCTCTTTTTTTTTTTTTGTTTAGCAACATGTACATTTTGGGTACCGTAATAAAACATATGTATTCGCATGGCAAACAAAGATTTTATTTTAAGATGTAATGTCATTTATTTTTGTGATTCCTGAATTGTCCTAGAAATTGTTGCTATTATTATTTTTATTTTTGTACATGCCACATGAGCCGAGAGTGCGTTTGTGGGTAGTGTTGGTTTGCCGAAATGGCCTTGGCCAAATGGCTGACCGGCTTTGGAGCAGTGGTTTGCCGAGGACAAAGGGTTTTTGTACCGTTTTCTGGGAAATGGGTTCTGCAAGGAGGTCCGTACGGACATACTTAGCATGCAAAGAGGTCCGTACGGACCAACCTTTGCTTTGGGAAGGACATAAATGCTTTCCAAAGGCTCGGTTCTTCCCTCATTTCCCCATTTGCACCATTTTCGAGCTTTCTTCCCCATTTTCTCTAGGAACCTCCATTTTTGCCATGGATTCTTCGTATGTCCCTAGAATTTTGCCGAGGCTTTCGCAGGAGAGGCAAGCACACTTCCTCGAGCAATGAAAACGTGGATGCGGTGCCGTATGAGGCATCGTAGACGGGCTTTCGAGGTAAGGTTTCGTCTTTGCTCTGGCTTCGTCTTTTAAGGAGTCAGTTCCGATTGGGATTTGCTGCGGCCGCCGCGAAGTTCGGGATGTTAGGAGGCACGTGTATCGCTTCTCCTACAATGAAATGGTGCCCACTTTTGAAGATTTTCGGGCTTTGATTGGAGGACCTGAGGTGGAGGCCATCTCGCTTCCTTTGGGTGGTGCGCCGTCGCGAGCGTGAAGCTTGCAGACTTTCTTCGTACTTCGTTGAAGAAGTGCAGGCATGATCCTTGATTCGGGTCATATCGACATTTCGCACCGCCTGAGCGGTTCATGGTTGATGATGAGAGTGACGTCTCTTGGGATGTATTTGCCTCATAAGGCGGATGGCGACGCTTTTTCTCGGCCGCCTCCCTCGTATTTGCGATGGCGCTTGCTAGATGTGGTAGGGCAGGCAGAGCCGGAGAGGATATTGTCCCGCTCGGTGCCGGGGGAGACTCTTCATGGTATCGACTGTCCGGCGACCGGGGATCGTTTTTATGAGAGGGGGAAGCCCCCGCTTTGCTCACCTTGTGGCCGCGAGAGAGACCTGTGCCATGCCCGAGGCTCCGACGTCGTTTAGCCCGTGGTCATTTGCTCAAACGACCTCTTGTGTCGGGATATGGATCACCCGCCCGGGAGAGATGGATGGCACAGCCTTGGTACGCATCGATCCGCCGGTGGGTTCCGCACCGGGAGGATCGAGACCAGAGGATCTCGCAGAAGGGTCCTACGTTGTCGAGTTCCGTGTTTGTCTTGGTCCTCCTTCTATATTCCGTCGCTTGTTTCCCGGCAAGCCGGGATGAAGCAGAGCCTTTGTCCGGGATGACCTTGCTACCGCGGAGGTAGCTCCTCTTGTATGGCAGCCCCGTGTGCCTTCCGTATTGTCTCGAGGGTATGGAAGTATTCCGCTTTCCCTCCCGCGGTACTCCTTAGACGCTGGGAGAGTGTCGTGTTGACGACTCGCATCCGGCCCGGCATGAGCAACATGGTCAAGGGCACCCCAAGTGGTCTCTGGGAGAGCAAAGCGTGTAGCGATTCTGGGGCCCGGCTGTCAGTAGTAGCTATTGCCTTGTGAGTGCCGAAGCCCCGGTCCCGACCCTTCGATGTGACGGGAGACGCTTTGTTTGACTACGAGACTAGAGTTGACCGACCGACAGGAGAGGTCCTCTTGGCTGTACTGGGCAGGAGGAGATCCGAGCCGAAGCACGGCGAATGAAGCCCCGAGAGCTACCGGATTATTTGACTCTACTGGGAGGACCCCGCATCTCTGACCGAGAGACGCAGAGTTGGTTCACGTGGAGCGAAAGAAGACTCGCCGGGGACGAGGGAAGAAAGGAAAGAATGGCGAGGGACAAGCGCAGATGGCGCGGAATGACCTCCTAGGTATCCATTCATTGCATTGCAAACACATTATTAGTTAAATGTATTAAGCCGTCTTTAGCATGTTGTGAACTTGAGAGTAGACCGTGCTTCGAACTCATCAAGAAATGTTGTAACCGTTAGTGATTTGTGATTTACTTTTAAAGCTTTGTCGAGACGCAAGATCTTTGTTTTGCCTTTGCTTCGTTGTTCACTTTGTCGGCGTCCATCTTTGACTTTTCTCGTTGCATTTGCGGACCGAAGCGCCTGGGCCCCGACGGCAATCCCCTTTGCCGAGGCTTCAGGCTTGGCCGAGAGGTTGAATGCTCCCCGACAAGTCGTTTTGACGGTCTTTTTTCGTAGATTCCTTGCCTCTTGTTGGCGCTCTGCCTGACCTCAATTTCGCAAACCTTCGCTTGAGCTTCTTTTGTTTTTTTTTTTGTGAGCCCTCGCTCGAGCTCTTTTTTTTTTTTTTTTTTTGTGAGCCCTCGTCGAGCTCTTTTTTTTTTTTTTTTGAAGCGCGTGAGGGCGAAGACAAGCCCCCGGCTTGGAAGTAGACATGAGTCGGGGCGTTTGATGCCGAGTGACCTCTGATGTCCTTTGATGTTGCCGCCGTCGTTTGACTTGGTCAAGGTGACCGCCGGGGCGTGTTCTTGAAAAGTGCGGAGCTTGATGGAGGTCTTGATTGACATTCAAACTTTTGACTTTTTTGTGTATTTTTAGACCGGACCAATTAAGGTTGCCTACGTCTCCTGACTAGAGGGCTCAGTCCGCGTAGTTCGACACTACATGGAGTGCCAAGAGATGCACAGCTTGTTCTTCTTCAGCGAAGTATCTCGCGAAGTTTGCTTCCGTTGACCGGATTCATGAAGGGATTGCCGTCTAGGTCCGTTAGCTTCATGGCGCCTCCGGAGAAGATCTTTTGAACCACGAAAGGGCCGATCCATGTGGGTTCCCATTTTCCCAGCTGGGTTGGTTCGAGTGGGAGGCTTTTCTTTCGAGTACAAGGTCACCTTCCCCGATGTCTCTGGATTTGACTTTCTTGTCGAAAGCTCTAGCCATCCCGCTTTGATAGGCTCCTGACGTGTTCCATGGCCTTTAGTCGTCGCTCGTCTAGCGTGAGCCAATTCGTCATGTCGGCTTCGAGCCATTCGACTTCGTTGATGTCATTTTCCAGCAAAGACTCTGAGTGAGGGAATTTCTAGCTCGACGGGAAGGACCGCTTCCATCCCGTACGTCGTGGCAAATGGGGTTTCTCCCGTGGTCGTTTCCGACCGATGTGCGGTAGCCCCAAAGTGCAAGGTGCAGCCTTCGGGCCAATCTCGTCCTCGGGTGGTCATTTTTCGGATGATCCGTTCGAGGGTTTTGTTTGCCGCTTCCACGGCGCCGTTTGTTTGTGGCCTGTAGGAGAAGATTTGTGACGTGTGATCTTGAATTCAGCCAGCAGCCCGTCGAATTCCCTTCGAAGTGTGAGCCGTTGTCCGATATGACCTCATTTGGGATGCCGTATCGGCATATGATGTTTTCCTTGAGGAAATGTGCGACCTTCTGGAGGCGAGTACCTTGTAGGACTTGGCTTCGACCCATTTGGTGAAGTAGTCGATGGCTACTAAGATGAACTCGCGACCGTTGCCGCCCGGGCGAGCGATTTTCCCGATGACGTCAATTCCCAAGTGGCAAAGGGCCAAGGTGTAGTCATGCAAGAGAGATCGTGGGGCGGCAGATGATTGAGGTTGGAGAACCGTTGGCACTTGTCGCAGCCTTTCGGACAAAGTGGATGCAATCCGCTCCATGGAGATCCAAGAGTAGCCCATCCCGAGAATGATTTGCATCGTGGCTCGCATTCATGTGGGGACCGCAAGCCCCATTGTGGACTTCTGCTCATGAACTTGTCTCGCTTCTTCTTGGCCGACGCAGCCGTAGGAGTGGCCCATGGTAGCGTTTCTTGTATAACATGTCCCCGAGGATGACGAAGTGAGAGGCAAGGCGTTTTAGGGCCATGATGCTCTTGGTTTTGACCCTTCGTGTGTTGACCTTCCTTGTTCATGAAGGCGCTTTCCGTTCTTGAGGTATTGGAAGATCCGTTATACCATGGCTCATTGACGGCTTAGGTTCCTGGGTTCGATCTCACAACAAAGAGGCGTGAATTTCCTTTCGTCCGACTTTGAAGGGTTTGATTGCTTTTCCTTCGGGATTTCCACAAGGGAAGCCAAGGTGGCTAAGGCATCTCGCAAACCTCGTTTCGGTCTCTTGGCAAGTAATGGAAGGTGACCTCTTCGAAATGTGTGATGAGGTCCTCTATGCAGCATGGTATTTTTGCAAGCCCGGTCTATGGTTTTCCACTTGTTGGAGACTTGGTTGATGATCAAGGCCGAGTCCCCATAAACTTCGAAGTTTCGGACATTCCTCTCGAGTGCGGCTTGTAGTCCAAGAAATAAGCAGCTTCATATTCGGCGGCATTGTCAAGTTACCTCGAAATTGAGCTTTATAGCAATTGGGGTGTGCTCGTCCTGGGATCCACCAAGAGCATACCGATGCCGTTTCCTTTGGTTGGCCGCTCCGTCAAAGAACAAGCTTGCCATCGGTTTTCGCCTTCGATTGCGAAGATTCCTTCGTCCTGAAATTGTGGTTCGGCCTCGAGCCTCGCTCTGCTGGGAAATCAGCCATTGTTCACCCATGGCCCGTCCCTTGATTGATTTTTGGTTTACGTACTTGATGTCAAATTCCGCCAGAAGAAAGACCATTTGGCGAGCCTCATTGACAGAGATGGTTTGTCGAAGAGGTACTTGACCGGGTCCATTTTGGAAACCAAGTGTACCGTGTGCGACCGCATGTAGTGCCGTAGTTTCCCGACAACCCATACCGTAGCCGCGCAGTTTTCTCGAGGGCCGAGTAATTGAGTTCGCCGCCTTGAAACTTTCGACCGACGAAGTAGATGGCGTTTCGACCCGTGACTTTCTTTTCTTGACAGAGCATGGCTCCAACTCGGCGGTGTCTGGCCACAGCTAGGTATAGCAACAGCTGGCTTTTCCTCGTGGGGAGGGCAGAGAATCGGAGGACTCACAAGGTATGCTTTTATTTTTTCAAAGGCATCTTGGCATTCTCGAGTTCCATTCGATGTCGGCGTTCTTCTTCATCACCAAGATTGGCTCGCACATAGAGGTCAATTGGTTGACGAAGCGGCCGATATATTGCAGCGGCCCATGAAGCTTTTCACCTCTCGTCCGAGTTTGCGGTGGTCTCATTTCGATGATAGCTTTGATCTTTGAGGATCCACCTCGATGCCTCTCTCGGTGACTACGTATCCCAAAACCTTGCCTCGCTAACCCCAAATGTGCATTTGGCGTGGTTAAGCCTCATTGAGTGTTTTCTGAGGCGATTGAAGAATTTTCTCGTGTCCGTGAGGTGTTGTCCGTCCGATCCCTTTGAGTGAACGATCATGTCATCGACGTACACTTCGATCTCTTTGTGGATCATATCGTGGAAGAGGGCGGTTGCCGCCCGTTGGTAGGTAGCCCCGCCGTTCTTTAGTCCGAACGGCATTACTGTAGCGCAAGTTCCCTGTGGGGTTGTGAAAGCCGTCTTTTCTTGGTCTTCTTCGGCCATCTTGATCTGATTGTAGCCGGCAAAACCGTCCACGAAGGACTTGACTTCGAAATTGGTCAGAGTGTCTACCAACATGTCGATGTTGGGTAGTGGAAAATCGTCCTCGGGACTTGCTTTGTTGAGATCTCTAAGTCCACGCAACAACAGACTTTTCCATTGGCCTTGGTGACCGTGACAATATTGGAGAGCCATGTGGGGTACTCGATCACCCCGATGAAGCCGACGCGGAGCATTTTTTCGATCTCCTCTTGACTTGTAAAGACCATTCTCGCTTGATTCGGCGTAGCTTTTGCTTGATGGGCTTAGCCTCGGGATTTAAGGGAATCCTGTGCTCCACAATGTTAGGATCTAATCCGGCATGTCTCTAAGACCAAGCGAACACGTCCACGAACTCTTTGAGCAAAGGCAGCCAATGCGTCTTGCTCGTGCCGGCGAAGAAACTTCCGATTTGCCTCTTTTCGCTCTTCGCCAGCTCCCAAATTCACTTTGGTTAAAACCTCCTCAGCTGGGGCCCGGTTTTTCTCTCGTTTGACAACATGCTTAAAGATGTGCTTAATGTATTGTTCGTTTAATGTGTCCGCTTCTTTATCAAGTGAATCGTTATTAACTCGTTTGTGTGTTAGTTAATTTATCGCTGTTAAAGATGCAATGAGAGGATACTCTAAAGATCGAAGCATTCATTAAGAGCATACGGGAATACATTATTGGCAATGAGTTCGTAATCTTCCGGCGTGAGGCCATCGATGACTCGAGAGACTCAAATTCAAAGCTAATGGACTCAGGATGAGTTTTGACACTAGACTCTAGGACTCGAGGGGTCGACCAAGTTGTTCGATCATGTCCTTTTGGCCGGGCAAGAGGTCCGGAGAATGTGGCCCAGCTTATTGAGTGGCAAATGAGCTTGATAGGAGATGGGGCTTGAAAGGCTTTATGTCACCGTTCCCGATCATTGCTATCACAGAGTTATCGAAACAAAATCGATTAGATCCGGCATCTCGATTTCTTCTTTGAAGAGCAGTGGAGCAAAGTGGTTCGTCCCAAGCATCGTCTCGCGGAGTCTCTTGCTTTTGTCTTGGGCATTGCTAGCTCGAATGCACTCGTCCCGCTTGTTGAAGGCAGGAGTGTTGACAGAGAGTTTTTCGAATTCTTCCGCCAAAGAGGGGGTTTTCCCGAACCAAAATTCATTGTGAATAGTGGTGGTCATGATCCCGGCAGGGGCGGTGTGTCGAGGAATGCTCTTCGGACAGATTTGGCTTCGAGGCCTCCGAATCTTGCCAGTTCTCGCCGGAGCTTGTCCATGGTTGTCGGCCGCCTTTGTTTGGCGCCGATCACCTGTTCCTTCTCTCGGATCTTCTTCCAAGTTGCCGACCTTCCTTGTGAAGTACTTGGTCATGTCGAAGCCGTAAGGACGAAGATCGGAGATTGCGTGCAAGCCTCTTTTTGTTATCTCGTGGAGCGTTTTCGTGCAGCTCGCTTGTCCTCCGCAATGTGTTCGGGAGTAGGAGAGTATCCTGTGCCGTGCAGGTATTCTCGTTCTTTGATATTGATGATCCGTTGAGTGCCCCGACGGCGTTTCCCAAACCGAGCCCCGGATGTAGTTCATGTGCTTCATCATTTTCATCTGGAGGGATCTTGTCCCAAATCAAAGGCAGTCTATGTGGCACACTTGGGCCTTTGGGCTTTCGATGGTGAACCCCGTTAGCATCATGCCATCATCGTCGGGTTTGATTTCTAAGACCGGACGCCGTTTGGTATCGGTCCTTTCAGCGACTATGCCGTCGCCGTAGATGATGGTCATATCTGTTCCTTGGACGAACTTTACGCACCGATGGAGAGTGGATGCCACCCCATTGATCCGATGTAGCCAAGGGCGTCCCAAAATGGCAGCGAATGTGATCGGGATGTCGATGACTTGGAAGTCCTGTCAGACCATTTGTTTTCCAAACCAAAGGTTCAAGGTGGCTATTCCCAAGACCGGGCGGGATGTCGAGTCGTATGCCTTGATTGCCCGAGTCGAGGGTTTTAGATCGCTTGCTTGATCCCTAGCAAATCCATCATTTTGGCCGGAAGGACGTTCATGGATGATCCCCCATCTACCAACACCCGAGGGAGACGGCGCTCGTCCGCTGAACTGTTATGTAGAGAGGCTCGTTGTGGTCGCCCCAAATTTTGGAAGATCGAGCTCGCAAGGTGATGATATTGCCGTAATTGACGTTGCCAATCATCTCGAACCGCTTCATCAGTGTCACCGTGATGGGAACCATGGTCCGGGCCGTGCTTTCTTCCAACTTGAGCTTGTGCGGATAAGATGAAGTGAGTAAGGACCAGAGCGAGATGTTAGCCTCGAGTGCGCTGAGCCGTGTCAAGACAGATCTTCAACCTCGGGGTCCAAGGTTTCACTTCTTCGCGTAGGTCCCTTTTCGCTCGTGGCCTGTGTATGACCGGCCTTTGTCCGTCCGTGGAGGATTCACCGGGATTTGACCGAACGTGTCGTAACATTCACCTGACTTGTGGTTTTGCTTGTCTCTCCCGCTTTCGGGAGTGGGAGGAGCCCGATTGGCGTAAGGCCGCATCGCGCATTTCAATTCGTTCACCGTCATGGCTTTTATCGAAGCATCAATAGTGGCTTTGAGATCTTCCCAAGACAGGGGTTGGATTATCCGACCTTCGGCCTTCGGTGGCGGTGCGAAGCTCGTCCCCACTCGATCATGGAGCAAACATTGCCGTGGCCCCGTGCGTAACTAGGCCGGGAGATTTGTCGGAGTAGATGACATAGTAGTCAAACTTTCCCGAGGGTTCTCCAAGGGTTCCGACTCTGTGGGATCACCAGATTCATACCTCTTTTTCAGTTTTTGTTGAGAAGATAGCTTCTTCTTTCGTCGAGGACGGCCCTCGTTCATCGCATCCCGGAATTCCATTTCCGCACAAGCACCGCAATCGCACGTCCCACCGTATGTGTTCGTTGTTCGGCGGTGGTACCGGGACCTCAGGAGGCCGGATGGGCAAGCTTTCCTCTCGGGAAGGTCTTGTGGCCTTACGTCATAACCGCATGGCTCGTACGAGGGTAACAGTTGACTTCTCGGGAGACAATGAGAGACGTTAGAGGCCGTAGGAGCCGTCCCGACTTGGGAAGCCCTGTGTAGTTGGGTGGCTAAGGTTCCGAAGTGGTGCATGGCACCTTCGATCCAGGCTTGTTGCTCACCTTGACGTTTCTCAATAGCCATGAGGACCCGCCAAACTTCTTCCAATGTTGGGAAATTTCTTGGGGGTAAGGTCCCGTTCTCATCCTTGTTATCCACCGACTTGGCCATGGGGATTTGACGGACCGTCCCGGTGACAGAGCCGGGAAGGAGGTAGGACCTTGCTGTTTTGACACCGGGAGACGGGTTCCCTGTACTCTCGACCACTCTCTCGTTAGCCGGAGGGGGTGACGGGCAAGGTTTAGACACGGAATGGCCTAACGGGATAAAAGGGGAAAGCTCACGTGGCATGCGGTTTCCGTTTCTTTTATTTTTTTTGATTTTTTTTTGTTGTTTTAATTTACTTAAAACATGTTTTCTCGTAATCCTAGGTAGGTTGGAAAAGATTGCTCTTCTTTTCGCAACTATGCTAGATCCCGGGTCGCGGAGACCATCTCGCGCGGCTATAAGCCCCTCGCTTTGCACCCGTATTTCGACATCCCAGGTGGACACCTGTGCGAGGGTCCTATAGTGCAAGCGGTTTCCACCGCCTAAAAGAAAAATCGAACCTAAGGACCGAGCCTCGTCATGTTCGTTTTGATGCGTTAGCCATGTGAATAGTGAACCGAGCCGGCCACCGAGTCAAGATCGTGTCAAGCAGTTCGGCATGACCTTCTCTTGCCTTGCTTGCGCAAGGGATCTCGTGACGTTAGGCGTTGGCCGGGTCATATCGTCATGGCCGACGTATCAAAGGCGTGATGACATGGTGTCAAGCGAGCATGGATGTATATCCTGGACGGAACATCGTCCTGGGTGTAGCTTCGAAATCAAGATCAGTCAAGATTTTAGCATGACCTTTTCATCGCTTTGCTTGCGCAAGGGATCTTGAGTTCCGAGCCTCGACTCGTAAAATGGCCTGCATGGTATATGTATCCAGGCCGTATGACACCTGACCGGGTAAAAACCAACCGAGTCCGGGACAGAGTGTGACTCAAGACTCAAACGTGTGGTTGACGCTTGGCTAGGATGGGATGTTTGAATGATCCCGTGCGCGCCCAAGAGGCCTAGGAAGACCAAACGGATCGCAACCGAGACCACTCCTGGTTAAGGGTCAGAAGGCAGCCAGTATCCGAGGCAAAGAAAGGCGCATAGTGTGCGGTGTAACCGAGGCAAAGAAGCCAGTGAGTAGAGTGCGGTGTAACCGAGGCAATAGAAGGCGCGTAGTGTGCGGTCTCTAAAATTCTTTTTCCGAGTAAAATAGAAATTTTTGAAGAATTTTAAATGTATGCACGTATGTATATTGATGCATTTTTTTTTTGTATTTTTATTTTTTTTTGTAAAATAAAAACGAAGCACGTGCACACACACACAATGCTTAAAGGAAGGGGTAAAATGAAAGTTTGACCCTCATCATCGTTTTAAAAATCTTTTGTTTTGTTTAAAAGTTTTTAAAACAAAATGTCCCCAAAGAAGTCGCCAACCGAAATTACCCGATCCGCCGCGCGCGGAGGGCCCCCGTGCATCTCGCAATTTCGTCGCTTGTTCGGGAAGTCGCCCGATCCGAGAGGCAAGACAATCGCGCCCGGCATCCGGCTTATTCCGTTTTAGCGTTTGCGTGGTTGGAGGTGTCTCGCCGTTTTGCTTTCGCATTTTGTAGAGTCGCCACGCCGTTTTTATTAAGCCCAAAACATTGAAAAGGGCATCGCTTAAAGATAAATTTTAAACCTGCTTTTTGTGTGATGAGATTTTGAGTTCGGAGGTCGATGACTCCTCGGGAAGAGAATATTAGAATATTAGAGCTCACTCCGAGTAGCCTCGTAAAACGAGTCTTTCTGATACCCCTAATATCCTTTAAAATGTTGTGTGTGTGTGTGTGCTTTTAAAAATGCATGTCAGATCGGATGTCTACATTGTATTGAAATGTATTGAAATAGAATAGGAAGGAAGCCTTACCAATGTTGGTTCGTGTCTGTCTTCCGCAGGGGAATAGTGTTTGAGGCCTGAAAGTAGCGTTCCTGATTGCTTCCTGGGATGCCGGTTGTCCGCGACAGTTTCGGCGTGAGTTGAGGTTGTAGGCCGCGCTCGCGCAGGTTCTGGCGTGCGTGGGGATCGTCGGGATCACTCGGCGCAGGTTCTGCGTGCGTTGGAATCGCTGTTGGATTCGGCGCAGGTTCGGCAAGGTTTGGGATCGCCTGGGCTTGACTCTGAAAGAGCCGGACACCGTGGGAAAGACTGTGCAAGGCCTCTGAGTACCACGAGGGGCCTCGTGAGTACCTCGAGAGTGCCTCTGGCAGCGCGGGAGCCGCCTCGGAGCGCTCGTGAGAGGCTTCTGAGCACCTCGAGGGGCTCTAAGGCCTCAAGGATCCGAAGGGGCCGGGAATGCCTCGAAAGGTCTTAGAAGGGGAGCCGTAAGGCTTAGGGAGGAAGAGAGAAGTGGGAGGTGTGAAAAATGAGGAGGGGAAGCCCTCTATTTATAGTAAAAATTTCGAGCAAAGAGGTCCGTACGGACCTTCTTGGTTATCCGTAATTTTGGATTTCCTCGATTTGAGGGAATCTCGCAATGATGGAGAATATTTGGGAATGATGATGTTCCTCGAGCAATAAGGTCCGTGACGGACCATCTTGCATGCAAAGAGGTCCGTACGGACCAACTCGCATGGAAGTCATCATTTCTCCCGGATTTGAGGGAATATTGTGGACTTTAAGGGATTTAGTAATCATTGAAACAAAGAGGTCCGTACGGACCTTAATTGCTTTTCTCGATTTCCCCGAAAATTCCCAAAAGGTCCTTTTGTCCCTTTATCCTGCAAAGGCTCCTCCCCGGTTTGGTTGGGGTTTCGAGAGGGTTTTGAGAGGGTTTTGAGGAGAGAGGTCTCCGAGATCTCGTGGATGAGTCCGCGGTGTTTCCCGTGTGTTTGAAAGGGAGTGATCCAGATTGGGGTACTTACACAAACGACTACAATTGATCAGAGTCCGAATCGTCATAATAGCTTTATGTCCAAGGCCCTCCGTCTCAAGCCCCAAATTGCTTGCAAGTGGTAGATGAAAACCTTTGTGAACATGCTTCCTCGAGGCGCTTCTTGATTTGAAGATGATCGAAGAAGACTCTCCTATGTTGATTTGATTTGGAAGAAGATCGAATGACGTTCGGATGAAAAAGGATAAAGAATAGTCTCCCTTCTCCGATTTTTTTCTTAGTGACGCACCCCCGGTTTTTGCCTAGACCGCCCCTTTCGGGTTTTCAATCTAGCGGAGCATCTCTTCTCGCGTCTTTTTTCTCTTTTTTTTTTTTAAAGTAGTATGTAACTCGAAGAGAACTCGAGAGAGAAAATCTTATTGAGGAGAGAGAAATGGGATCTCAAGTTGAATTTCTTGAAGGAAAGACATCGACTCTATTCTTTAGAAGGTGATCCACATCAAATCTTTCGAGAAGTTGATTCATTCTCTAATGATGAGAGTGAGAAGCAAAGAGGAAAGCTCCTAATGTAGATTTGATTATTTTGAAGAGTTGAAGTGCCAGAGATTGACTATCTGTGGAGGAAAGGTTAGGAAGCCCCGTAGCTTTTGATGCTTGGATTTCAAGAGTGTCCACATGGAGACCTGACCGGTGGCTAACAGAAGCCCCTAACCAACAAGGAATGCTACTTGGCTCAAGGATCTAGAAAAGTTGTTCTACCTTGTAATGAACCGTGCATCATCTAGAAATTTCTAAACAATATTGAGAAGAAAGCCAATCATTAGTAGGGACTTGCAAACGGTAAACATTTTTCTTAGGTACCGAAAGTCTTCTTCACTTATCAGAGGAGGATGTTTTTGAGTAATCTTCATTTATTTTGTTGGTATCACTTGACTCCTCTTCTTTGTGGAGAGTCCTTCATGCATTTGAATTTTCACCTTTGTTGTGGGGTGATGAAAGCTTGAGAGTTTTTTTTTTTTTTGTACTCTCAAAGCTATCGAGTAGCCCTTCACTCTTCTTAGGGATGAAGGTTGATAGCAAAGACATCTTCGCTTTCTTCGCTTGTTGACATTTGACTTTCTCGTAGGGGTAATGTCTCAAATTTTTAAGCCTTCCGGCTAAAGATAACTTTCTTCTTAAACTCGCTTAGAAGTCTCTATTTTTGCGATGATTTTGGGAATGGAGGGTCCATTATTTTACATGAATTAAATGATACGTTTATAAGGTAGAACAACCTAGGGGGAAAGTGTTTAGGAAAAGAAATGACTTTGATTAATTGAAGAAATTTAAGAACCAGAATTCGATAGTTTAGATGACACAAACTAGAGGAGGTGAGAAGTACTAGAAAGGCGTAATGACTCTTCGAGTTCATACTTCCTGGGGAAATTTAAACCTAATCTACTTATCAAAGGAGAAAGGAAGAGGATGGTTGTAGCCCCAAAGTGATAAGTGTAGATTTCTTCTTGGAGCTTCATCTTCTTCACGGATTACGAGGAGGGATCGGGTGATGATGTTAGGACGTTCTAGCTCTCCATTGTCAAAGAGGTCTTTTGATGATGTCCTTCAAGTGACGGCAAAATATGTCAGCAGGTGCAAGGTGTGTGAAGGCGGTACTTGAATAAGTGACGAGCATGATTAGGACCCATATCCTTAGGAGGACCACCTTCCTCGGTTTGATCTTTTCATTTCGACAAGCACATCGAAGATTTCTTCGAGTAATTCCTTCAATATTGTCATAGTGCCTCTTTTTCTTTCGGGAGGAGGAACAGTAGAATACTTGCCAAGGTATTGGGGGCGGTTGAATGCAATAGCTACCGACCGAAGCATCCTCGCACTATTAGGCGTGCAGGTTTGTAATGGCCGGAAAGTACTTTCCTTTTTTACCCGGCTGAGAAAGTCATCAATCCTAATTCCCGAGTAAACCGGAGTTCAAAGTTGAAACTAGGAAAGTAGTTGCAGTTAGCTTCTCTGAAATTCATCACTTTGAGGCATTGAAGGAAGATGTGGATTTGCCTTTGTCAAGAGAAGTCTTTCGACGATTTTAGTAAGTTTGAGTCTCCATCTTCTAGCAAATTCCGTTCCCAGAAAAGACTCATTCGCATGCTACAGTTTGATTTGTTCAAGATCCCTCCTAAGTAGGCTGGTAAGTGGAGTTGTCTTCAAACTCGCCTTTTTGAAGACTAAACATGCAGTAACTGTCTACCAATCAAGCCTCTCAGAGTCATAGGAAGAGACATGTACCAATCCTCAAAGACCTCCAAGGTTTGAGGAAAGTATTTGGGCCAAGATTGTGTTATCAACGCCCATTTTAAGCATGGCCCAAGATGTAGGTCTCAAACATGAGCTTGAGGACAAGTAGTACCATTAAACTATCTCGCAATATTGGGTGTCTTGTAGACTTGCGAGGAAACTTGGTGATGGATTGTTGAAGAGCATCGGATCAAATGGAACGAGCACCCTTTGAAGTGTCGAGGGTTGCAAGTTTTTTCTCAAGGTAGTTCTTAGTAACATGGTCACCAAGTTTAGTAGTTTGGCTCGCTACCTTCCTTCTTAGTCTTAGTACCCTTGAGGTATGCCCTCATCATCCAAGGATGATTTATGAGGAGGAGGAAGAATCGCATTCTTCTTTTTCTTTGCTTGACTTCTGGTTTTCTTATTCATTTTACAAAGTGTAGGATTCCTCTCATCTGAGTGAGATTCCCACCTTCCTCGTTTTTGTTTTCTCTCCATTCTTGACTTTCATGTCATGGAGTTCTTGCATGAGGGCGGCCATTTCGGGCATTTTGCTCATCGATTTTCTTACTTTGTTCATCTATCTTAAGCATGGCTTGAGATCATGGGCCTTAGCTTCATCGATTTCGCCTATGAGTAAGGGCAATGAATCTGGTTTCCCCGGTACATCGTGTCTAGCTGGCGAAGAACCTAGACTGTAGCAACCGTGTTAAACCATGATCGAGTCCCAACAAGTCGGCTGAATAGGGTGTATGAAGGCTATAAGGTTTTGGCCAAAACACGAAAAGACCGAACACTTGTCTCGCACGAGACAAGTAGTCTCGTGCGAGACAACACCACGGGAAGTCACAATTTTCTGATTTTAATCCTAATTTTGGTCGGACGGAAAATTCGTTTTGGGGGTTTCTAACATTCAAAATCCAAACCTAGGGACCTAGGGAGTCGGTTATCTCAAGTAACATCAACTTTTCCAAGGCAATAAGTTTGGTGAGAAATTTTTTTTGACTTTTAGGGGCAAAAACCGTCCGAAGGGACAATTATAGGACATTTCCGAAGGACACCCGGCTTACGAATTTTTGATTTCTTTTCCATGGATTAGACTTGCACAAAACGATCTTGACAAGGGATTACAAGGACTCCAAGATCAAACCGACTCGTCCAACTTAGTCGTCTATTAAAAAGTCAATCTACATGATATGCGGCGACGCAGATCGGAAGGTTAGGCTCTACCGCGATATGACAATCTAGATGGATTGAATACGCGGAAAGCGGCATGATCCAACTTTGTCACGAGAGACCGGCGACTAGATGGTTACCGTCATCCGTCCTTAGTGTGAGTCCCGGTTTATAGAGGGTATGTAATGCAATGACAGCTATAATATGTGTGCGTGTGTGTGAGAGTTAATTCTAGGTGATCAAGAGTAAAATAATAAGTTTTTTTTTTTGAAAACAAAATAAAACAGATAAATGTCGCCCAAGATTCAAGCGGTTGCCTACGCTTTCTCCCAAATTAGAAAGACCTCGTGCCGTCGTAGTTCCACGTAAAGAGAGAGAGAGAGGGCGAGATAATTAATAAATTAATTTATTACAAAGCCCGAGTCAACTCATGACCGTAAAAAATTAAATAAATCAATCTCACGCAAGTATATAGTTCAAGTAATTAATAATTACTCTACTCGCAAAATAAAGTTAATACAAGCAAAATAGAAATAACATTTATTTTGATTTTTCACGCCGTGGGATTTTTAAACTTTTCTCAGAAAGTTTTTTTTTTTGTCCAACTTTAAAGATTTAAAGAAAAGTCAATCGTACTCAATTCACCTTTATCTTTTTGCATTTTGGTCAATGTGGAAGAAACCAAGGTTTAGTACCCTATTTTTTTATATTTTTTTTTGAGTTCAACCCTTTAAATAGTCAACAACCAACAACCAGAATTGCAAACATTGAATCGTGTTCCAACCGTAGACACCCCATTCTCAACACATCGGATCATATTTATACCACTCTAAGTCTCGCTTTGAGTCAAGAAGTAGAAATCCACCATTTCGTCATGTTTCATTAAGTTTTGACTAACCATCGTTAGTTCGGGACTAAACCGCATACGAGATAACGAGGAAAGGAATGTAATTGTCCACAGGAACAATATCTCGCCGCTAATGGCGTGTCTCGCGCGAGATATCGTCCTCTCGCAGTCTCTTTCAGGGATAAAACTTCATCCATCTCGGCCAACCAATGTAGTTCTGGAGTCCGGAGCCATCTTAAGTGTTTGATCTCATCTTCAATACTTTCCCAACCCCTATAAATACTTGGTGACTTCCAAGGATTCAGAGGATCACGAATTTTCACAACACACACATATTTTGCTGGTTTCTTTCCTTGAAAGGTTCCTACAAAATCACCCCTAAAATCACCTCAAAGTTTTTTTTGTCAACCTTGTTGATAAAACAAACATCAAGATCCAAGTCAAGGACTCGAGGCGTAAGCTCCGTCCGTATCAAGATTCGATTCTAAACTTGAGTCGAAACTCGCCAAATCACCTCACGCAAGGTAACTCCCTAAATCCCTTTCTAATTGATTAGAGTGGTATAAGTCCATAGAATCTAGGATCGGCCTAGAGCCTCTCCAAATCATGGGGACGGCCTTTTAACAATCGATCCTACATTTCGTTTAACCCCGTTAAATGGATATTTATTTGTTATATTTGAAATCTTCTATTTTCTCTCGAATACCTCTCTTTTCTTTAGCAATACCAATCTCCGGATTGGGTGGAAACGGATGCTCGACCTACCCATTCCATAACCTAAGCCCCGAACCCAAATCTCTTTCAAAAAATGGTTTTTCTATGTTTTCCAAACGAATAATATAGGTGGGTGACTCAAATTAATCACGACACAAGCATCAAAGGGCGACTCCGTGGGATTTGAAAATTAAGAGGCTTAAACTTGCGTCAAAATTAAAGGAGAGGTTTTCAAAGAAAATTATTGTAAATTCGATTTTCTCTTTCGATGACAGTGCATATCTCGCACGAGATATCATATCTCGCGCGAGATATCGCCTCGGCAACTGCTGTTTTCTCGTTTCTCCTGCTCATCTCTAGTCCAAGACGAGAGCCGAACACGCAAGGGGGATCCTGCATTCATTATCTCAAGTAGAGTTCCCGCATCTTAAGGCCTCCCTTAAGATGTAGAACTCGAATCTGATTTTATTTAAATAATTGATTATTATTTATAAACTAAGCGTGTGACGGGTTTTATTTAATTAAAGTCCGGTCCATTGGGGATTCGGGAGTTGTAAATTAATTTATTTATCTCTCTTTCTCTCTCTTATGTGGAACCAACGACGGCTCGAGTCTTCCTAAATTTCCGGGAGAAACGAGGCAACCACTGGTGTGGCCACTATCTCATTTTTTTTCCTTTGCTTTTCAAAAAAAAATCTCTATTTTATCTATCACCTAGATTGACTATCACACACGCGCACTCATGATATATCCGTCATTGCACCGCATACCCTCTATAAACCCGGGACCCACACTAAGGACGGATGACTCGATAACCACCTAGTCGCCGGCTCCTCCGGTTGGGATCATCCCACTCCGCGTATTCAATCCACTTCAGATTGTCATATCGCGGGAGCCTAGCCTTCCAATACTCCCCGCACGCCACATTCTCATGTAGATTGTCTTTTTAGGATCACTCCGTGACCGGCCTGGGCTTTTGACTCTGTTGATCTTTTCTTGTTTTTGACCAAAACAAAGCCATATAAAATTGACAATAAAGAAGGCCTCGAAAAGTCTCTGAAAAGTCCCTTCTAATGACCCTTTCGGATGTCCCTTGAAAAAATATATATACATATAATCCTTCAAACGATCTTACATTTCCGCTTTGTTTTTACAAAAATCGGATTGATTGCTTAGTCGTTAGGTTCGATAAAGGCCTTAGAAACCCTCAAAACGGATTTTCCGTTCCGACCAAACTTTAGGTCTAATAAAAATCGACTTTCCGTGTGATTATCTCGGCGCGGGACTACATATCTCGCGGGATAATGCCTCTCGTTTGCCGAAACCGAGCCCGAGCCATTTAAGCCCGCTTCCGACTCAGCTGGGGCTAGATTTGATCCCGATATCGTCTCTCGCATCTCTTCCGTCGCTTTTCCGGGCTACTCAACTTCAAGACTCCCAACACAATGTCTACTTTAAAAGTACTCGTCACTAAGAGAGATCTCTGAGAGGAAGATTTGCGAAAGATGACCAAGTCTCTTTGTCAGCCGAAATGGAGCATGTCAGAGGGTCGAGGGAAGCATTTGATTTACCTTCCACCCGCATTAAGCTAGGGATTTCCGAAAGATGGAAAGTGACCTGGACAAAGGGACGATCATCCGTACAAAGAGGAGCTAATTGACATCAAAACTCAACTTGCCAAAGCCCCGCAAAGAAATTAACGACAACGACTCGTGGCATCACATGGAAGAGTCCATCCAAGCCGAAAAGACAAACATACCGATTGAAGAGCTCGAGGAAGTTAAGATAGCAACTCTAGACTATGACCCAAAAGTGTAGCGCCCTCGAAGCCCACATTCAAGATGACATCGAGCGAAAAGAGCCGGGCATTGCCTCAATACTCTCTACCGTGACCTCAAAGAACAAACGGAAGAAGAATATCGGGCCTCCCGCCACCTCGTCTTTGTGCAACACTATGGAGAATCATATCCGAGACCTCCATAATCAAATGGCTAAGCGAAGGAAGGGAAGGATTTTCACTCGACTTTGAGGGATCACTTTGACACATCTTCTGAAGTCTTCAGCCATGATGGAGTGATGAAACCAACTAAGGCTACCGACCTAAGAGGGAAGGTCGAGCCTCCACACCTCTATTGCTACTACCATCAATGCCATGGCCATCACACCAATGATTGCTTCAACTCGAAGAATGCAAAGCCCAAGACTTAGTCGACAACGACACCATCAAACTTGTCTCCTAAGCGGAGGTGCCCTCGGGTCGATTTTCAAGGTGCATTGGCGCCTTCCTTTTCCTTTTTCGCTATTTACTTTTATTTGGCAGTGAAACGCGTTAGTATTCTAGTTTAGTTTAGTTCTAGATACTACTTGCCTAAAACTCTCATTCTCAGGGGCAAGAGCATCAAGTTTGCTTTTCAATAATAGTTAGTCAAGATTTCCTTTTCAATTTTGATTACTTATTTGAGATCGAGAAAGAAAGCGTCACAGAATAGCATAGAAACTTAAAAACGAAAACGATTAATCCAAGGCACCTTCGGTTTTCTCGGAAACCTTCCCTGCTTCGAGAATGATGCAAGCAAAAAGGGTACTTTCCCTCGGCTCGGGGGCCCTGGAAAACACTCCTGCAAGGAATAACTAACCACCACCTGCCTCTACTTCACACACAAAGCATGGCCTAGATACATCATTTCCATCCACGAATGGGATGATGAAGAAGAAGTGGGACTTCACCCAAATCAAGTGGGAAGGAACTGCATACAAAGGCCACAAAGACCCAAAGGTCAAGAATTACAACACTGAGCCATATCGTAAAGACACTCAATGGCTACTTGGCCTCGGGAAGGGGAAAAGCATTCTCCTACGATCTTTTCGTAACCATGGACCGATGATAAAGGAAAGCGCTAACCTGCTTTGAAATCTTCTAAGAACTCGCAATGCTTCACTGCATAAAATGCAACCCATCCCGCTAATCCCTGGAAGATTTGTGGGGCACGAAGGCGTAATTGACAAGCGAATGGGACTTTGAAGCCGGGAGAAGACATGCCGCGACAATTTGAAGACTCCGTGCCGGTTAGAAGACAAATGTATCCATGCAATCTCCAAGGGGGACGCCCCAACCATTTGGACATACATAAGGCTAATATGTAAATGTGATGAGCCAATTCTAAACCGGCACGTCACCTGTGAGGACTAGTTGTTCATGAAGACTTCATGATCAAAGAGCTTGGTTGCACTCCCCACCCTCACAGGAAGATAGGCCCTCAGAACTTTCACATTAGAAGCGTGCTCCACCTCCGCCTAACTCACTCAAGAGGGAAATCAAGGCGTGGCCGAACATGTATTCCCTTACTTCCTTAATGAAAACTTTGATCTTTCCAAGTACTTCGAGATTTACAACATCGTGAATGATGAATTAACTAATAATAATCAATATAATCGAACACGTTAATAATGAATCATACGATGAGATGTATCAAGAAAACGAACAAATCTTGGGCAAAAGAATTAGCTAAGCAAGTAGGTCGCTAGGAAAGAATGGCCCCGTCGATACCTAGAAATGCAAACGGTTAATCTTGGGACAATAGAAGACCCAAAAGAGTGAGAAACAAAGCACGACAGCCTTCTTCAAGGGGGAAGACAGAGAAACCTTGACGCCGCTTCCTCGTAGAATATGTCGACGTCGCGCTGGGTCCTACAAGGATACGCCTGGGTCAACTTCGCCAATCAGAGCACAAGATACTCGCTACCCAACGCCTGCCAGTCAAACAGTAAACTACGCGTAATCAAGCCTGAGCACGGTCAATGCAAGTAAAAGAGGAAATCATGAAACTCTTCAACGTAGGGTTTATCAAAGTAATCGAATATCCTAATGGCTAGCGAACACTCTGCAAGTAGCCAAATCGAATGGGAAGATACGAGTCTGTGGC
The DNA here is from genome assembly GCA_022495995.1 of Adenophora triphylla var. japonica. Lineage (NCBI taxonomy): Eukaryota > Viridiplantae > Streptophyta > Magnoliopsida > Asterales > Campanulaceae > Adenophora > Adenophora triphylla. Next base: position 247,257 of record JAFEMH010003725.1, read on the forward strand.
CGATTTCGTAGACTTGAACAAAGCATCCCCTAAAGATGACTTCCCGCTACCAAACATAGATATGTTTGTCGACGCCACGGCCGCATACGAAGTTCGCTCATTTATCGACGGCTTCATAGGTATAACCAAATCCTCATGTCAAGAGGATCAAGACAAGACAAAGATTCACAACACCTTGGGGACGTTCTATTATACCTGGCCATGCCAAGCCAAGGTCTCAAGAACGCTCGGGGCTACTCTACCAGAAAGGCGCACTACACTATTCCATGACATGATCCACAAAGAAATAGAAGTATACGTGATCTATATGATTGTCCACTCAAAGGGGACAGTATGGTCAAGCATTCGTAGATCCTCTTGGTACTTCTTCAATCGATCTATGACAAAGACATGATGAGACTCAATCCCGCCAAATGCCTATTCGGAGTCGTCAAAGCTGAAAGTCTTAGGGTACATGGTAACAGAGCGTGGCATAGAAGCAGACTCCCCGCCAAGATAAAATCCATCATAGACATGCCTTCCACCCAAAACACGTAAAGAAGTAAAAGGATTCATGGGCAAAGATTTCTACTATATCACTGATTCATCAATCAATCGACTCACTACGCGCGATCCTATCTTCAAACTACTTAAGAAAAATGCACCTCAAGAGTGGACTCAAGAATGCTAAGAAGCATTCGAAGAAGTTAAGCATTACTTAACTTCCCCACCCATCCCGGGTTCCACCACACAAGGAGAAGCCCTTCAAGCCGTACCTCACTTAAGCATCGACAATGCACTAGGGGCTATGCTCGCGCCAAGAACAAACTCGCCTCACACACAAAGAACGCCATCTACTTTGTCGCCCGCAGCATTCCAAGGTAAATAAATCAACTACTCTCCACTCGACAAGTCCCCGCGCTGCCTTTGCTTTGCCTTTCACAAAGACTAAAGCACTATACGGAAGCCTTCCGGTTCGGGCTCCCATTGCAAGAATGGATCCGTTTAAATACATCCTAGACAAATCAAATTTGTCTTCTAGATTGGCCAAATGTGGTACTTCATGCTCATGATATGATATCACTTACGTCACTCAAAAACTGGCCGGGCAGGAGTGAGCCCGCAGATCGCTTGGCACACCCTTCGTGCGACAAAGCGAAGGGGGAAGACTCCAAGATTCTCGATGAAGACATCATGAGTATAGAAGAAGAAAATAAGTGGCAATTATTTTTCGATTACTACAACAACAAAAGAGGTTTCGGCATTGGAATGTTGCATAGTAGACCCCGACGACATCTATACTCCACTCGGCAATACATCTTAACTTCGACGCAACCAACAACACCTCATGGTATCATGAAGCTTGCATAGCGGGGCTTGAGGCAGCCCTAGAGTCGCAACGTAACCGAACCTGAGGTATTTCCTGGGGACTCCCATTTAATCATCAATCGCCACCGAAGAAGTGGAGGATCCAAGATCCAACCCTTCAAAGATATAAATAAGCCCACCTCCGTGAGTCGGGCGCAATGCTTGTGGATGTCTCATTCCACTATCTTCCTAGAGACAAGAATCGGTATTGCCGATGCATTGGCTACACTCGCTTCCTCGGTTGAAATTCCTGTGTGCGGAAGGTAGTCAAACCCTTCAAAATAACACGACGTTCAAATCCCACTCCATCAGGTTGTTATAGATCTCCATGACTGCAAAGACAAATGGTTATCAGACTGTACCATCGTTGAGAACTCCGAAGAGAAACCGTGGTACCATGATATTTGGCATTTCATCCTAGATGGAACAATCCCACCTGAGACAAATCAAAAGACTCAGATCGTCTCTAAGAGGCTGGCCGCAAATTAGTTACGTCTATCATCAGCTGCCATCTATTCAAGTGAAGCATTCCCAAGGAAACCTCCTTGCGCTACCGAGGAAGAGGTCTTAGAAATAATGGACCATGTTCATCAAGGGATATGTGGAACCCACATGAGCGGAAACATGCTCTCCAAAAAGATCATCGTACAAGGGTACTTTTCACAATCCAGCGGAAGCCGCACCGCACCAAAATGGCCGAAGAAATGCCATAAGTGTCGATACACGCCAACC